>JAJTUV010000357.1:1680000-2187500 GCA_021653895.1 Mastomys natalensis
CATCAACCAATCAATCAATTAATGCCAAGAAAAAATGACTCCTGCCAAGCAGCCATCAATTACCAATAGCTCCTCAGATGGGGATGGAGGTTCATGAGCCCTCACCAATGATGATCAAATATTAACTGCTTGGTCTTGTGCAGGTGACAACAACTGCTTTGAGTTCATGAGTACAATGGCCTTCAGGTCCAAATGCATTTCATAGCACTTCCCACTATTTTAGGTTTTTTTTCTTCTGCTCTCTTCTGCAATGTTCTCTGAGTCTTAGAGGAGGAAGTTGATACAGATATTACTTAGGGCTAAGCACTCAGCACTACTTATTCTAGCACTTTGACAGTTATCATCTTGCATTCACTACTGTTTCTCCAATAGAGCTCTGACAGGTTGGAGCAGCACTATCTATGATATGAACATAAATATTTAAAGGCAGCTTGACCACATGGTCATTTATAACAAGAAACAAAACAGTAGTGGGTACTCCTTAGGCCTATAATTCCTTATCATGGGCTTGAGCGTGTTTACAGTACTAGGCATGATTATCCCTTAGACAGGCACCTAATAATCATACCATTATTACACAATAGGCACTCTTGCCTGATAAGTTGTATTATAGCATGGTATAGTTGGTATTATAGATCACTTTGTGGTGGGTTCACTGAAGACCTTTCTTCCCCAGTTGACCTGAATAGGACCTTCCACCATTATGAAAATTATGTCATATTAGAAACTTTTCCAGGTCAATTCTAAGTTGTTTTCTCTTATGTCCTAAAATTAAAGAGTATGTATCTTAAATAATAGGGTCATAAAATTAGGTTATGGGGCTCGCACAAGAACTTATCTCTGGGGCCTCCCTGTCAATACCTGTTGTTCATTATCCTAGCTATCTCGGCCTAACACTGGGATTTTCATTTAATAACCTTGATCTTTTAAGGAGATAACATTTAATCCACCATTGCAATGAACTTGTTCAATCCCAACCATTTAAGTTATTTTTTTAATTAGTTTTATCCAAACAGATAACCTCCTAGATTTTTTAACCTAGTTATGATTAATCCGCACATCTGCATCTCCCCACCCCATGTCTGTGCATTCAATTCCTGATAACAGCCTCTTGCTTTACTCCCTTTATTCTCATATTACATTTATTCTGCTACCTTCTTGCCCCTTTAGCTTCCTTTCTTCTTACTTCATAGGCTTTCTAGCTTCTGATCTCAGTAAGCACTCCAAATGAAACACATAAATCTGAAAGTTCAAAGCCAGCATGCAGATATGAGACAGAATATGTAGTATTTAACTTTTTTAAATCTTAGATTAACTAATTTAGCACAATACTTCTAACCATTTTCCTACAAATTTTATACTTTCATTTTTCTATATAGTTGAATAGTATTCCATTGTTATATATACCATATTTTCATTATCCATTCATTAGTTGATAGAAGTATAGGCTGATTCCATTTCCTAACTACTGTAACCAGAGCAACAGTAAACATGGGTGTACATATATCTCTATAGTAGGATATGGTGTCCTTTGGGAATACACCCAAGAGCGGTATTGATCTAGTTTTAAAATGTTTGAGAACCTCCACGTTAATTTTCATAGTAGATACGTCAATTTGTGTCCCACTAAAACTGGTCAAACATTGCTCTTCACCCACATACTGATAAGCATCTGTTGTCATGCTTGTTTGTTTGTTTTGATATTTTCCTAGTTGCTAATGGTGAATAGTTTTTAAAGTTCATTAACCATTTGTGTTTCTTCTGAGAACTCTCTGCTTAGTTCCATAGCTCAATTCTTTGATTGCATTACTTGTATTCTTGACAATTAGTTTCTCGAGTTCTTTATATATTCTAAGAACTATCTTCTGTCAGATGTACATCAGGCAAATATTTCCTCCTGTTCTCTAAGCCACCTCTCTATTCAGTTACATTTTTGTTTCTGTGCAGAGGCTTATCCTGCCAATCCAGGACCATAGATGTTTCTGTCCTTTAGTGTCTTCCTGATTTCTTTCTTCAGTATTTTAAAGTTTCTCTTATAGAAATCTTTCACACCTTTAGTTAAGTTTATTCCAAGGTTGGTTTTCTGTTGCCTTGCTTTGTTTTGAGGCTTTGGTGAATTTAATTATTTCTCTGTTTTCTTCTTAGTATTTTTAATACATAAGAAGGCAACTGATATTTTATTTCCTGTAGCAGTTTCAGAGTTTCAAGTCTTATTTTGAAGTCCTTGATCGACTTGGAGTTGATTTTTGTGTAAGAAATGAGGATCAGGTCACATTTATCAGTATATAGATGTTGAATTTTCCTGGCATCATTTATTAAAGGAGCTGTTTTTTCTTCAATTTGTATTGTTCGGTATTATTATCTCCAAGCTTTAAAGAATGAAAGGTATGACAGACTTGACAATCAGACCTGTGAGACAATGTCCTACTTGATTTGTTACCCCTGAGTCTGTACATCTTCACTGAAAAAAACAAAACCTAACTTTCCAATAAAAGCCAGAATAAAAGTTGTGTTAGGCAGCTGGCCTAATAAGCTCATTTATATTTATTTGCTAATGTGAATCGTTTTGATCTAATAAAAATAATATCAAACAAATGGGATGCTGTGCTGGGAAGATGACCTCCCACTTTGAAAATAAATGTCAAGTCTTTACCTCAACATTTATTCTTGGTAAATGCAGAGTATCTGCCTTGGCATTTAAATAGCAGCAGGAGAGCTTAATCGGACCTATGGAGGGGAGAACAACTGACGTTTGTTGACTAGAAAGAAATTCAAAGTGTAAAGCTGACTACTGTATATTCCCAGGGGTGGCCTGTGCAGGAAGAAGAGGGAAAAGTGATTATCCAGCCATTTGTATTTGCTTGTGCATTTGAGGCAGAAGAAATGAGTTTCTTGTATTCATCCAGGGGTACAAAAAGGCGCACCAGAGAACAGAGCTCATTCTCTTTGTGTGTTCAGAACTCAAGTCTCTCAAACATCAGCAGCGCTTGCCCTTGCATGACCAGAGATGTCTGCACACGCTGGTTCAGAAGAAATGCATTTTTAATATTTACTCCCAAGTCGTCTTTGCCTAGTGCCAGTAAAATAAAACTGTAGAATGCCCCGATTAACTTTGCCATGATGATAATTGATGTTTTTCTTAGGTTTTAGGTATCATCTGTACACATGCTGCCAAGTTCAAACTTCAACAAATGATTATATCATTTGCATGCCAGTACCCAGGGGCCATGACCACTGCTTGCTGCATACATTGTGTATTGCTTTTCCACCTGGAACTCAGAACTATGGTAGCTTTACAATGCCTTGGGTGTTTTGTTTTGTTTTTGTTTTTGTTTTGTTTTGTTTTGTTTGTTTTAATAGAAAGGAGAAGTAAGGATGTAACTTCATTGGTAGATTACTTAATTAGTATGCATGAAGCTCTGGATTCAATGCCTATTACTGTCTAAACCATGGTGGGCACATCTGTGATTCCAGAACTCGAGAAGCAAATGTTCCAAGCCATCCATGAGATCCTGCCTCAAAAAACTAAATAAGTAAGAAGGAAAGCATGCATCCCTCACTAGATCAAGAAGGCGCCATTTCACATACATTAAAAAAAAAAATCATCCAGCTACCTTTCCTGAAACCACCAGACTCCAGGAAAGAGCGCATTAGGAAACAAGTCAACACCTCCATCGTCCTGACCCACTTGCCATAGGGACTATCCCGAGATCAGCATCTACTCCCTTGCTTCCCTGCAGAGCAGAGGTGGCTCCAGAGCAAGTGGATGTCACTTGCTAAACCACAAGCTTCAAGTTAACCCTGACAGGAACATACCACATGAATCCCACTCTGGCATTCTCAGGGATGCTAAGCACTTGACATCATCCAGGGAGCATGGAATGGGTTGCTACCAACTGTGACAGGACTGAAGTGCCCTGTCTCTGAATGGATGAAGGTCATTTTATGATGCTAACATCAAGTAGACAAGGACCACTGGAGGAACGAATATTTTTCTTTTTAATTCAAAAGGTTAGATATTGGGTAACAACTCTAATTGTATGGGCATCTTTTTAATTAGAATCTCTAAATATATAAATCCTTTAGATAATCATTGAGCTTTAAGAGTCTCATTTCTACTGGATACTGTGAGGATGGCAGATATTGTCTGGAGTTCAGCCGAGTTTTGTGGATGCAGTGTGGGGGATGGCTCTATCCCACACACTGGTGTCTCGTGGGTGCCAGGACCTGTGCATCTAGCTAGCCAGAGCCCTGGTCAGAATCAAGGAGCAGTGGGAACATGGCGGCTGCCTGGGAACAAGCCAAACTGGGCACCATTTTCTAAATATCTCCCCAATGCATCCCTGTGTGTGTTTCTTTCTGTCCCTCTGTCTCTGTGTGTCTCTCTCTGTCTCTTTGTCTCTGTCTCTGTCTCTCTGTCTCTCTCTGTCTCTCTCTGTCTCTCTCTGTCTCTCTCTCTGTCTCTCTCTCTCTCTCTGTCTCTCTCTCTCTCTCTCTCTCTCTCTCCCACACACACACACACACACACACACACAGAGACCATAAGGGGAATACATTGAGATAGCAGAAGGCCTCTACCCACCTGAGTCTTTGGAACGCAGTCCCAGCATCTATCTGACTGGCCCTAATAGTGATAGAAAGAGATAGCTGACCTTTCTAGAACTCTGTCTATAGGCCTTTCAGGTTCACACTCGAAGCATCTGCCATCTTGTCCCTTGTTACAAATGATGCTGGCAGCCAAGCTCTCTGCCTAACTTTCAGAAACAAAAGGGAGGGTTGGGAAGGTTTCAAAGATGCTTTCAACTTTGATTATGATCTGACAGATGCAAGAAAAGACAGATGCAGGTTGTATTGCCACTCAGCAGATTTCTATTTTGAAACAATATGTTAAATAATTTTAGATGAATCTTGGGAGAAAAGTGAGTATTCTTAACCAGTTATTTTGGATTCAGTTGTGTCCTAACTCTTGCTAGCTGTGAATATAGCTTTATTCGGAAACGAGGTCCTTGTAGATATAATTAATATGTGAGTGAATCAGGAGAGAATAGAGTTAGTGAGATGGCTCAGATGATAAAGTGCTTTCAAGTACCCAAAATTCATGTTTAAAAAGATAAAGCTTGGCATAGTGGTTTGTAATATTGATATTGAGGCTTCCTGGTCAGCCATCCCACCAGAATCATCAAGCTCCAGGCCTATGAGAGACCTTGTCTCAAACACAAAACAAGTGGGTGTGATAGTGCATGTCTTTAATGCCAGCACTCAGGAGGCAGAGACAAGCAGATCTCTGTGAGTTCAAGGCCAACCTGGTCTACAAAGAGAGTTCCAGGAGTACACAGAGAAACTCTGTCTTGAAAAACAAAATAAAACAAAAACAAACAAACAAGGTAGATAGCACAGGATTCTGAATAACACCACCTGAAGTTGATCTCTGTCCTCCACATGCATACCCACCTGTACAAACACACATACACACATATGCACACACACACACATGCACATACACACATCACCAACACCACCACCCCCAAAATAAGTAAATATAGAAAAAGTGGACCTTCAATTCAATAAGACTCATATAGCACCCCTAGTAGGCAAAAGTAGGAAGGTTGCAGTGATGACCAAGGAGGGCAAGGATGCCAGCAAACTACCAGTGGACAGGAGAGGGCAGAGCCTGCCAATACCTAAATTCCTGACTTTCTGTATCAAGCACAAGAGCATATTCTTGTGAGCTACCAGTTTACAGTGATAGTCATGGCAATTCTGGAAAGCCAGTCCACACTAGGGTTTTTAAAATACTGAATTAGGGTCAAGGGACATATAACTAAGTGTTCAAAAGCACCCTTCAGTTCTTCTTAATCCTGTGTGTGCTAGACTGTCCTAGGCAGCCACATTTTAAGTGTTTTTAGGCTTTATTGCACTTAAAACACACTAGATAGATAGATAGATGATAGAAAGATAGATGATAGATAGATAGATAGATAGATAGATAGATAGATAGATAGATGGATGGATAGACAGATAGACAGATAGTAGACAAACAGATGGGCAGATGGACAGACAGAACATGGAGTGAGGACAAAGGTCTAGTCTCAGGAGCTATACACCTCGATTTTTGAGATGGGGAGTCTCAGCTAGGATGAGTATCCTGCAAGTCCCAGAGATCCACCTCCCTCCTCTACAGCCAGGTATTTGCAAGAGTTCTGGATATCATTTTGTAGCCCTCATTCTTTCCCCCAGACCCCATCAAAGTTTCCTCTGGGAAACCAATGGATTTATTGAGCCTAAGTAAAGAGCAAAGGTAAGGGTTACTTAGTGGAGTGCAGGTATTCTACCTCATCTCAACAAGCAGTGCCTGAAGTCTTTACCTACCAAGAATGAGGGCTTCTCCATAGCTCTATCTGGAGCCTCCCTCTGCCACTAGCTGCCCCTGGTCTATATACTCAGGTCTTTCCCCAAAGTCAAGCGCAATTACTTATTTTTTTAATTGGATATTTTATTTACATTTCAGATGTTATTCCCTTATCCCATCCTCCCCTCGCCCAGGAACCCCCTATCCCATCCCCTCTCCCTGCTTCTATGAGGATGTGCTCCCCCAACTCCCACCTCCCCACCCTTGAATTCCCCCACACTAGGCATCCAGCCTTCATACCAAAACTTATGGGACACAATGAAAGCAGTGCTAAGGGGAAAACTCATAACTCTACGTGTCTACAAAAAGAAACTGGAGAGAGTCTACACTGGCAACTTGACAACACACCTGAAAGCTCTAGAACAAAAGGAAGCAAATACACCCAAGAGGAGTAGACGGCAGGAAATAATCAAACTTAGGGCTGAAATTAACCAAGTAGAAACAAAAAGAACTATACAAAGAATCAACAAAACCAGGAGCTGGTTCTTTGAGAAAATCAACAAGATAGATAAACCCTTAGCCAGACTAACCAGAGGGCACAGAAAAAGTATCCAAATTAATAAAATTAGTACTGAAAAGGGAGAGATAACAACAGAAACTGGGGAAATTAAAAAAAATCATCAGATCCTACTACAAAAGCTTATACTCAAACTGGAAAATCTGGATGAAATGGACAATTTTCTAGACAGATACCAGGTACCAAAGTTAAATCAGGAGCAGATAAACCATCTAAAAGGTCCCATAACCCTAAAGCAATTACTTACTTTTAAAAGTTAAAAAAAAAAAAAAATGAGGCTGGAGAAGCGGCTCACCGTTAAGAGTACTCACTGCTCTTACAAAGAACCTAGGTTCAGTTCCCAGCACCCACATGGTGGCTCACAACCATCTGTGACTCTAGTTTCAGAGGATCCAATGTCCTATCTGTCATCTGCAAGCACTATATATACACCTGATGAACAGACATGTATGCAGGGTCTTTAACGCACTAGACATTATTTCATAGTTGAACAACTGAAAATCACTACCAGTTGAAAAAGGAAAGTGAGTTTGAATGTAGAAAAGGCACTCATTCAAGAAATCCTCAATTAAAGACCCAGACTGTGAATCAGAGAACTGGATGGGGAAATAATAAAATGAGGCTTTATCTATCTGCTCTATCCTCTGTCCTCTAAGGAGAATTTTTTTCCCCATCTATCATGCCTCTCTCTATCTTTCTGTGCCTCTCTCTGTCTGTCTCTGTCTTTCTGTGCCTCTCCCTGTCTCTCTCTTTCATTTCTATCTTTCTCACTTTATCTTGAGACAGGGTCTCATTGTATAGACATGGATGCCTGGAACTCGACACACAGACGAGGATAACTCACAGAGATTTACCTGCTTCTGCTTCCTAATGCTGGGATTAAAGGTATGTGCTACCACTCCTGATCTTTGCTCTCTCTCTCATACACACAGACACATTTGAATGAGTTGGCAGTTCTGTATTGTATCTTCCTTTAAGTTTTTACTTAAACACACACTTTTGGGGGTTGGAAGGTGGTTCTATAGATAATAACACTTGCTATGTGGGCCCAAGGACCTATATTAGAACCCCCAAAATATACCTGAAATTTGGCCATGGCTGGATATGCCTAGAACCCCAACATTTATGGGTAGACACAGGCAGGATCCAAGAACTTGCTAGCTAGACAGCTCTACATGGTAAACTTCTAGTGAACAGATGACACAATCTCAAATAAATATGCCTGAGAGTGATAGAGGAAGACACATCTTCCTCCATTTTCTATATAACCATAAACGTGTTTGTATATACCATACACATATACCACACACTAGGTGCATGCATGGATACACATTAATAATAATTATTATTATAAATAATTCAGTGTCCATGTCTATCCTTTTTTTTTTTTGTTCTTTAATATCTCCATTTTAAAAACAAGACTCCATAATGACTTTGGTAAGTCATTATGCAATAAAGTTGTGTCTCTGGCATGGTAGAATTTGTACTTATGCACTTGGCCCCAAAATAAACTTAGTCAATCTATCTCCAACTGGCTTCCAATATCTCAGAATCTCCCCATCAATGCTCCCTTGTTTTTCCAAAGCATTGACAGACACTCATAGTTTCCCTCGCTTGATGGGATGTCTCATGTTCCAGTACCACTTGTGCAAGGTGCCTTACAGAGAAGATATAGCTATGACCAGTCAGTCCACCAGCTTCCTGCCTGTACCCATGCTCACATCCACTGCTCATTCTCTGCATGATGCAGTGAAGCCCTAGCCATCAGGCTGTGGATGGACACAGAGAAACAGGAAGCAGATTCTTCTACTTCAGGGGATGTCAGGGTCCTGACAGATACAACACTATGTTATAAACACACACACACACACACACACACACACACACACATTTCATCTTCTATTTCATTTTAATGACCATCTTATGCAATTCACTGATTTTTAATGTTTTTCTTTCTTTCTTTTTTCTTTTTTTTTTTTTTTTTTTTTTTTGTCCTTTAAAATTCATCCTACCCTGGCAGGAAGGCAAGCACTCTAGCATAAGGATGGGTTTCTTCTGAAGGATTCTCTTTGGACTCAATTTTAGACAGAGGAAGGTGGCCTCGGGGGCAAGAGAGTGCACAGGAAGTACTTTGTGCTCTGGAACGAAGGGGTGATGTCATTCTAACTTATCAAAAGGAGTCAGAGCTAGCATACATTTCTGGAGAACTGCTGTCACTTCCAACTGAGTACATGCTAACACCTTTAATTTAATGATTGGTGTCATTTCATTGTGAAGAACATGGTTTTTTGTTTTTTTGTTCAGTGGCATAAAGCTGATACAAAATCAAGAATGTGACTCCTGGAAATATTCATAGAATTTTCTTTAAAATATGATATAGTTCAAGAGTTGGGCAATAAATTTCCTCCCTAATGAGACACCAAAAGAAGGCGAACATTTGATGTTACGCCCAAGGAGAGCCGGTTGTTGAAGATTTATAGGCAATCTGTGAAAAGACTGTCTGTTCCTTCCAATGAGTTTTTAATTTGAGTTTGATGGTCTCCAGGTGTCTGAGTTTGCCTGTGACATTGGATGCATTAAACTGCAGTAATAGATGTACATGATTCGTCCTTGAACTATTTTAGCACAAGCATATAAAGGCGTGTTCTGTCAGCTGTGTTTGCATACACGCATACATGAGAGTAGACAAAGGGAGGCCTGGGTCCACCCACACTAGCAGATGGTGTGAAAAAGAATTTCTTTCTACAAGATTTCTCCACAGAAAGATGGCCTCCGTGGAAGGACTTCAGTGCTTCCTGGCCTGTGATGCTTCACACTGTGATGTTTAGAGATCTGTGAGTGAGCACTGGCCCTTGCTGGAAACAAGGCACCTAAGATTCATTTGCTGTTAATATTCAGATAAAACTTGTCCTGCACAGATCCTTCTGGAATCCTGCCTGTACCACTGCTTATGATGCCCTAGAGAAGGCATGGTGAATTCTTTTCACCTTTGCCTTTATTAAGAGCATGAGTCTGGGATCTTTGTGTACACTAATATCAAATGGAGGACCAATGAGCAAAAGCTAAAGGACTTACAAATAAACGTCCATGTGTGTGTAGTGTCCACGAGGAGACAAGCTGTCCATTACTCAACCTCAAGTCACTTGTTGCAGTCCACATGGAGTTCTCCATGGGTGGAAGGGCAGGATGTGGCTACTCTGGCCTTTCTTAAGAATGGACTTCTCTCTTCACATTAGAGCCATCACTCAGTCACTCCACTCTGGTCTTCTGGGGAGTGACAAAATAAGCCAGAAGACATAAAAGGAACAAATATGCTATGTACACATGAACCATGGCTACCCAGGTCTCCAGCCAGACTGTCTCCTAGCCTTGTGGTTATTGCCAAATTAAATAAGAGTAAGGATCTAAAGGCAGAAAGTCAAATGGAAGTTATTCTATAATCTACAAGGCAATGTAGATCCACACACAGTGGTGGTGATCATGCTGATCGTGGTTTGGAGGTATGATGAAGTTAGTAAAGATGGTGATGGTGGCAGAAATGATGAAGGTCGCGGTGGTGGTACTGATAATGGTGGTAGTGATGTTGGTTACAATAGTGGTAGTTATTGGGGAGCTTTAGAGAATCCCACTTGAGGTTCAATAATAAAGACACGGAGATATCCATACAGTTTAAGGCTGCCAGCCTTTTGCTTGGGAAGTCTCTCAGCTAGCCTCTAACTTAACCCTGCTTATCCATATTGCCACGTGGTTCTCACTGCCTACTCCCCAGATCTGTCCCATTTCCTTTCTGCTTTCTTTCTGTGTGTTTGCCTGCTCCTTCTGCCAGTTCTTTCTGCCCCAGCTCCAGCCATCGGTTCTTTATTTATCAAAAGCCACATTCCTTTCTCATACACAAAAGCTATTAGGATAGTGGGAGAGGTTCCACAGCTTACTCACTCTGAGCAGCAGCAGCAGCAGGGCTGTGCCTGTCCATATTTTAGTATTGTCTTTCGGCTAGATTGAGGGCATGACCTTCTGTGACCTTACCCAAGACAGCTTCCTTTCTCCTCCTTCTGGGGAGGTGAGGAAGTGACAAACATTCACATATAGAAAGCAGCAATGGGCCATAGAAATGACAATATCAAATATCTGGTGCTACCTGCATAGCAAATAATAGTTGAAAATACAGGGACACACTTACATAGACATTGACATAATATGTATTGGGGTAGGGTCATCCCAACAGGTAGTAGTGATGTTAATGGCAGCTATAGTGTTGGTGGTACTGGAAGTAGGGATGGTAACTGGCTATGGTAGAGATGACAGGGATAATAGCTGTAATTATGATGTTTTTATATCTTACTATTGAGTAAGCAGTCTCAACAACTCTGATAATGGATGCTGTTGCTTAATGGAAATTACGATTAATCCTTCACTTAGGTAAATTTGGACCAAAAGCCAACTGAACTACACAGATGTTTGGCCAGAAACAAAACTGGCAGTGATTCCTCTAGAGGAGAATGTCAGACAACATTCAGAAGCTACAAAATAGAGAGTCAGTGTGGAAATATTTACAGAATGACATTTAGAGATGGTGCTGGTATGTGGCACCATTTCCTCCTGGATTAATTTTCTTAATCTACTAGAAACTTCAAGAAAATGAGTTCCTAGTAGAGGAAATACTCAAGACAAATGTTTTGGTTTACTTTTCCACTTCTGGGAAAAACTTGGACTTTGGGCCTGTCAATCCAGGATGCTAGCCTCATCTCCTCTGCTTATAGTTGGGCAACATTGTAGATGTTGGTGCACCATGAATCCAGACAATGTAGGAAATGACAACGACTGGAGCCACCACTCTCCACTTCTCCTTTTGTCCAGACTTGAAGGAAAATCTTTGACGGTATAATACCTGGGAATTCTTCTATACTACTTCTATAAAATAAGATTCTTCTAAAAAATTTTGACATCATCTTCTACTTCTGATTTTTAAAATAATATTATAATTCTAAAAAGGATTCCATCATATACCTAAATATGTTAATAATGATTTCTTCATTTCATGAAATATTCAATCAGTATTCTGATCTCTCTAATCATCTTGTAAGCCCTATTTTTTTTACACCTCAATTAAACCTATATCAAAAAAAGGTCCATATGCTGCGACATTGGTGGCAATCCATCTCTCCACACCCAAGTCTCTTTCTAACCTGTAAGTTCCAACTCTGTCCCTTTTCCTATTCTTGCAAGTCCCATTCGAAGAGAAGCAATTCATTAAACCCTATAGAATTTTATAAGCTGTTTTTGCTGGTTGCATTCCCTTCATCTCCATCCACTGCTCCATTAAAGGTTATAAGTGATGATTTTCTAATTATATCATTATTGTCTTACTTAATATAAAAGAAAAAACAAAAGAGGAGCTTTAAGGGAAAGGTTTGTTTGAAGAACTATTTGATGATCCTGTCATCAAGCCTCAGACTCCTGACCTGAACAGTAAGAGATTCTGACTGGATTGGGATTTCACACCCTATTATCCAGAATCCTGGTATTTTCTTGATGCCCAAAGGCTCCCCACATTACACTATTCAGGGAATATCTGCCCTAGGAAACGGAATTCCATGGAAGATTTCATTTGTCATAGATCTAAAATGGCCTCATTTTTCTTCATTTCCTTTCTTGCATTCTGCCTTGGACATGTACATATATGTGAACACACAGTCTCATCCACAGTAACCATATGTCTTGCTTTGAACAATGGAGTGTTAGGAAATATCACACAGAGACATCAAACGTGCTTGCACATTGGAGTTCTTGGTAGCTCATGAAAGTAGCTGCTCTCTAAGAAGCTTTGGACAAGCTGACAGAAGAGGTATTGATAATCCAGTCCAATAGCCTCAGCTGAGGTCTTGTTCATATGAATGACAACTAGTCGGATTTACATGATTCAGCATTCCAGATGAGTGAGAAAACCCAGTCCAGAAGCAAATAGCTCAACCTACCAGAAAGCTCACTAGGTAGCTCAGTGCTCTGAGCTATGCTCAGAACTGTTTGGGTTTTGCTTCTTAGGCAACAGTAGAGGTTATAATTGCTAATTTTGTTTTACACAACATTAAGGACAATCTCAAACACCCTCCCTCTTGCTCAGGTTTGTATGGATAGACTGTCTCTCCCTCTCTGTTCTTTGGTGCATTTGAAAAGAGGGAGAATCCTGGAACCCTTCAGGAAAACTGACTCCACCAACATCCATCCTCTCCCCAAAGAAACAGAGATCAAGCAGGGAAATTCCCTCTGTCACATTGCTAGGAAAAACCAGGCCCAGGATTTCCTGTTCTCTCTCTTCTCTCTCTCTCTCTCTCTCTCTCTCTCTCCTCTCTCTCTCTCTCTCTCTCTCTCACACACACACACACACACACACACACACACTGAGAGACAGACACACAGACATACACACATGACACACAGACAGGCAGGCAGGCAGACACATACACAGAGGAACAGACACAGACAGACAGACAGACAACACACACACAATGAGAAACAGACATACACATAGACACAGACACACACACACACCAACAACACCACTGAGAGACAAACATACACATAGACACAGACACAGACACACACAACACACACCACACACACACACACACACACACACACACGAGACAGACGTACACACAGAGAGACAGGAGTCAGTCAGACACACACAAGAGACACATGACACACAAGAGACAGATAAGCAGGCAAGTAGACAGACACACACACAGACACATAGACAAACACAGACGGACACACGCTGCATTCGTGTGCACACACACAGAGACAGACTGACAGACAATCAGACAGACACATACACATAGACACACACACACACCACACACACCACACACACCACATACACACACACACATATACACACACAGCTCCCTTCCTCTCAGGCAGACAGCAGCAGAAGTCCTTATGCCATCTGCTGGTTACATTGAGTATGGAACCCTGGGAGGTTAAGCAGAGCCAAGTTAAGTTGCTAGAGCTCCAGGCAAACACACTTTGGCAGTCCCTGAACTGTGAAAGATGCTGTTTATCTGGAGATAAACAGGGAACATGGAGAAGTGCCTACTTCACAGGCATTATAAAAAAAAATTGTGATCATGAGAATGGACACAGGCTAGGGACTTTAGAAAGCTGACCTGGAAGACGTGTTCTAGAGAGACAATTCTGTGAGATAGGAGGCAGCAAGAGGTGAGGCAGGTAGCATTCACCTTATTCTCAGCTTAGAACAACCAGGAGCCCCACCCAAGGACATATGCAGAGCACAGCAGAGGAGCAAGGAATTGGAAAGGTGAAGTCAGATCACATGAGAAGGGCCTTGCAGTATATGTCAACAGTCAGGGTACCAGCCTGCCTGATTCCCCAGTGTGCCTAATTGTAGGATAAGGCACAGATCTGAAGAACATTTCACTTAAAGACTTGAGGAAAAATAGCAATCCTAAAGACATTTAAATTAGAATAAACCTGTATGTGTTTTTTAAGTAGGACGCAAAATTCTCACCGTTTTAAAAGATCAAAAGTTCACTTCAAGGCTATTTCCTACTTGTAGAACCTGGCTGGGGGTTATTCATTCACAACTCCATGGAGTTTCAGGGTTCTAAATAGGAAACACTGAGACTTGCCCAGTAATCAGAAGGCTGAATGAAGCAGTCACATTATTGCAAGTTTAGGGCTGGCATGGGCTATACAATCAGACACCATATTAAAAAAGACCAAAAAAAAAAAATAAACAGCTATTATACACAAGTATCACTGGAAGGCTGAGAGGCAAACTCCTGTGCTTCCCAGCTCTTCTTCAGCATTTCCCATAGGGAACCTCTCACCATCTACATATGAAGGAAGAATAGATTTTTTTCTGTGGAAAGCTCCACACATTACATAGTATAGAGATTAGCACAGAATGAGGGTGATTGGTAGGAATTACTCATGATTTAAAGTATCTAAGAAAAAATATACACCCTGCCTTGACTTAGTCATTGGGTTCCATGCACCAGCCCATCTCAAGTTGTCTCTTTTCAAAATATATATGTACATTCTCTTCTCCAAAGAATTATGTCCCTAGCTCCAACACAATGACTCATTTCCTGATGATGAGCCTGCAATGTTAATACAAATGTTTTCTTAGTGATCAGGCAGGCAACACTTTGTAAGGTTGTGTTAATCGTGCCTGTGGTTTTGATGGGGTGGTGGAAAGTCTATTTATTAGGATGTTAGGTCATGGCCCTGCCCCTTTAAAAAACTGTTTTTAAGAGTTCAGATCCTCAACCTGAAGATAGCAAGCCTAGTTCTACTGCAGAAAGAGAGTTATAGTCTTTATAGCTGTTAATTTATAGTTCTACTCTCCAGCACTGAACTAAACCACAAAGTATTGAACCCCCTGATATCCCTTGAGAGGATTTAAAAGTCAGATGTTTCCTCTAAAGACTCTTCCCTTAGCCTCTCCCCCTTTACTTTTCACCCTCAAGCACTACAGAAACCAACATGGTGGTACACACCTGTAATCCCAGCACTTTGGTAGTAGAGTTAGGAAGATCAGACATTCAAAGTCATCCTCAGTTACTTAGTGAGTTTTTGTGGTCTCCTCTGAGGGAGGGGGGAAGGAGGGAGAGAGGGAGAGGGAGAAGGAGAAGAGAGAGGAGAAGAGAGAAGAAGAAGAAGAAGAAGAGGGAGAAGAAGAAGAAGAAGAAGAAGAAGAAGAAGAAGAAAAAAGAAGAACGAAGAAGAAGAAGAAAAGGGGAAGAGAAGAGGAGGAGGAGGAGAGAGAGTAGAGGAGGAGGAGAGGAGGAGGAGGAGGAGGAGAGGAGGAGAGAGGAGGAGGAGAGAGAGGAGGAAGGAGGAAAGAGAGAAGAAGAAGAGAAGAAGAAGAAGAAGAAGAAGAAGAAGAAGAAGAAGAAGAAGAGAAGGAAGGAAGGAAGGAAGGAAGAGAAGAAGGAAGGAAGAGAAGAAGGAAGGAAGAGAAGAAGGAAGATCAGCAGTGTCATAGTGCATATTCCTCTAGATACTTTTGTTCATGGAATAATTATGTTTTAAGCAGGATTATACTCTATTTGAAACACATTTTTTTCTTTCTAACAGTGGTATTTTTCTGTCAACACAAAGATCTACCTACTTCAGTCTTCCTAAGAGCTGTCCAGCAGTTATTGTCTGTACCATAATTTATTTAGCCTACCTTCTATTGGCTCAATTTTCTTTATGCAAATTAATGACTTTGACTCATGCCAGAGAGGTTAACTGGCTTGTGGCAGGTAGCACAGATATTTGTGTATTTTCTCAGACTCCAACCTCCTCTGGACCAAGGCAAACTTTCTCCAGGTTGATGTCCCCCTAGAGTTTCAGTTTCTTATACCAGTTCCATGGGCAGGAGCAGGTTCCTCTCTAAGAAAGAACTTAAGCCAGCTTTTGTCCCAGATTCCAGAGAAGAACAAAGATGGCCATAATCACGAGCTCACAGAACACCAACCAGGTCCTTGCATTAAAAATTGAGTTAGACACGTACGTGCTTTACTACAGATTTATTAAGAACTTAGAGACAAAGAACATGAAAGACTGAGTTTGGGGAGAGGGGAGTACTGTCTGGTCCTTAAGTCACTTTTTGATAATGAGTGTCATATATTTAAATGTTCACACATATCATCACCTTGGCATTAACTATACCATCAAAGACAATCTGATTACATAATATGCTTCTTCATATAGCACCACCATGAACTTGTTAATACATGTAATTATAAATGGAGAGTAGATTGGGGGTACATCCAGAAAAAAACGTCTGGAAATTTTTCCTGCTGCTATTGCTTATCAACATGAGTGAGGCAAAGCTAAACAATTGTCCTGGTGCCACCACACTCTCGAGGCATTGCTTGGCTGCATCGCTTCCCACTTACAATGTCACCAAGGTCTTTGTGGCTCTATATACTAACCAGGGTCCTTGAACTGCAAGAGACTGATGCCCTGCTGCTTCTGGCTTCATTAGAAAAGGGGTGAGGAGAGAGATTGGAAAGTACTTGGGTAGAATCAGGGTCTTGGGGAATCTCAGTTCTTGTTAAGTCGGTGAGTGGCAGAGAAACCATTATTGTGTAAATTTTTTCCTGCTAAAAGGGAGCAATCTATGCTCACTACAGATAGTGCATGGAGGACAGACAATGAAAAATTATTCTACCACATTTAGCTTGGTGATGATGAATTTAATTGGGTTTCCTTGAGTGAGGCAGGGATGAGAGGTTACATACAGGAATACGGTAGTAGGATTACTGTTGGTATATTTGGGGAAGGGGAGGTATTTTATTGGATTCATATACCTTTACCATCCTTCCACCCTTATTTCCACCCTAAGCCCTTCCAATCCCCAATACTAGGTAGGAAAGAAAGAAAGGTTACAGGGAAAGAGGAATGGAACCTCTGGTACTTTCTGCTGCTTAGGGGCATTGGGTTCTTTGGGGCAAGTTCAATCTTCATTGTCAGATATCTCCAACTTCTTCTTCTCAACTCTTTGTTTATGACCATTTGACAAACTGCAGGAACCACCAGCAGCAGAGGGAGCAACAGCTACCACAGGCCCTTTCAGGGTTCTCCCATTTATACCTCTCCAGAGTCCCCAGAATTGATCTTTCTGCAGCTGGCAATAATCACACCCCCACTAGTGCATGAGTCAAATCATATTCACCAGCTGTGAAGCAGCCCCATATCCCACACCTGGGATTAGAACAAAACTGTATTCACATAACATAACTGTTTTTTTTTTTGTTTAAGGAAATCAAAATTTTCACTACAGATTACTAACAAAGGTGTGGGCAATTCATGGGCAGCAGCATCACCAGAAAGTCTCCCTCCCTGCAACTGTTACCAGCTTATTATACATCCTCAGGAGAGGAAGGTCATGGCTTCCTGCAGTCTCCTGTGCTGCCTCTGTGCAAGGGAATGTCAGCAGACCCAATCATGGGTGAGTACTCACATCTGCTCTGATTTCAAGATGGCAGTGGTCATGTCATGCCAGAAGGCAACATCAGTGTTAGGTTGGATTTTTAGTCACAAGATGGTGATAAATGTAGTTGGAAAAAAATGGTTCTTTATGCTCGGTTGGGGTTTTATTCTCTCATGAAAAAAGGAGAGGGTTGGGCTGGAGAGATGGAGAGCACTGACTGCTCTTCCAGAGGTCCTGAGTTCAATTCCCAGCAACCACATGGTAGCTCACAACCATCTATAATGGGATCTGATGCCTTCTTCTGGTGTGTCTGAAGACAGCTATGGTGTACTCATGTACATAAAATAAATAAATAATTCCTTTAAAAAGAATCAAAGAGAAAAAGGAGAGTGTTATATTTGAGTGTGTTCCCTTTAACACCAAGATTCCATGCATCACAAAATAAATGGCATGCCTCTTAGACTAAAATGACAGGTGCTACATTTAGTTATCTTACAATTGGATATATTCACTCTCTCTAGTCCCATTGTGTTCCTTAGAGCTTTCTGGTACCCTCTAGGCTGTTTCCCCATCAGCCAGCACAGCCATGATGTTGTATTTGTCATCTCCCTCCCTTCCCTTCCCTCCTGCAATGGCAACAGATGTTCATATTTGGGTCCTCAGAGCATCATGTGGCCAACCCCCATATCTGACCTTCAGAGGCCACCTGAACAGCCTGATATTCTCCAACACTTATGGCTTAATCATGGCAGAGCACTCCTGGATACTACTATATCCTTTTTTTTCTTGATCTGCAAATTAGCAATATATTTGCCCAAAGTTTAACAAGGGCTGTCTTAGGGTTTTATTGCTGTAAAGAGACAACATGACCAAGGCAACTCTTATAAAGGAAAACATTTAATTGGGGTAGGCTTACAGTTTCAGAGTTTAGTCCATTATCATTAGGTGTTGGAGGAGCCGAGAGGAGCTGAGAGAGTGCCATATCTTGATCCACAGGCTTCAGAAGAAGTCTTTCACTCCCTATGAGCCAAGCATTCAAACACAAGAATCTATGGGGGCCATACTTATTCAGACTACTGCAAGGGGTCCCAAAGTATAGCCTAAATTACCCAACTCATTCCTGCCGCCACAGTAGCCCCATTCCAGTCCAAGGGATCCCTGAGCAGTATGTCTTATCACCCCCTCATTCATACAGGTAACAAAACAAGTACCCCTGAATACCTCAGTGGAAGCACAAGAGCGAAAACAGGATATGACCCTCACTAATACCATTTCCAGTCCTCCAAAAGTATTCCTGGTGTGCATTTTTCTCATTCATAAAGCAGTTCCTTAGTAGAGCTGACACTGAGAAAAATAAAGGTGTGAAGAGAAGTAGGTCTGGCTTCCAGAACTCAAAGTATTTCTTGCAGCCTATGGTGTCCTTCAGATAGAACTTGAAGATGAGCAGAATGTGCAGCCTACCACAGAGTTAATCCTCCTGTATTTGCACCACCATAGGGGCAAAGGGAAGAGTTCTTCACTTCCCAGCCTATTCCTTTCAGGGTCCTCCTGTTCTATGAACATGGGCCCAAGGACAGCCTCCATCATGACTAGATGTCCCCTGTGATGTCTTTGTGACTACATGATGCCAGGCTGGCATGGTCCCTTCCTTGGCAGCTCTAATTCTTCCCCAAAGTTTATACATAAATGTAACCCATTCCACCATACCCTGCCCACAGCCTTCTCTTTCTATTTTCCCTCTTCTTTCCTTTCTTTCTTTTCTATTTTATGATGGAAATTGAGAAGAGGGATCAAAAGTGCCTTGGTCAGGATTGAATGTCATCGGCCAAGTTGACTATCAGTGATGGCACGTGTTTGCTGGCAGGCTTTGGTCCACCATTCATCCTGGACAAACTGCCTTCTATAGTTACTGTAACATTCTATTTGGAAACTTTTATAAGATATAAAACACATAAACTAATGCCTCCAGATCTTAAATGTGTAACTTGATACATTTTTTTACATTGATATAGATACAAGTAGCCACCATACAAATCAACACAGGGCATTTTCAACCTGATGATACTTTATACCCCTTCCACTCAGAATCCCTACTGACTGATCCTGAATAGGTGACACCATTCTAATTCCTAGAGCTTTAATAAATTTTGGCTGTTGTTGAGCTTTTTAGAAATGGGGATAACCAGTCTCAGGATATAACTTAGTGGTAGAGTACTTACCTTGTACACACAGGATCCTAGGTTCAATCCCCAGTACTGAAAAATTAGCTAGCATATATTTTTATATGTCAGTTTCTTTCACCCAACATTATGCATGTAAGATTTAGACACTGGCTGTAGCAGTTGCTTTTCAAAGAGCTGTATGACCACATCTTCAAAAATCAAACTCAGATTAACAGACTTACATGGTATACTGGCTGGTTTTGTGTGTCAACTTGACACAAGCTGGAGTTATCACAGAGAAAGGAGCCTCCCTTGAGGAAATACCTCCATGAGATCCAACTGTAAGGCATTTTCTCAATAAGTAATGAAAGGGAGGGCCCCTTGTGGGTGGTGCCATTCCTGGGCTGGTAGTCCTGGATTCTATAAGAAAGCAAGCTGAACAAGCCAGGGAAAGCAAGTCAGTAAGAAACATCCCTCCTTGGCCTCTGCATCAGCTCCTGCTTCCTGACCTGCTTTCATTCCAGTCCTGACTTTCTTTGGTGATGAACTGCAATGTGGAAGTGTAAGCTGAATAAATCCTTTCCTCTCCAACTTGCTTCTTGGTCATGATGTTTTGTACAGGAATAAAAACCCTGACTAAGACACATGGCAAGTCCTTGTTCTCAGATTTCTACATTTTTTTAATTTTTCCATCATTTTGGTACATGCATTGGAGCATCCCATTACAATGGTCCTTGCATTTCTTTGATAAATAGTGATGTTAAGTATTTTTTCAGGTATTTATTACCATTTTAGTAGTCTGTCCAATGCTCTCTATGCAACCACACACATTTTAGAAATACAAAAAATATGCAATTATATAGCAATTATTCACTTTCAGAGTCTCCAAAGAATTAGTTTTCTCCATGATTTCCAGTCCTTGTATCTTTCATTAGTTTCAATGTCTGATTCCTCAAGCACAGCATTAAACAAACGTGGTGATGTGAGTGTCCTTATTCCCAAGTTTAATAAAGTATCCAATTATT
This sequence comes from Mastomys natalensis, assembly GCA_021653895.1. NCBI lineage: Eukaryota > Metazoa > Chordata > Mammalia > Rodentia > Muridae > Mastomys > Mastomys natalensis. Next base: position 1,701,062 of record JAJTUV010000357.1, read on the forward strand.
CACCTTACAAAAACTGTAGCCAATATTATATTTAATAAACAAACATGGTGATCTGAGTGTCCTTATTCCAAAATTTAATAAAGTATCCAATATCTCTTTGTTAAATGTAATATTGGCTACAGGTTTTATAAGGTGAATAATATGAATTTTTTCATTTTGCAGATCGAAAGTGATTACATAAGCAGAAATTTTATTCAGTTTACTATAAAATAATTCTTTTGAGATAAAGATGTTCCCTTCTACTTCTGGTTTGCTTACAATATTTTTATAAGCATTTCTTTGCTATTTTGTTAAATGCTCCTGTATCGATTGTGATGGTTATATATTTTTTTTCTTGTTCTATTATAACATGAATTATACTGACTCACTTGCTGATATTAAATTTATCTTATACTCCTGGATAGTCCACTTAATCATATATAATATCAGTTTTATATTCAAACCTGGATTCACATTTCTGAAGACTTTTGAGTATGGCTTCATGAGTGATATTTGAAACATTTTCATTTGGCATCAGGTTATCATGGCCTAAGTAAAACAAAGTAGAAAGTATCCCTTCTTTTTCTGTTGTCTAGAAATCCCATGTTAAACAAGTGTTTTGTGGGGTTTTTTTTTTAATATAGAAAATTTTCACAGCAAAAATTATCAGGGTCATGAGTTTGCTTTCAGAAAAGATTTATCATTATATGCTCAATTTTCTTATCAAATATAATTTTAAGATTTGTGCTACTTCCAGTTTGGATTAGCTGTGTGATATGTTTTCATTAGCATTCCATCCAAGATATTTTCTACTTTCCTTTGCTCACTCTTGTTTAACTGTGGGTTACTTAAGAATATTCTGCTTAACTTCCACATACGTAGGAATTTTCAAATTATCTTTATTGATTTTTCATTTCATGCCATTATTGGCAGAAAGATACACTCTGTGACTTTAATCATTTTTACACATGTTGAGACTTGCTTTAGAGTCCAAAATCCAATCTTTGTTGGTGAGTGTTGAATGGAACAAATATTTGTCAGTTGTTGTATATTGGCTCTATAAATATCAACTAAACCACACTTGTTAATGTGTTAACTGAGTCTACCTCTGTTCTTAAGATGTGTGTGTGTGTGTGTGTGTGTGTGTGTGTGTGTGTGTGTGTAGACCATAGGTACAGGTGCCAACGGAGGCCAGAAGAAGATGTCAGACCCCCTGGAGTTAAAGTTACATTTCGTTGTGAGCCACTTGATATAGATGCTGGGAACCTGGATTGTCTAGAGCCATCTCTCAAGTTCTCAAGTCCTATCTTTACCGAATATCTATTAATTCTATAAGTTACTAAAGCAATGTTAAATTTTCTAACTATGATTTCAAGTTGATGTATTTCTCCTTTTATTAATAGTTTTCTCAATTCTGATGTATTTTGAAGCTGTATTATTCGAACACATATATTTAGGGATACTATATTTTTCTGTTAAATTGATCCTTTTTATCATTCAGTTTTTTATCTCGTAACAAATTTTATACTGAATTCTATTTTACCTGATATTGATAAAGCTATACTTTCTTTTGAGTGTTGTCTATATGGGATATCTTTTTCTGTGCATGTGCATTTATTCACACAAATGTTGCATAACCATGAATCTTAAATATTGAATTCATAGAAACTGAGTGTAAGACTGGTTTCTGGGTGTTGGTTGGAAAAGTTGATGAAATCATACAGACTCAGAATAACTTCTAGAGACCTAATATATAGATGGTGAATGTGATTAATAATCTTTATTATTAAACATGCTAATATAATGGAATTTAAGTCTCTCTGTACTCTGTCATACAAACATACATGCACACATGCATACACTGTAACTCTGTGACATATGCTAAGCCATCATTCATTATGTTAATTAGCTTGGTTGTAATTACAGTATATATCTAAAAACATGGCATTTACACCTCAAATGGGGACAAAGAATCATTTATAAAGAGGTCTATGTAGCTTAAATCAATGTTATTCAAGGACTAATAGTATTTATTTGTATATGTTTATTCTATATATTTATTTTTATGTATGTATCCTTACTCTTTAAGTATTCTTATAAACAAATAATAGATCTTGTGTGCTTACCTTTTACCTATTTTAAAAGTGTGTGTGTGTGTCTGTGTGTGTGTGTACGTGCATGCATGCCCACGCAGATTTGCAGATGCCCACAGAATCAGAAAAGGGCATTGGATCCCTTGGGACTGGTGCTACAGTTAGTTATGAGTCATCTAATGTGAATTCAGGGATCTGAACTCCAGTTCTCTGGAAGAGCCGCAAGCACTCTTAACCACTGAGCCATCTCCAGCCCCCTAATCTTTTATTTTAATTATGGTTTCCATTCCAATGTTATCTGATAAGAGTTCTGCAATTATAGAAATGTCTTATATTTGTGCTGTGTGATTCGGTAGCTACAAGTCACATATGACTTTTGAATAATTGAAATGTGTCTAGTAGTACTGAAGAATTATGTTTTTAAATTTTGTTTAATTAAATTACATTTGAATAATGACATTTAAATAGTGTGTTGCAGCTTAGCTGATAGAGTATGTGCCTATGTGTATGAAGCTCTAGTTTTAATCTCCATCATCAAACTAAAGCACCAAATGTTCTTCTTTTACTGGCTCAGTTGAATATCTAGGGATAAATGTACACATCTGACTTGTTAGAATAAGTTTTAACTGACACTTGTCAGCCTGCAAAATATGACTTTATGGCAACATCAGCATCTATTTAGCCTCCTCCTCCCACTCATATTATACATTTTATTTTCCATATACTTAAAATTGTAACACATACCATTGTTTCCACCATTTTAAACAATTAACATTCATTTCCATTCTCCCACTGAGCTGTTTGTTCCTTCCTACATTTCTGTGATTTCTGCTTGGCCAATCGGTTTCTAGAGACTCCTGTCATCTTACCTACAGAGCAAATCTGCTGTCTTTCAGATTCCCTCTGCTTCTCTTTCTCCTAAAACACTTTCATTTTGTCTGCATTTGTGAAAATATTTTGGCTGTTATACAAACATATATTCTAAATCACTTATTGATTCCTTTTGTTTCTTTCTTTTTTTTTTTTCTGTTTGTTTATTTTTTGAGACAGGGCTTCTCCATGTAGCCCTGGCTGTCCTAGAATTCACCCTATAGACCAGGCCGACCTTGAACTCAGAGATCCACCTGCCTCTGCCTCCTGAGTGCTGGGATTAAAGGCATGTACTACCACCACCCAGTTTATTGGTTCATTTTTACTGGCATATTTTCTCTTAATTTCTAGTTAATATCCTGTCCTCACACATATTTCATAATTTTTTTACTTAACAAAATTTATTGTTTGACCATTTTATACATGCATATAATGTGCTTGATCAACTCCATCTTTATTTCTTTTCTTTTTTTTTTTTTTACTGGATATTTTTATTTATTTACATTTCAGATGTTATCTCCTTTCCCTATCCTCCCCCCCAATAATCCCCCCATCCCATCCCTCCTCTTCCTTTTTGCTTTTATGTAGGCAGCCGTGTTTAAGATAGCCCCTGGGACGGTTGCAAAGTCTTATGACTAGCACCTGACAGTGTAGGCAGCTGGCTTCCAGCGTGGCCAGCTCAGCTAAACTGGTAAACAAGTCCTTTGTGCATGCTTCGGCCTCGTGCCCCTCCCAAGCGGGCTTATGCAAATGAGGTATTGGCAGCTTAACCTATCCTGAGAGAACACCCAGCCTGCCTTGGGAAGATATATAAGCAGCTCATTTCTGCTGCTGGGGGTCCCCGTCCCAGTCCCCGTCCCCGTCCATAAGTCAAGAGTCATTCCTGCAATAAAGCTGACTGAGAAGGATCCGACCATGTCGTGTCTTAATTGCTGGTCAAGGCGGACATGACACTTTTATATAATTTTGATTTCATACAAGTATTAAGGTCAGTTCTAGGTTAAGGAACTAGCAATACAATAGATGCAAATAGTCAAGGAATAAGCAAGACAATAAACACCAATAGTCAAAGAACAAGCAAGGCAGTAAAGAGAGTCCCACCATCACTCCTGTGATCACTATTTTTATTATTGAAAATGGTTAAGTCATTTTGTTTAGATAATCCAAAAGATCACCTTGTTCCATTGAGAATTAGTTCCAGAACATTTCCAGGACTTGTACACTTCAATTCTGCTTTCTTTCCCAGAGAATGGTCTTTCTGAAGCCATACTAGAAACAGAAACCATTTATCAAACCTTTCCCAACTTGAGGGCATCTCTTCTCAGCATCTGCAAACTTCAGATGTCTGCTCAGAAATTTAGATACCCAACTACTGGCATCTGGTTCCTTGGCATCTGCTCTCTGTGGGAATCTCGGGATGTAGTCAGTGACTTGATAACCTCCCTTCATTGTTTTCACAATTTTCACAACTCTGACCTCTGACCTAAACTTCACAATCCTTGGCCTAGCAAGATCAGCCTCCTTCTCAGCTGACACCCAGTGATCGGTTAACCTGGAAAATATCCTGAGGAGAGAAGCTGAAGTAAATTAATAAGAATAGAATTAACATCAAGATGACTAAGTCTCCAAGAAGCATTTCTCTTGTTTTGTTGCTTTGATAGCTGCCCAGTGCCTTCACATTTACACATGCACGTGCACACACACACAAAGACACACAGAAACTCACTATATATATATTATGTGTGTGTGTGTGTCTGTGTGTGTGTGTCTGTGTGTCTGTGTGTGTATGTATATATATACATGTACATATACATCATATACATACATATACACACACATATATCATCTCATATAGCTGAGTCTGGCCTTAAACTTGATATATAGCCAAGGATGAGCTTGAACTCCTGATCCACCCACTGAGTACCACGACTCTGGGAATGTATTATCACATTTAATTTATGCATGGTGAGTATCAAACCCAGGGTCTCATACATGCTAGGCAAGCATCTACCAACTAAGCTAACGCCCAGTTCCAAAATTACTTTTCTTCTAGCTTTTCTAATTACTGTCAGCTCTTCTGAAGTCTATGCTACTTCAGCTGGAACTAAAACCTCATCTTCTATTAACTCTGTTGCCATATCCATAAATTCTGCCTTCAAATAAAATCTATGTGAGAGCATCATACACAGAATCAGTTGTCAGGATAATTAGTCCAGTGTTGAGCAGGGTGAGAGAAACCTCCCAGACAGACACAGAAAATGTCATATATAGCTGGTTCTACTGCCTAAGACTCTGCAGTTTTAGAAAAGGGAAAATATGGGTATTAATTTAAAGAAATCTCAGTTTAAATACTGTTCTGGCTTGCTTTCTGTTGCTGTGAAAAAACACCAGGCAAAGCCACTTAGGGGGTATAAGACTTTATTTGGCTTACAGGTTACACACAATTCGTCATTGAGGGAAGTCAAGGCAGGAACCCTAGGCAGGAACCTGGAGACAAGAACTGAAGTAGAAGCCATGAAGGAGCACTGTATATTGGCTTTTTCTTCTGGCTTGCTCAGCTACCTTTCTTAACAGTCCAGGTACACCTTCCCAGGGATGACATCAACCATGGTGGGCTGCAGGCCATCATCAATCAAGAAAATACCCCCGAAGACACGAGTACAGGCCACTCTGATGGTGGCAAATTCCCAACTAAGACTCCTTCTTTGCAGGTGTGTCTGTGTTTGTGTCAAGTTGAAAAACACCTAACTGACGAATGCCAAGGTCCTTTCTTTTTACTAGCTGTGTGGCCACAGGCACATGATTTCACTTCTCTCAAGCAGAGTTCCTACTTTGCATTTTTGTGAGAAGTTTTTGTAAGGTTTATCATAACACACAGGAAGCAGGTCACACATTGCCCAGTATGTACCAGACAGCACTGTGGGTTTGGGGGACAGGGACATTTTCTCCACTTCTCTAATTCACTTTGGTTCCTGCCTTATGTCAAACATACAGCTGCTGAATAAATGCATTCTATTTGACTTGTATTTTCTCCAACAAAAATCTATTCATGGAATATTAAGCTCACAAGTTCGAGGCCTGTCTAGGCTGCAGACAGAATTTAAAGCCAGACTGGGCAAACTGATGAAACCTTATCTCAAAATAAAAAGTAGAAAAGAGGCCGTAGGTGTAGCACAGAAGATGCTTGCCTCACGCACATGAGGGTCTAAGCTCAAGCTCCAGTACTTAAGAAGGAGTGAGGCTCAGCAGACCTAACCAGAGCTATCATTACTCTACAATAGCACAGGGTGACCTAAAATGGTATTAAGAAGCATTAGGCTGAACAGAGATTTTAATCTCAAGTGAAAGATAAATGGAGATGGAGTCCTATGTAGATGTGTGCATGGAAACCGGCAGTTCAGATAGTTGATACAAAATCAGAATTGCTGCCTCCAATTCTTGATATGAATTACAAACTGATCTTCTGTAATAGCGAAAAATATCTGTAAAGATGCCTGATGCAACCATTTGGTGGCACGCTTTGAAAAAATAAATTTGCTTTCCAGAATGTGTAAGTGGATTCACCGAGAGAGGGTAAGGGATAACTTTGTGTCAGTGTTGATGATCTTGTTAACATCACAAAAATGTTCTAGGGGCAAAGATGTGGCCTCTGATTTCAATCTCAACAGACGGGGCAAAGCTCTCTGCAACACACACACACACACACACACACACACAAACCTAAGAAAACTCGGAAGACAGTGTTAACGATATAAAGATGAGACACTCTCAGAAAATGACAAGAACACGATAGAATAAGCAGATCCCCAGACAGCACAGGGAAGACAAAGCAGAACTCAAAGCCAGGAATGAGTACAGCAAACTGAAGCAATGGATCAGTTGGTGTGTGCCCTGTAAGCATGAAGATCTGGGCTCAGTTCCCCAGAATCCACATTTAAAAACCAGTGTACTTGTAATCCCAGCTCTAAAATGGTGCAAACATGCAGATCCTTGGGCTCTCTGCTCAGCCAGCCTAATCTAATCAGCAAGTTCATGCCATGTGAAGACCTCTTCTCAAAACTTAAGGTGAAAAGCATCCTGCTGTCATCATGGCCTCTACCTGCACAAACACACACATGCATGCATATCAACAGACATACATACACACACACACACACACACACACATACACACACACACACACACACACACACAGGCAGGGGAGGGGAGTAGCTGGACATGGTGGTGCATAATCCTGGCACTTTGGAACTTTGGAGATTGAAACAGAGGATTATATGAATTGTGGGATACCTTGAGCTACATAAGATGGTGTCTAATTTCTTTCTTTCTTTTTTTTTTTTTTTAATGAAAGGAAAAGTGTGGCCGTTTTATAGCACAACTATGAGTTTTCTGGCATCTACTCCTAAGAGACAGGTCTGTGCCTCTCTCCCTGAATGTGGTTAGACTTGTATCTTCTTCCCTATTAATTGTGGTGATAAAAAATAAACAAACACAAGAGCTCTAGACCAGGTCTTTGAAGACCGTGATGCCCTCTATCTTTCTGGACTGTTGCCACCTGGCAAAACCCAGGACTGGTTTTATTGCACAGCCTTGGCCTGACATCTGGTGGAGAAGCATGAAGTGACATATTTATTTCAACTGCCGAAAGAAAAGTGTGGCTAGAACCCTGCACAGGCAGCCTTGTTTGAAGAAAGGAAGGCATCCAGAGTCAGCCTGGAAACTTCTGTGATCAATGGATTCCTGTCGATGAACCAGTATGAGCCCACACAGCTCCAGCCAAAAGCTTCACTTCTACCAACCCACTGAAGCCTGAACACCCAGGAAATAGGAGAGCTTGTATTCTTATGGTGAATAGACCTGTGTGAAGGTCCCATCAGTCCTCCGAGTCCCAGATACCAAATGTGAGAGACTGGCGTAACCAGGATCATCTGGCTGCAAACTGTGCTACACCCACAATCTCATCTGCTGTCTAAATGCGGAGTATGGAGTCATCATGGGGATCAACATTGCAATCTGCTTAGCTAAAAGGAAGGATGAGCAGGGAACTGTATTCTGAGGTAAAGATGAGGCCAAGACTAACAATCCTGATTCTGCTCTAAGGTATATATCAGGGGCAGGAATTAGACATGTCCTTGTGAGCCTCTCTAGGGAAGGATCCAGGAGTCTGTTTTAGCAGTGTCCAAGTGATGGCTTCCTTGGGATTGATTGGGGAGATAGTAGCTCTATTCTTTCCTATGCAGGGATGGTAGGTCTCATTTCATGAATGTGCTGGTTTGGTGAATCTCTTCCTCAGTGCTCTCCATGCATTAAAAAACAAAATCCATTTGTTTCAGTGTTTTTCCACAGAGACACAAGACTTGGTGTTAGCATGTATGTATGTCAGGCCTATTGCTGATTTTTAGGCCTATGACTGATTGTAGGCCTTCAGTGTATAAGCAGGGTGCCCCTGACATCTCCTCCCTTCTCTAAGTATAGAAGGGCCATGGCAATTCTAATCTTGTGAAGGTGGGGATAGAGGCCTGACCTCCAATAATTGAAGGGGACCTTGTAATGGCTCCGGTCCTCCTATCGTTGTCCAGTGAGGCATGAGGGCCATACCCATCCCGATGTCTTTTTCCTGGAGAGGGGATACTTTTGACATCAACCCTATGCAGTCAGGCTTGTCCCTCAGGGAACCCAGAGAGATGCTTTTAACTTTTATTTATATTCCCTTGCAGTGCTTAGCCTCGCAGCCTAAGAAAGAATTCAGATCGCCAGTCAGAGGGGATTCTGGGTGGCCCCTCTCTGCTTGGTCTAGCAGCAGAAGTTCCCTCTTTTAGTTGGGTGGAGATGGGTTTTGGGAACACCCTGGATAGAGTAACAACCTCATCTTGAGTCCCGTGGTCCTCCATAGCTAACTTATGATAATGTATCTGAATAGGTTTTGCTACCAAATTATCTATCTGTTGTTTCACAAAGTTAGTTGGCCTATTTAAGGCCCAGGGACCAAAAGGCTATAAGCTATTGTAAACAGGCAGCTTTTGAGGAAATTTACCAGCCTGAGTAGTCATAGACATTGTAAATAGGTAGCCTCAGTAGATAGTACCAACTTAGATAAGGACAAGTGAATCATAGGCAGAGTCATAGTGACCTGTCCCCTGAACCTTCACCTAGCTGAGACCCTGTTCTGAAAGATATCTGTACTCCCCCTAAACACCTACACTCCGGTGTCATCCCCTTCCCCATGTCCTGCCTTTTTGTGTTTATAACCCCTGTGTGAATAAGTAAAAATTACGATTTGATTTAAATAAATTTAAAAAAAAAAGATTAAAGGGAAAAAAAACCAAAATGCAAGAAGTAGGCCTGAGGTCCTTCAGAGCCTGGGATTTGTAACCAGAATGAAGGATGCTTCTCACCAAAGTCATCTTCAAGAAGTACCAAGGTACTCTGCAAACCTTTTATGGGTTATTTCTCATGGTCACATCCTCCAAACCTGATCTCTGTGTTTTCCTATGCAGTCTGCCATCACCTCATCTTTCTCAGCCAAAGGTGCCAGCAGTTTCCAGGTACCACACCAAACACAGGTAGCTTCTTTCTTCTCCTAACCTACATCTGCTCCAAGCCCCATCTCTGTTTGCATTGTACCCCAAATCCTAAATGCCACCTCCTTTGCTACACTTGGATACAAGCAGGAGCTCTACTCTTTCCCTTGTCCATGTCTTTATGCCCATAGTTCAGTAATCCTTTTCAAAAGGAAATTAGTACAAAATTCTCACTGTGAACCAAAGCTGCCAAAATAAAAAGCATAATGTCTCCTTAGAATATTCTGTCTAGAGACAGATAGGGAGCTTTTTGTCCAATTCAGGGCTCTATCCCCAGGACCAGGAATAGTGTCTGGCACTAGTTCATGTGTAGTTGTTTACACAATTATTTCTTTATGCTGATCCATGACATTCCCTGTTGCATTTCATATAATGAAACAGCTGTCCAAGTGTGACACAGAGAGACTATAGCATTCCCAAGTAGAGTGGCCCATGGTGAATGGGATGGCAGCAGGCATGTTTCTACCCAACCCAGGAGAAAGGCCAGCCCCTCGGGGCTACTAGATCAGGTTCCTCCCAGCCAGGGGAAAATGGAGAAGAGCTTCTATTGACAGGTTTGGGCCTGCAGAGAGCCCAAATGCAAAGTCACCCACAATACCTTGGTTTCATGGGTTTCCCAAGGCTCTGAAGAAGCTGACTTTGCCAGGCCAATTTGTTGTTCCATGTCCCATGTTCAATATATAGAAGATGATGCACCAGGAAGTATGTCTGTTCCCAGAAGGGGACAGGATTCTATTTATTGCTGTGTGTCCTCAGATTTAATGCCTCACAGAGTTATGTGTGCACAAAAAAGATATTTCACTAATGTTAGTTAGAGGTTAGTTTCAAAGAAACACCAGAACTTGATGGCAACACAGTAAGACATATTTTACTGAAGGCTGTATGTAGCAATGGGGAAAAGAAACCTCAGTGTAGAACTGGACTCCATTCTACACATAGATTGAGACAGTAGCAATGAGTCAAGAAGCAATCTGAATGGAGAAGAGATAAGAAAACCTCAGAGGCAGTGGATTCTCAGGTTCTAATCTATTGTGGGTTTCAGTGAAGGCAGGCAAACATAAGCAGACATCCCTAGGGGACAGCAGTGGGAAGAACCCCATCAGAGACCAAGGATGAGTAGATCAGAGAGGGCTTTGGCTAGTCTGGTTCAGTTAGATTCTTGCTAGGAGATACACATTTGGGCTTCAAGGAAGGTTTAGGAGCCTATCTGATATTTGGCCAAGCAAAGACATTTTGGTATTGGCAAAGAAAAGTATTGATCCTAAAATTCTAGATAGAAAAATAGATTGTAGGACTACAGAGAGAAAGAAAAAATTATATATATACATATATATGTATATATATTCATATACATATACATTTTGTATACTGAGAAAATGGAGATGTGCCAGATAGTAATTTTGGCACTGGGAATATTTTCATAGGAAGATATAGAGTACATAGTAGGGAATCTAAAAGAAATCATTGTCTATTTACTCACCAGATAAATATACTGTGCCTACTTTGGGCTGGTCTTCTAAGATCAAGTTGGTAAAAATATCTCTCTCCAAAATACCTATAGGATACTTGCTTTATATAGTTAATAGTTGATTAATAGATGATAGATAGATAGATAGATAGATAGATAGATAGTGGGTGATAGATGAGACTTAGAGATATATAAGGAGTTAGCTAGAAGTAAATTTTATGTGTGCATGCATGAGCATGAGTAAATGCACATGTGTTCATGTACATGTATTGCCCAGAAGTCTACTGAAAGTATCTTTCCTTGAGCACCATTCACCTTTTATTGAGACATTATCCCTCATTGACCTAGAACTCACCAAGTAGGTTGGGCTGATTAGCTAATAAGATCCATGGAACCTTTCTGCTACTGTTTCTGCAATTCTGAGGAGTTTACATCATCATGCTCAGCTTTTTAAAAGCAGGTTCAAGGGATCAAACTCATGTCCTTGTGCTTATAAGGTGTAGTGGTTTGAATATGTTTGATCCAAGGAGTGGCACTATTTGGAGGTGTAGCCTTGGAGTAGGTGTGACACTGTTGGTGTGGGCTTTAAGGCCCTCATCCTAGCTGCCTAGAAGCCAGTCTTCTCCTAGAAGCTGTAGATATAAAATTCTCAGCTCCTCCTGCACCATGCTTGCCTGGATGCTGCCATGATAATGGACTAAATCTCTGAACCTGTAAGTCAGCCCCAATTAAATGTTGTCCTTATAAGAGTTGCCTTGGTGATGATGTCTGTTCACAGCAGTAAAATCCTAACTAAGACAGAAGTTGGTACCAGGGACTGGGGCACTACTGTGATAGGTCTGACCATGCTTTTGTTTGGAAGAATGTGGGTTTTGCAACCTTGGATTTGGGAAACAGTGAAATCCTTTAAGTGGGACTTAATGGACTATCCTAGAAGGAATATAAAAGACTTTGTTGCTGAGAGTGATTTGAACTGTGAAGACCTGACTCAAGAGGTTTCAGTGGAGAAGAATTTCAGTATGTAGCATAGAGACTATTTTGTGGTATTTTAGTGAAGAATGTGGCTGCTTTTTGTCATTGTCTAAAGAGTCTTCCTGAGGTTAAGGTGAAAAGATTTAGATTAATTGCTTTGAAAAAGGAAGTCTCAAAACAGCCCAGTATAAATTCTTTTATGTGGTTACTAAAGTTCATTCTTATGAAGAGCATTTTAATGAAAAGTAACAAACTGAGAAAGGCTAAATATAAAATATGTGATTCAAGTATTAAACAGGTACCAGGAAGTTGAATGGAGCTGAATCCTATGTTCTAGGAATAAATAGATTAAGGGAGTTGAACTTTGGGCAAGATCCCACTCAGCTAAGTTTAGGTCCAGGCATGGTGGTACATACCTTTAATTCCAGGAGACAAAGCTATACAGATCTCTGACTTCAAGGCTAGCCCGAGACAGAGCAAGTTCTAGGTGAAGAAAAGCTTAAATCCAGGAGTGTTGGTATACATCTTTAATCCCAGGTGGCAGAGCCATGCAGATCTCTGAGTTCAAAGTAAATCTATAAAGTTCCAGGACACTCAAACTTCAGCAGTGAGAGAGTTGGAAAACAGAAAGCTGGTAATAAAATAAGGGGAGGCATGTTCCATCCCCAGCAAGCAGAAGAACTTGCAGCTTTAGCCACATGGCTCTGGCTTTAAAGTCCAACGTAAAAAGGACTACTGGGACAATTGATGCTGGTTAGCTGTAGCTAAGAAATTAGCAGTGGTTAAGAAGAGACCAGCATCACTGAGGTGAAATCTTCTGGGAAGTATTTTCTGAGAGCACAAAGAAGTTGTGTTCCACAGATAGGCAAGGTTGTACCTTGTGCTGCAGCTGGGCTTGGTAATGTGTAAGACTCACTCAGGTGGTACTGGTTTTGAAGACATGAAGTAGTCATGAAGAACAGCTGAGGCTTGTCACTGGGAGAGGCCATGGAAGGCCATTGGAGAAGGTGCAGCATCAATTGCAGTTGATGGCCCAGGACTGAAGGGGTCATGCAAAAAAGTTGAGGCTTGGCACCATGAAGAGAGCCTATGACAGGCTATTGGTGAAGACTAGTTGCAGCAAAAAAAAAAAAAAAAAAAAACACAGCACACTGGAGATGCCAGTACCATGGCCACTGAGAACAGCAGCAGCAGTGGAATGGAGTCAACCAGAGCCTAGAATGCTATAGACTGTAGATCTAGAAAAGGGACCAAAGCCCTTTGAAGGAGCCCAGAAAATCATATGTAGATTCCAGACAATGGAACAAGAAGCTATGAAGCTGAAGTTGCCTTGGAGACCCCAAGATGTTAAAGATGCCAGAGCCTTGGGATACCTTCTGAGGAAAGCTATTAACAGGGAGTGGAACCAACCCAGGAGAAAGAAGTTTGTTGCAATCAATGCAGATTTTAAAAAAAAAAAAAAAAGGAGATGGAGATCTGAAGTCTTCTTTGACATGGAAATGCAGAATTTGGAGTTTGTCCATTGGTTTCCTGTCTTGGTTTGGGGATTATAGTTAAGTGATTGGATGACTCTCAGAAGAGACTTTGAACTTTGGACTTCTAACATTGTTGAGACTGTAATAGACTATAGAGACTTTTGAAGGTGGACTAGATGTTTTAGCACTAGGATATGACTAGTTATGCCCCCCCCCCCCCCATTGACTCATATGTTTGAATAAGCCTGTGGAGGCCAGAGAGTGAAATGTGATGGTTTGAATATGTTTGGTCCAGGGAGTGGCACTATTTGGAAGTGTAGCCTTGGAGTAGGTGTGTTGCTGCGGGTGTGAGCTTTAAGGCCCTCTTCCTAGCTGCCTGGAGGCCAGTCTTCTCCTAGCAGCCTTCAGATGAAGATGTAGACCTCTCAGCTCCTCATACCAGCCTGGATGTTACCATGCTCCCACCTTGATGATAATAGACTGAATCTCTGAGCCTGTAAGCCAGCCCCAATAAAATGTTGTCCTTATAAGTGTGATAACTGAAGACTCCACTGCCTTTTCCCTGGAGGCAGTTTCATCCCAGAAAAATACTTCTGTCTGTCGCTTGATGGCGATCAAGGCTCACACAGTTTGGATACAACTGGAAGCTGATCCTGCTCAGATTCCTTCAAGTTTTAAGAAGGCTTTGGTTTTTGTTTTGTAATATCTGGAGGGGAAGCAGCCCCTCGTCCCCCGCACCATTTCCATCTAATTTTTCCTCAGTTCATATTCTTACCTAGGTAAACGAACGATCCTGAGAGCCACCAGGGCACCAGACTTAGTGAACTTTGAGATGACTGTGACTGTTGAGGTAAATTCACAGGAGTCTGAGCCTGTGCTGTGCTCTTACTCCACCTGCAGGTCAACCTAAAAATTGCAGCATCGCTGGCCTGGACCATATAGATCTGATCTGAATCTATTCACACTGAAATTATTGAGCTCAATAGTCCACTGACCCATCTCCTCATCCTTACTGCTTTTTAATAGTGGGTTAAAGCACCTGCCCCACAAGCATTAGGACAGAAGATTAAGAAATGGAGAAGATCTGAGCCCCAGAATCCAATAAAGACCAGTGGGCATGGTGGCTCACAGCAACCAGGGTTGGGAGGAGGATCTGAGGAGAGGGCTATCTTAGTATATAAATGGAGACAACCAAGGAAGATACCAAACATCAACAACTGATTTACACATGCACCACACATTCATGTGTACTCATGTACAACCACACATATGCCCACACACCATACATACATACGTACACACACAGACACACATACATACACACACATACATAAGTTTTTAAAAATATCTGTACACCTGAGCTGGAGTAAATAGCCTATTCTTGAAGACAGGATAAAACAAAGGAGAGTGGAGAGACAGATGTTAAATCTGCCTCATCTACTAAACTCTCCTCGAAGAAAGCCAAGGGGCCCTAATTTCTCTCCAAAAAATAAAAAAGCCATTGGAGACAAGTTCTTGATGGCTTGGCATGATTTTATAAGCCAAAGGCAGAACAGGCTAGTGTTTGGACTCTGGGGGTCAACTGCTTGCACTGGAGCCTGCAAGTCCTGAGCCTCAGAGAAGTCCAGTCCAGTCTGAATCCTAGGTCGAGGACTAGGCAGTCAGCCAGCTTCACACCCTAGCACTGAGAAGAAGATAATGATAGCCACCATTCCCTGGGTGTGTGGCCAGACCTGACTCAAGTGTTTTATGTGTATCATTCCATTTAATCTAAACAATGAGCCAGCCAGTGGTGGCGCTCTGGAGTCGGAGGCAGCTGTCCTTCAGTCTCTCTCGAGTTCGAATCCCCGCCCGTGCCTGTCAATCAATCCCGGGAAAAAAAAATCTAAACAATGGTCCTGTGCAGCAGGTGTGTTTGCCATCCTTGGAAAGGTGACTACATAGTTTTGAACAAAAGCTAAGGCTGGGCTGGGAATATAGCTCAGTAGGTAGATAGCTCAGTGCTTGCTCAGCATGAGCAAGGTAAGAGAAGGCTATAGGGCCAAAGTATAATTTAGTTAGAGTACTTTCCTAGTGTGCATAAGGTGCTGAGTTCATTGCACAGTAATGGCAGGGGGTGGAGGGCTATGAACTTCCTACTGAAGGCATGGACCTGAGTCCATGCTGCTAAACCTGACTGATCAGGGGCTGCCTCCAGGTGTCTCCATCCTCCAGCCAAGACTAGACCTAACCATTGTGGCAGATGAGCTGTGTCTGTGGTCCTGTGAGTTTCCTGTGGAAAGTGGAAGTCACTGGCATGTGGAGTGGGACTTTGACATTAGGCCCACATCCAGATCCTGGATATTGTCACTTGGCATCTGGGTACTTAACCTCTTAAATACTAGTTTCTCTGTTAAGCGTAATTTTTTAGATGCCCTCTTTATACAACTGTGGTAAAGATGTCAAGAGATGACGTGTGTGTGTGTGTGTGTGTGTGTGTGTGTGTGTGTGTGTGTGTTAACAGGTTACTGTGTGTACTTGTGTGCAAGCATATTGAGGCTAGAGATCAATGTCTTGTGTCTTTATCTTTTGTTCTTATTTTTTGATACAAGTGTCTGCCTGAGCCTAGCACTCATTGAGCTGGGGTATCTGGCCAGCAAGCCCAAGGATTCTTTTGTCTCCTCTTCCTCAGCTCAGGGGCTACAGACACATGACACTGCATTCAGCTTTATAGGTGGGTGCGGGAGATCTGAACTCAGGTCCTCCTGCTTGCTCTGCAAGTCTCTTATCCACCTTCTGAACTCATTCTATCTATCTATCTATCTATCTATCTATCTATCTATCTATCTATCTCACACACACACAAACACAGAGGGATGGAGAGAGAGGAAAGAGAAGGGGGATATGATAGAGCGACTAACCGGATCTGGGACCATAAGAATGGGACCCAGTGATGGAAAGACAAAGGTCCTACAAATGAGTGGTGCTCAGCCCAGGATCATTAGGACTCATAAATTCTCATCCCTGGGCCCCATTTTTAGACCAATTAAACCAGCATCCCTGAGAATGAAAGCCAAACATTGGCCCACTCCAAAAGGAACCCAAGTGACTAATGTTCAGCCAGAATGAACCACTCCTGGCATGTGTTTGGTCTGGCAGGGAGCAAGGGATGGCCCCTCACCAGCTTTCTTCATTTCTCTAGAAGCAAAAATCAAAGCTCTGACAGTCCACAAGGTTTGGACAGGTCTGTTTGCAACCTTGGTGTTGCAATTAGCAGCTTCTTCTGGTTTCGGTAGTGTGGTGACAGACAGACGAAATACGTACACCAGGAGATTAAATAACAAGGAGATGTTATGCCAACAAAATTAACTTGTCCAGCCCTGTTCCTTAGCAACTGCGCTATTACTGCAGGTTTCCTTCCGAGGCCTCTGGTCCTTCACACCACTCCCTTTCATTAAGATGTGAGCTGGTTATTTATAACCTTAACGAAAAGGAAAGAAAGGGAAGGAACACGGAAAAGAAACTGGTGACTGTCCTTCAGATTACACCAGTCCTGCCTGTCCCCAAACAAACAGAATCAAGTCCACAACTTTTACATCAGAATGCTGACTTTCCTGCGTACTTAACTCCTCCAGGCCCCTCCTAGGGCTTCGTAAGGCAAGGCAGCCTTTGAAAGAAAGAGTGCCTTTGCCAGTTCAATCTGAAGCTGCCTGGGAAACCATTGTTCAGGAGTCAGGACTGAACTCTGAAGCACAGAACATGCTGTTCTCTAGGGAAAATCATTTCATTTTATTATATTTTTTTTTATGCAGCAGCAACAGCCACAGAGAAGGTAATTGGGATGCTTGGTGGGACCATCCCTTTTTACACTGTCAAGTG
This sequence comes from Mastomys natalensis, assembly GCA_021653895.1. NCBI lineage: Eukaryota > Metazoa > Chordata > Mammalia > Rodentia > Muridae > Mastomys > Mastomys natalensis. The sequence continues at coordinate 1,718,358 of JAJTUV010000357.1, forward strand.
GAAATGCTAAAGAGGGTGCTCTTTACATACAAGCTTTGGCATACAGGGAAGCAGCAGATGCTGGAACTCCCTGAGACATCACACCTGGCTAATTCAGGGTCCCTGGCCCTGAATAGCAGTAATCCCTGAAACCCAAGGACTAAACAGAGATTTGGCTTCCTGTGGTCTTCTGATGGGATTCAGCTACACTCTAGACCTGGCCTGGTCATATTTGTTATTGATGGGATTTTGGCCTCTGATAATTTTTAAAGCCTCTTAAGAAATAATATTTGATTTTGTTTCCTTAGACCTGACCTTAAGAATATGTCCAAATTTATCCTTAACAGCTAAGGACCTTGTGGTTTCAATAGGTTTGGTGCCCATAGATTTATGTGTTTGAATGCTTGACCATAGGGAGTGGCATTATTAGGAGGCATGGGCTTATTGGAGGAGGTTTGGCCTTGTTAAAGGAAATGTATCATTGTATAGGTGGGTTTTGAGGTCTCCTATGCTCAAGCTCCACCCAGTGTGGAAAATAGTCTCCTCTTGGCTGCCTTCGGATCACAATATAGAACTCATGGCTCCTCCAGCACCATGTCTGACTGAACACTGCCCTGCTTCCCATCATGCTGGTAATGGACTGAACCTCTGAAACTGTAAGCCAGCCCCAATTAAATGTCTTCCTTTATAAGAGCTACCTTAGTCATGTTGTCCCTTCACAGCAATGAAACATTAAGACAGACCTTAACCAGGATTAAGGGTTCTGTGGTTCTCCTAACTGATGTTTTGTCATAATTTCCCCTGGATTGAACATTCCCTCCCAGGTTCGAGAGAGACTTATGAGACTCAAGAAGTAAGTAAGCCTCACAAGTCCTAGAAATGCTGAAACATAAAATCCATAAGGCTTCTTCTCATGCTTGTAGAAACAGCAAACAGTTGCTGGAGAGAGAAGACTCTCAGACCTGTGGGGCTGCCTGCCAATGGTGCAAAGGTCTCCAGGGATGCAGCCCTTATAAGTTGTCACCCAGGTTGGGTCACCCCTGGTCCTCTAATTAACCCTGGTAAACTCACTGATTCACCAAGTTGGATGTTGATAAAATTATTATTTGGCCTATTGCTGATTCTCTGTCTGGGGTGAGTACACATTTGTTTTTCAGATCTTTCTAGGAAAAGTCACACAACAAATGGAATCAGAAAATATTTTATTTGTATTAAGGACTCATCTAAAACTATGATTTGGCATTCATTTCAGTTATGAATGCAGAATTATTAGATAAACCAGTGGCTTTGTTACCCATAAAAATCACAGATCCCATATTGCAGCTGTGGCAGAGTCTCAGAATGCCATTCGTGTGTGCATTTCTGTGACTTGTTATTGGGTATTTAGTGTGTTTAAAAAAGAAAGAAAGAAAGAAAGAAACGTTGACGTTAATATCTTTGAAGAGTCTTGTAATTTTTTAAGGATAATTGATTCTCTTATAGAATTGGGCTTATTTTCTGCATTTAGAAACATTTTATTTTAACCAGACCTTGCATAACACTCTGTGGATGATATAATACAAAATAGTAGACATTAAAACTCATAACTCATGTCTTAGATCATACTATTACCACAAAATGCTATGGACAGAGTTGCCTGAATAATAGTTTTGGAACCAGGATGTCTAAACTCAGGATGCCAGCATAGCTGGGCTCTGGGGAGGGCCTTCTCCTGGCTTCGAAACAGCATGGTTATTACTGCTGCCTTCAGCCAGATTTACAGTGAGAATCCAAAGCAAACAGGAGAACATAAAGATGTGAAAAATGTAAAGTTTGGCAAGACAAGGAGCATGAGGACTTTGAGGTTTGCAGATATGGACAAAGTAACTATAATTGTTAAAGAGATTAGCGTCTCTAAAAAGGAAATAGTACACTTTGCCTTGAGAGTAGGAAGATGCCTTGAAGATCCCACCTGAAAGGACCTCCAAGACCAAGTTCTCAGCACAAAGGAGATTTATGTGCCCCAGAGGGCAGGGATGAGGGACAAAGGCAGGATATAGAGGAAGAAGATGAAGAAGAAGAGGAGGAGGAGGAGGAGGAGGAGGAGGAGGAGGAGGAGGAGGAGAGGAGGAAGGGAACAAAGGAGAGGGAGAAAAGGGGGAAGAGAGAGAGAGAGGGGCACTGGGGAGGGGGAAGGGTATTTGTCTCGAGAAGACAAAGGACTGTCTCTGGATAGAGAGGAGACAGATGTGACCCATAGGCAAATGGCAGTTTATAAAGGTACAAAGGGAAACCCTGTGTTAGGATGAGGTGTTTAATTTTAATTGGGCATGTTAACTAGGTGAGCCAAAGGGGACTTTTGATTGCTGGACTTTAATACTTTTATAGCTAGTCCTTGATAGTCAGCCTCAGGAGGAGGGATTGGCCCTATAAGGGAATAGACCTTAGGGGCTAGCTTTAGGAATGTAATCTAACAGTTTTTAGCAAGGCAGAGGAAATTAGGAAGAAAGTAAGACCTGTCAGAGCCATGATCACTATGTTCAAGCCAGCCAGAGTCCCTTCACCATCTATGGAAAGTTGTGGGGTGTAAAATTAAAACCCACTTGAATAACTTTCATTTGAAAAGAGAAGGTCAGCAGAGATGTGCTGCCCAAACAAGGAGACCTAGGGAAGTCCTTTCTTAGGTACTGATTCAGCATTTCAAGGACTCGGTGACTGCTGTAGTCAGGATCCACAAGGCTCCTGCCAAGTCAGCCCAGAACTTGGCATTGTTTGTATGGTGCTGGTTTTTCAGGCATGCAACATGGAAGAGTGATGAGGTCATAGAGGTTTGCCCCAAAATTTCAAATAAAGGTCTGTAAGGCCAGGAAATATATACCAAGGTTAGAAAAGATGGCTTCATAGGACAATGTATAAAGCTATAAGGTATGGTTTCAGTTAAAATGGAGACTCCAGGATGCTAGAGTTGCCAAAAACCTGTCTGCAGAGCAAAGCTGCAAGGACCTAGTGGAAGTGGCCCAAGAAAGCCAGTTTACTGGGGGAGAACTCATAAAGGCTGTTGCAGTTTAGATGATGCAGCTAGACTTCTCAGCAGTGTCAAGACTATTAAGACTTGGGCAAATCCTAAGACTGGGCTAAATACATTTTGCATCATGATATGGCCAGGGGTAGACTATTACAGTTTATAAGTGGTGTGGCTTACAGCTTCTATTGCTGTGGCAAAACACCATGTTCAAAAAGCAAGTCGAGAAGGAAAGTGTTTATTTGGCTTACACTTCTGCATTGTAGTTCATCACTAAAGGAAACCAAAACAGGAACTCAAACTGGACAGAAACTTGGAGACAGAGCAATACTTTGGGACATTGATCTTGGACACAGAGACAATGAAGAGGTTGAGCTTATTGGTTTGCTTATCACGACTTGCTTAGCCTGTTTTTTCATGGAACCCAGGGCCATCAGCCCAGGGATAGCACCACCCACAATGGGCTGGACAGATTCCCCCCCCCCCAATCAATCATTAAGGAAAATGTTCTACAGCACTGCTTGCAGGTCCATCTAATAGAGGCATTTTCTTCATTGAAATTCCCTCCTCTCGGATGACTTTAGCTTCTGTCAAGTTGAATAAAAACTATCTAATACAAAATGAAATATACCCCACAGGCCCAAAAGTTTGAAATTTTGTCTCCTTTCAGTGACAGGGTCTTTGAAAGTTGTAAATCTTTGGGACACGGATCCTAGCTAATATATGTAGATCACTAATTGTAAACTAATAAAGGTTATACATGGCCTCCCACTTCTGGTGCAAGTTTAGTTTGCTTCCTGACCCACCAAGATGTAAGGAGCCTTAGTCACATACTCGAGCTACCTTGAACTCTGTCAAATCTTCACTTCCATGATTGATTGCACCCTCTAAAACCATGCTACAAAATAAAACATTCCTTCTTTAAGTTGTAGCTGTAAGACACTTTGTTACCACAAGAAAAAAAGGTAATTTAAACAATCTTGAATCTCATTACAAGAGTTCCACTTTCATGAACTCATATGAACCTAATTAATTTCCAAGATTTACCTAAATACTATCACATTGGGAGTTAAGATTTCCACATGTGGGTTTGAGAAAGATCACAAACATTCAGTCCAGAACAAAGTTATTTATTATAAGATCACTTCTAACTATAATATTGTCTTGTTGAAAGTAGAAGGATAGAAAAAGACATTATACAAATATCAAAGGAGAGTAGGAATGGCTAAATTAACATCAGATAAGACTTGCTCGGCCCACGGTGGCACACTGCTGTAGTCGAGCGCTCGGGAGTCGGAGGCGGCCAGCCTTTGCTTGTTGTGGCACAGTGACTTCGTCTCACAGCCTGGGGGTGGGGGGGAGAGACATTGTTCTTTCATGTCCCTCTGGAATGCTTTGTCCTATGTCCCTGGTCCAGCTGTGATGTGTCCTAACACAAAATGTCTGGCTGGGGATCCGTTACCTTTAGAGAAAAGAGCTCTATTGGAATCTGGAGGTGCGGTGATAACCTTCTTCCTTGGTCTTGTTCTTGGTCCTACTTTCATTCTACCTGGCAGCTTTTTGTTGTAGTTTACAGCTTGTGATACTAACAGGCCAAGTTCCACCATTGCTCTTCCCCCAGGTAATTTTGTTCATTTATTAATACCATTGGTTTTCAGAGAAGGATGTGAAGTAACTCTTGTTCCACCTCTTCTCCCAGAAGATCCCAGTACCTTTAATGTTGAACCACGTGTATACCCCTACTACTCCCCCGTCTTTGGGCTCTTTTTCCCCCTAGTCCTCTGAGTTCTAAAATATAAGTTAAAGTTGAGTTAAAAGTTTCTGTCTGCAAGTGAGTTACAAAAAAAATGATAGATTTCATAGGAAAGACAATTACCAGAAACAAAGTGGTATTACAGGTTGATAAATAATCATTCCTCTAAAAACACCTAGTAATCCTCAATGTTCATACATCAAACAACAGAGTTATAAAGAATGCCCAAGAAATACATCCACAGGCATATTATAGATCAGTATCACCTCTCAACAATTGAAAGATCATCTAGACAGAATAATTTTCTGCAAAGAAATAGAAAAACCTCAACATTTTCAACGAACAGGATGAAACAAACATTTACAAAGACTTTTACCCAAATGCAAATCTGTTTTCTTTTCGAATACCTAGTGACCACATACAAAGATAGTCCATTAAACCAACCTCAAGGAATTTAAACATGTTACAGAATGCGTTCTCTAACAACAATGAAATCAAACTATAATATATAAAAGGGGACGTATCTAGACTTAGAAACAAAAGAAACTCACTTATAAATGATCCAAACAATTTGAAATGCATAGTCAACTGAATGAAAATGAAATTTTAGCTAATCTTCTAAAGCAAGAAAAGTTCACAGAACAAACATCAGAAAAGAGAAAAGGCTTTCATTAATCGCCTAATTCACATCTCAAGGATCAAAAACTAAAAGGAAAGCAAAATAATACAACATGGGAAGAATAAAGATAATAATAAAGATTATAACAAAAAAATAGAGTAAAAATACGACAGTAAGAAATTAATAAAGCGGCCGGGCGGTGGTGGCGCACGCCTTTAATCCCAGCACTTGGGAGGCAGAGGCAGGCGGATTTCTGAGTTTGAGGCCAGCCTGGTCTACCGAGTGAGTTCCAGGACAGCCAGGCTATACAGAGAAACCCTATCTCGAAAAACCAAAAAAAAAAAAAGAAAGAAAGAAATCTCACATTCTGTTATCAATATCTGTCCTGGTTTGCTTTTTTTGCTGTAATAAAACACTGACCAAACCAACTTGGCCAAGAAAGGGATCATGTTTGCTGACAGTTTACATTTCATCATGAGGGAAGCCAAAGCAGGAACCAAGACAAAAGCTTCAAGAAGAAACCACAGAGGAACACTGTTTGCTGGAGTGATCCTCTGATATGCTCAGCTACCCTTCTTATATACCTCAAGCTCACAATCCCAGGAATGTATGACCCACAGTGTCTGGGTCTTCCCATATCAGTTATTAAGAAATATCAAGAGATATCAAATATCAAGAAAATGCCCCTACTGACATCCCCACAGGCTACTCTGATGGGAACAATTTCTTAATTTCTCTTCCCAGGTGACTCTAGTGTATGCCAAGTTGACAAAAGCTAACCACTGCACTTTTCCTCCATGGCTAAGATAAAAAAGTAGCCAAAGAAAATTTCTGACCCCAACCTTGAAACTCTACATGAAGATGCATACACACACATATTCCCACACACATTTTTCTTGTTGCCTTACACCATTCCTAGTTATCTGTTTCTATCTCTGTCTCTCTGTGTGTCTGTGAGTGTGTGTGTGTCTGTCTGTCTCATCATTTTAGAACAAGATGTGAGCTCTCAGCTGTTGCTTTGCTTCACTATCATAGATTCCACCCCTCTGAAACTTTATCCCAAATTCAACACTTTCTTTATAATTTCCTCACTCATGATGAGCAATAGCAAGGCCCACTTCCTGGAGTTAAGGTGGTAGTGCAAAACTACATGTGACAAGAGGATGCAAGGGGTGCCCTAGATAGTGCACGGTACTCAAGAAATAAGGAGACAGTAGTACCCTTGACGTTGGAAAGCTACTAACTTGGTTGACCTTGATTGTTGCTTAAAAAAAAAATCCAGAAAGGTTGCAGAGATGGCTCAGTGGTAAAGAGCACTTGCTGCTCTTGTAGAAGACCTGAGTTTAGTTCCCAGGACACATGTCAGGAGACTCACAGTGATCTGATTCCCTCCTCTGCCTGTAACTCTAGCATCAAGTGATCTGAAGCCCTCCTTCTCTGTTCTTTACAGGTACCTGCATTGACATGAACAGTCTCCTACACAGAAACATACATACATAATTCAAACCAAAATACAATATTTTTTGAATCCAGAAGTTGACAATTTAAAGCATTGGGCCAAGCCAGAGGGTCTTCCTGGGAATGTATTAGTCTCAGATCTGTGGCTAAAAAGTAGAACAAGCTGAAGTCCAAACCCAGAACTTGTAAAAGTCATTACTTTTCTTGTTGCTATGACAAAATGCTAACATAAGTAACTTAAGGGACATTGGGCTTATTTTGGCTCACACCTCAGGACATACAGTTCACCAGGCAAGAAAGGCACAGCTACAGCCAGTTCCTGTCTGGGCATAAGGTTCCTTGCCTACATCTCAGTTCATCAAGAGGCAGAGGAAAGAGAATGCTGGTGTTCAAGTGTCTTACCATTTCTCCATTTTTATTTAGTCTGGGAACTCAGACCACAGACTTGGAGCCACCCACACAAAGGGCAGGTCTTTTCTCTCAGTTAATCATCCCTGGATATGCCCTAAGAGTTTCTTAATCCAATCAAGAAAAAAAAAATCAAAATCAACTGTACTGGCTAGTTTTTATGCCGACTTGACACAAATGGGAGTCATTTGAGAAATGTCTTCTGTTGGACATTTTCTTAATTAGTGATTGATGCAGGAGGATCCAGTCCACTGTGAATGATGCCACAAGTGGTGGTTCTGGATTCTATAAGAAAGTGGCTGAGCAAGCCATGAGACACAAGTCAGCAAGTAGCACGTTCTGTGTCCTCTGAATCAGCTCCTACTTCTAGGTTCCTGCCCTGACTGTCTTCCATCATAAATGTGAGTAATAAAATAGCCATTTTCCTCTCTGAGTTGATTTTGGTCATGGTGTTTCATCACAGCAATAGAAACCCTAATTAGGACATCAATTGTCACAGTCACCAAGCTATTGACTGTTATATTTGGGATGTATGGGAGCCAGATCAAAAAAGTCCTGGCCACATTCAACTCAGTTGGCTCACTAGTTCCGCAATCTTACATGGTATCCATTTTGTGGCCCACAAATGAGCTCATTTGGTAGTATGACCATCCTCACTGGTTTAATAGCCTGTGGGATAAAATCTCTCAGAATAGGAAAGATGTTTAGAACACTCTAGGACAGCCTCTACCAACCAAAGGAGCAAATCAGACACAATATTGTATCCTAGAGAGAACCACACAAAACAGTACCACCTTTTAAAAGATAGAGGTAGTGATTACTCATTATTTCCATTTCATTCACTAGTCTAGGCCCAAATTAGCACACACACACACACACACACACATACACAGATGCTGGGAGAAAGCATCAGAACATGGAAGACAGTCAAGTATGCAGAGGCTTTTCTGGCCAGTACTGTGTTGGATGATGTCTTTGCTATCAACTATCAGCATGGCCTTGGTGTGTGACGTGTAGCCTCTGACCATTCCAACCAGAATAAAAAAGTCTGAAACCATGCATACCCAATTCACACTGAAACATGCTGAAACTGTGCATACCCCATACACACTGAAACCATGCATACCCAATGCACACTGAAACCAAGCATACCCTATACACACTGAAACCGTGCATACTCAATGCACACTGAAACTGTGCATACACAATACACACTGAAACTGTGGATACCCCATACACACTGAAACCATGCATACAAAATATACACTGAAAACGTGCATACCCAATGCATACTGATCACCTTCTCTCAGGCTATGACATTCCTGCTCTCCAGTAGAATAGAGTCCAAAGAGGTCAACCTGAATTTGTTCCCTTGGCCAGGATTTTATTCTATAGATGAGAGCCTGTTTGAGCTATCATGACACTGATCCCATGAAAGAAAAGTATGTTGCTCTGCTCCCAAAGAAAGAAAGCAGGCCATCAGGAGGGGGAAATGAGCAATACCAAACACAGACTTTTCTAGAATAACCCCAAGACAGATAGAGGGTTATCTCATCTCTTCCTGCATCTTCCCCCTCAACCACTTGCATATTCATCCACTTACAGTTTTAGATGCTGGCTGGGCTCTCTGAGAAGTACAAATGATGAGATATGGACTCTATTTCTGCAGTGTTACAATTTCCCTGTGTTACGATTAAAATTTAATGGTACCGTGGGGCACCACTTGTTAACGGTTAATTTTTAAATCAGCAGCACCAAATCTGTCTTGTTACGGGGCCGCCATGTTCCTGACTAGACAAGGCCTGAGGCCAAGAACAGCGGCTGTTCCTGCCGATGCTCAACTCTGACCGAGGCTCATGCCAGCCAAAGCACAGGCCCTTGCACCCACGAGACACCAGCGAGGGAGATGGCTCTGCCAATCTACCATGCTGTCTCCACAATGCTTGGCTGAGCCCAGACCATCCCACCATCTATGCAGCACCTGGTAGAAATGAGACTCTAATGCTTAAAGATTATCCACTGGCTTTATATATTTGGTAATGCTCAATTAACAAGATGCCCACACAATTGGAAGTGTTACCCAATTAACTAACCTAGATATAAGTTGTTACCCAGGACTGCTCTCGATAGGTGCGTGGTCTTCCCTGGCTCCTACATCTCTGCTCTCCTAGCTCCTCCTCCTCCTTCTCCTCTTCCCCCCCTCCTGACTCCTCACTCCGCCTACCTCTAATACAGCCCAATCGCCAAGCTTTATACAAAGTAGTGGGAAAATATCCTGCTACATCCCTGGGTTGTGAGAACAGTCAGGAAAACTCTGACCAAACCCCAGAGAATTTGAACACAGGTCCACAGATTGGGAATAAGGCTCCACTGGGTATCCCTTTTCTGTCATTTAAGCCTGACTTAGGGTCAGGGAGTAGATGAGAACATCCTCTCATAATACTTCACCCCAGTGGCACCCCTACAACAAGCTCATTGCTGGAATTCTATAGTGAGATAAGTTCACCTCTTGGCACCTAAATTTCTTTTCATCGAATGTACAGAGTATCTCCCATCTCAAATGTTACTAAAAGTTAAGATGAAATAATAGGAAATCCCAAACATAACTCTTGTATAGCAGGTTAAAATATATGAGTCTCCCCCAATGTCTGTCCTCTCTTCTCTACCAGAATCCCACAGGACACAGATCAACAACCTTGATATGAAGCTTTCCCTGGAGTTGTGAATCCTCTGACCTGCTGACCTGTTATGTGTTTGTGCGTGTGCGTGTGAGTGTGTGTGTGTGTGTGTGTATGTATGTATGTATGTATGTATGTATGTATGTATGTATGTATGTGTATGTGTGTGTCTACGTGTGTGTCTGTGTCTGTTTGTGTCTGTGTGTCAGTGTGTGTCTGTGTGTGTATGTCTGTGTGTCTGTGTGTGTGTCTGTCTGTGTCTGTGTGTGTATGTGTCAGTGTGTCTGTGTATATGTGTGTCTGTGTCTATCTGTCTGTGTCTGTCTGTGTTTCTGTATGTATCTATCTGTCTGTGTCTGTGTGTATGTGTGTCTGTGTGTATGTGTTTGTTTGTCTATGTCTGTCTGTGTCTGTCTGTGTGTGTATATGCGTGTGTGTGTCTGTGTATGTGTCTATGTGTTCTGTGTCTGTGCACCTGTGTCTATCTATGTGTCTGTGTCTGTGTGCCTTTCTGTCTGTCTGTGTGTGTCTCTCTGTCTGTGTCTGTGTCTGTGTCTGTCTGTCTGTGTCTGTTTGTATGTGTGTCTGTCTGTGTGTGTCTCTCTGTCTGTGTCTGTGTCTGTCTGTCTGTGTCTGTTTGTATGTGTGTCTGTCTGTGTCTGTGTCTGCCTGTGTCTGTGTGTGTGTCTGTGTCTGTGTGTGTCTGTATCTGTCTGTCTCTGTGTGTGTCTGTCTGTGTATGTGTGTGTGTGTTACCTTGGGAAATCAGAGTCTTCAGATACCCCTGGTGCACACCCTGAAACCTACCAACCAGTGAGTATTTGCAATTCAGTTCTCTGCCCATTGCTCCCTCGAATCAGCTACTTTATCCTCGTGACATTTGAAATGGGCCTGACCTTATGTAACCAAAGACACCTATTTATACAGCCCAAGACAAAGCAATAAACATACTTAAAACATATGTCCGAGTTGATTTTAACTGTCAACTTGACACAGCTTAAAGTCACCTGAGAAGGAAATCTCAATTGAAGGATTTCAGATTGATCAATGGGCATGTGTGTGGGGTCTTGTCTTGACTGTTTATGTAAGAAGGTTCAGCCCCCTGTGGGTGGCACTATTCCCTGAGCAGATGGTCCTGGACTACATTTTTTTAAAGTTGGCTAAGCATAAGTCTGTAAACAAGCGAGCCTCCAGCAAGCGAGAGTCCTTCGTGATTCCTGCTGGACTCCCTTAACTATGAGTGATTTTCCTCATTAGAGGTAATGCTATATGGAATAGCAAGCAATTCCATCTTCAGATTCTTATCTTGAGTTCCTGCCCTGACTTCCTTCAATGACAGGCTGTGACCTGGAACTATAAGATGGAGTAAATCCTTTGCTCTCCTAAGTTTTGCTTTTTATCAGAGTGTTCTAACACAGCAAGAAAAAAGTCGCTAAGAATTATTTCTTTAGGTGTGTGTGTGTGTGTGTGTGTGTGTGTGTGTGTGTGTGTGACTGAAATGTGTGAACTTTGTAGATCACAATATCATGTTTCAATGCCTAAATATTGGAAAAGAGGGTCTGGAGAGAAGACTCAGTGGTTGTTCTCCCAGAGGACCTGGTTCAATTCCCAGCACCCACATGGCAGTTTGTAACTGTCTGTAACTCCAGTTCCACCTTCACACAGACATACACGCAACAAAACATCAATGCATGTAAGATAAAAATAAATTATTTTTTTTTAAAATGTTGGGTAAAGTCTTGTCCAAGGCCCAGCTGGCCGAGCTGCAACCAGAAATCTGTAACATGGCCAGTGCTTACCTGGACTACAGAAATAGCCTGAAATGAAAAGGCAAAATCAGTTCCATTGCTGTGAAGCTGTGACCTGTTCTAATGGCTGTGGGTATCATCCAGAAGTTTTCTTGTCCACCACAAGCCCAACCATGTTCCTAGGAGCATATGTTGAATGCAGAGATGTGCACATTCAAACCTGAGTTACTACAAAAACTCAAAGCAAGTCACCATTAATGAATAGACAGATCATGAAGACACACATCCTAACAACCTTAACAGTGAACATGAAGGATGGGCACATGGTCCAGCATTACATTGATTCTTCCTTTGTACAGATAACCTGATTTCTATTCAGGCTTCAGCAGCCATCCCAGAACATTACCTGATGATTATTATAATGAACACCAGAGGGATAATGGCCTGATAAATGACTGCCATGATTGTGCGTTTTGTAGGGCATCCTTCCATGCAGCAGCACATTCTGCCGCCTTCCATTCAAGTAGAAAATAACCAGTAGCAACACCAGAAAGATGGGGACAGGGTAATAAATGTTTGCCAGAGAGAGCAAAGGAAAGGCTCAGGAAGGCAGCGAATCCCGCCTCCTGTGAGACTTTCTTGCTTGGGAGGCGTCTGCAAAGAGCACAGGTTTGTTTGGCTGAGGAGTCAGATGCCTCATAGGAAAACACTGGTTCTCAATGTGGGTGTTGACCCCTTTGGAGTCAAATGACCCTTTCGTAGGAGTTGAAAATATACAGATATTTACATTACAATTCATACCAGTAACAAATTTACAGTTGTGGAATAGCAATGAAAATAATTTTGTGGTTGAGGGATCACTACAACATGAGGAACTGCATAAAAGGGTCGCAGCACTAGGAAGGTTGAGAACCACTGCATAAGAGAAAGCCTTTCTGCCTGCTGGAGGATGGGAAGTCACCTTGTTTTTACTGGCTGAAAGAATTAGCATGATAAAAGAAAAACTTACAGTAATTAGGACAGTCATAGGTGAACGTGGAGTCTCCTTATGCTATCTCTCATCCATATTTATGGTCTCCACGTTTCATGAATATCTTAGGGCATTAAAAGAAAGAAAGGAAGGAAGGTAGGAACTAACTTTCTGGTAGTTCTCTGCTGAGATTGTGAGTCACAACACTAGTGGTGCTGGCAGACATCATTAGTGATCAGTTGTTGCTCAACCCAAGTCTCCAAAGCTGTAGCTTACCACATCCCAGAAACCAACACACAGGCTTGCCTCATTCTGTTCTTTCCTGAAGCATGTATCAAGGTCTGAAGAAAAGACACATAGAACTTTAATAGGCAGAGCCTAACTGAAGGAAATAGGTCACTGGAAGCAAACCTTTGAATGGTATACCTCATCCCTGATCCACCATGAACAGCCTCTTCCTCTATGTATCCCTGCCACTGTGATAGTCTGATTCTCCATGGGCCTAGAATCAATGGCACCAAGAACTGCAGACTGAAGCCAAAATATTAATTTAATTTTAAATATTTTTAATATTTCCTTATTTTAAATATCTCTTCTCTTGTGCTGGCTATGTCAGAAATCAGGTCACATCAATGAAGAAAGCAGCTAATCCATGGTCTCCCTCTTTCCCTGTTGCCATAGGCCTAGAGTTTAGACCTGAACAAATCTTTCTTTCTGCTTCTTATTTTAAACCTTCCATGGTTCCTTACTACCTCTCCTAAAGGGCCATGCTCTTCCGGCTGAACTCAAAGTACAATGTTAGTGTTGTTTCAGCTGCAGGCTTTGGAAGGTGTAGCCCAGTGCTACCACCTACCATGGTGACATCTTGGCAAATTTTTCAACTTCTCTAAATGTTTGTTTTCCTCTCTGTGAAACAAGAATAACGCGGTAAGAGATGAACAATGTAAGGTCCTTGGCACTTTGCCCAACGCATAGAGAAACTAACTAATGTAACCAACTTTATTCATCTTTCAGGGCCAGTCTGTCCCTCCCGACTTTTGTAAGCACAGCCTACATTCTCCTGTCGAACATCACCCTGTCCTACCTCTGCTAACTCTGAGGCATGTTGGTCCAAAGCACCCTATTCAGTTACTTAAGGTTTCAGGCGTCCTTTAGAGTCCAAATTGAATGGCGCTTTATTCATGAAGATTCGAGGAGCCCCAAGGCCAAGAATGAGCAGTACCTCTGCTGAATTTGCCTGTCATTTTTGTGATCCTTGCACCTGTCTGAGAGGGTTCCAGTTTCCTGCAAACATAACTTTTGCCCCAGGCTCCCTAACCCTGGCAATATTTGGGGCAAGTTCCATTTCTCCTCCAAATCATCTCCTCTAGAGATGATCTCCTCAAATGACCCTTCCTATTAAAGTTTCAACCCCCTTATTCCCAGACTGAGAATAATAAAAAGCCCCTCCCTTCCTTCTAGCCATAGATTATTGCCCCATCCTTGTATATCCCTACACCTCACCTCATACTTATGTAGTGAATGAACCTCTACTATATCTAAGTATGACTAAATATGTCAAAACACTCAGTTATGATTAGATAAAATAAAGTACTTTGCTCGTGGACCTGCTGGATTTATAGCCACAAAGGAGATACTCCCTGCCACCTTTCTCCTTTAGGGAAGATTCCACCTCTGACAGTGTAGGTAGGCAATATTACCCTGATTTCATGTCTAATATTGTCAACTTGACATGGTCTAGAAATCACCTTGGAGAAAAACCTCTGGACATTCTGTGAGGAAATGTCTAGGTTGGGTCACGTGATGTGGGTGGTATTCTTTCATGACCTAGAGTCCTGAGTGAGTCAAAAAGAGATTGAGATAGGCAGCAGCATTCATCTCTCTCTGCTTCCTGACTGCAGACACATTTAACTAGTTGCCTAATCCTCACCATGAATGCCTGGACCTGCAAGCTCTGAGCCAAAATAAGGTTATCCCTCTATGTGTTGCTTTTCAGATATTTTGTCACAGAGAAGAGTAACTAGTACCCTTAGCCTGACCAGATCATTTCTTCTGGTGCAGCTGTACAGGGGAACTGGCCAGTATCAGTCAGTCTAAGCTTGTCAAAGACTACTCCTCTTCCAAAAAGTAACACTAGTCTCAAACTTTGCATTTGTATCCTGGAGAGAATTAAAGGGCACGGGGGTAGGAGTAGGTAGGAAATGGGAATACATGGAGACCTGCCCACAGGAAAGAGTTGTAAAATTGAGATGTACTGACAAGCGTTCTTATCATCTTTAATACTGTCTATAATACTGAACAGGGGCGCTGTGCCCACAGCATTTGTCCTGCAACGGGCTGTGGCTCAGAAGGACAATCTCCTCTCCTCAAAGGACTCTGCTTATGAGCACACAGGCTGTAGCTTGGACATCAAATCTGCCTACTGTGGGGTAGCTGTTACCTTGAGCCCACCACTTGGATTAGGACCCAAGGTAAGAGTGATTGTGCTACCCTAGCACCTAGCTCCCAGTTAACCCACAAACTCTCAGTCTGATTTTCTCAGTACAAAAGGACTTTTTTCTCCTTTGCTTAGCTGTAGCAGAGGGGTGGTGGCAATGACAGCAGCATGGCACCCCATTCATCAGTGGCTGTCATCAAGAAGGAGGATATGTGCTCTGGGACCAGGAGACTTAGCCACCAGCAAGCCAAGAAGAGATTTTGTGAGAGACAAGAGACAAGGCAGGGAATACTTAAAAGGACAAGCCATTTGCTGCTTTTGCTGGATCCTGTTTCTTTTACTCCAACACTAGATGCTCAAATGAAACCATTTGACCTTTGACTGTTTGGTCCTCTTGAGAGCCTTCAGTGAGGTTTATGAAGTTAAGGGTCCTGTGAAAATTCTGGGCAGATTTCTGGGGCTGAAGCTTGGACTGTGAAACAGCAGATAGTAGAACTTCTGGATCCCACAGGGTAGAGGCAACACTGTGAACTGCAGCCCTGGACACAACCTGGTCTCATGGTACAAGCTGCCCTCTATTATGTCAGCAATGAGTCAATGCCTTCTCCTTTACAAGAACCAAACAGAAGGTAAGTGCTTGAATCCTATCATCTCCCTATTCTTAGGGCAGAAGGTACTTTATTCAGATATGATGTATTTATAGGTAAGTGGAGAGTAGTCAGAGCAAATGGCAAAACAGAGAAATAAAAATGAAAAGGGGGAAATTTGAATAGCAGAAAATAGTTTTGTTTTTAAAAAAAAAAAAAAAAAAAAAAAAACTGTTAGGAGGCTGAAGAGATGGCTCAGTGCTTAAGAGCACTGGCTGCTCTTCCAGAGGTCCTGAGTTCAATTCCCAATATCCATATGGTGGCTCACAACCATCTATAGTAAGATCTGATGCCCTCTCTGGCATGCAGGTATACATGCAGATAGAGCGCTCATATATATAAGATATAAAAATAAATCTAGAAGAAGAGGAGGAGGAGAAAAAGAGGAGCCTGTTAGAAATGTCTGTACATGATTGTCACAATGAGGCTTACTGCCTCCAAAGACTGACTTTGAATGTCTAGGCTTTTGGTGAACCATGCCTAACTCCCATCCAATCTGAACATCTTCCTTTCCCAGTACCTGTACACTAGCTTATTTCATGTTCAAGAAGAATAGAACCAGGGAAAATATGTTCATAAATCTATTTGTAAATAGTTTTTATTTTACTTTGAGAGACTATGCATGTGTGTGTGCAAATAACTGAACGTGTGCTGCTGCTCTCAAAGGCCAGAAAACAGTGTCAGTTCCCTTGGAGCTGAAATCACAGGCCTTTTGTGAGCCATCCCATGTAGGTGCTAGAATTCAACTCAGGTCTTCATGATTGAACTGCAAGTACCACTAAACCATCTCTCTACTCTATCCCCCTAAATTCATTTTTAGTGCATTTATTTACTTGGGGGTATGTGGATGCCTCAGAGTATGTGGAGGTGAGAAGACAACACGAAAGGGCCTGTTCCCTCTTTCCACCATGTAAGTTCTGTAATTTAACTTAAATGGTCAGTCTTGGTAGCAAGCACCTTTTTATCAGATGATCCATCTTGCTGGCCAACCATATTATCCATTTTTAAATTATAATCTATATTCACCAAAAAAATCTTGTTTACGACTCAGTCATTAATGTTTTAAAATGTTATAGATCTTATTTATTGACCCATATAGTGTATGTTTTTAGAATTTTCCAAGCTATATATGGGAAATGGTTGATAAAATACTGACCATTAAATATGTATCTACATTCATAACAGCATAGAAACTCATCATGAAATCCTCCACTTTTCTTTTGATGGACCTGTGAATTTAGGCTCCTGCCTCTGAGGTAGAAAAATATTAATACCATATCATTTAGACTGGGGACAGACAGTCACAGAAGAGCCTAAACAGCATGAAGAGTTTATCTCTGGAATAGTAAAAACTGACAAAATCTAGGTTGGGCACACTAAGATTTTCTTGGAGTGACTTTGGATAGATGTATTAATTCCACAGCTGGAGACTGTGCCACTGATGTAATATTTATTATGTCAAACACACTACAAGCCCCAGCCTGAGAAACCTCCCACTTTGACAATGCAACAAAGATATCTTACACATATTGCAAAGAAATCAACATGTGGACATAAATCCATTACAGACAAGCATTCCCAACATCTCTGTGTGAGGGATATTGTGTCCATCCTCCACCAAGGGATATTCTTACATGAGTGTCCTTGAGGTCTTTTCCTGGCTTTGCATCTGAAAGACTACTAGATGGCCAGGAATGAGAACCAAAGGTGGTCTGATAGTTCACCAGAGACAATAAACCTGAAAATGAGCGGCCCTGGTAAAAGAGCAGCCTGAAAAACCATCAGAGCAGCTAGAATATTGTTACTTCAGTGTCCCTCACACATGCTATTCCCAGGTCACTGTTGCCAACGCATATTGAAATACTCCTCTGTCGATTCGGTGAGATAAATCTATTGATCACATGCCAAACTCGAGGCCTGCTGACAATGCTTGCAAAAAGGATTACAGAACCTCCTGTCAGCCTTGGGAAGAAAGGCAGCTGCCAAGTTCCAAGCTGGCTCAGTTCCCAGCTTTGGTCTTGACTCACTTCCTGCAGGAGTAGGCCTGCTTACTTGTCTCAGACACTTGCTACTAACCAAATATGAGTTATGAAATGCAATTTCTATGTATAAGCCTATGCAGATTTCTCTGGAACCCATCTCTGAGAGATGTTTTTACAAGTCAGATTGTTTGACAAACTGCTATCAAATAGATATCACATCAGGTAACAATTAATCACTTGCTGTTCAGCTGCCAATTTCACAATATGCAAAGATGCTTATAAGCACAGCTCAATTCACCATTCTCTTTAGGCTCTCCAGAAGATCTTTACAAATGTTTAAAACTTTAAGTCACTGCATGACAAACTGGTGACAATCTTTCTAGTTTAGAAGGGACAGTTTCTTCTCATAGTGTGCCTTAAACTAATTAGGGAACATGTTTTATTTATTTTCACTTGACAGTGAAGTCTTAAACTATTTCATGATGGGTAACTTTATAATGCAGTTTAACTAAAACTGAATAACATTCTTTTAAACTGATGTGCTACACGGGAGCTGCTTGGATGAATGCCTAAATATTCTAATCATGAGGATTAGCCTCTAAAGCTGATAGAACAGGGATTGTCTAAAGACTGACTGGGTAGTCTCCAACTGTGATGTAGAACTCACCGTCAAGTCCAGATTCTTAACAAGTTCAGTGGGTACAAATGAAGCATCACAAAGGCATTTCTGAGCAGGTTTGGAAAACAGGATCAGTCTTAAGGTACTGTGCTTAGACTGCACATCAAAATCTCTAGAAGTGCTTTAAAAAAATTCAGACTCTCAGACCTCATCTCAAGTCTATTAGATAGGGGAAGGGGTGCTGACAACGCATCAACGCATTTTGTTTGGCTTGGTTTGAGAACCAGCAATTTAAAAAAAAAAAAAAAAAAAAGAGCAAAATTAACAAGATCCCTCTCTAATCCCGCTTCTTCCCCCATTTCCTGTTCTCTCCGTATGTGCCCATCAAAAGCATGCTCTGGCTTTGAGCCTCAACAGGAAGCACAAGAGCCCATCTCTGGGATGCCTAGCAAATACAATTGTTTGTAACACTATGTTTGGGAGTGGGCTGCATCATGAGGCTATAGGTTCTCCACGCTCCAGTCTCTAGATGAAACTCAAAGTCAATTAGGCGCTACTGCCAGAGGTAGTTACCATCTCCCATCTTAACCTGCTTCAACTTTATTCAGTGTATGGAATGTAACCCTGTAGTTACTAAAGACTTCTGGAGCTACCTAGCCAAATATTCACACCACCATTGGCTGTAGATGTGAACACTGAACCCTTGTCATTTTGTTACGGTATCTCCTCTTGTATAGTACTCAGACAAATGAGCTAGTCTCTTTCCAAAAGTAAAGAAGAGAGGGGAGACTTTCCTGGAGTGGCACTAGAGCCCCACACACTTGCTACAGACAATAACTCACACCACATACTTCACAGGCCCTGGACTGATTGCAGGATACTATATATCCTTCCCCAAATTTCCTTCTCACACCAACCCCAGCAGTTGTTTCAGCATCCATTATTGAGGCTCTTGGGAACTGAGGCCCCAAGCACATTGCTCATTAATGGAACTCTGAAAGGTTAACGTGCTGATTGTCAACTCAGGTTCACGCCCAAAAGCCTTCACTGTTCCTGAAACCCTGAAAGTGATTAGCATTTGAACTGTGCATCTTGTGGATGGGAGTTTATTTTTCTGTGCTATCCCTAAGTAATCCGTTTCCAGCCCTGGCTTCTAGGCTGATATGTTGCAAGAATCTCCAGGGAGCAGGTGCTGAGCAGTCAGATGGCAGCTGTTGATCTGTTGAAATTCAGCAATTAGAGGATGCAGGAGAATGCTACAGCACACAGTTTACACTGAGCATTTCTGTCTGGTGGTAAACACTGCTTATGCATGCACACACACACACATATCATGTCTATCCTCGTGGACAGGTACATGTGTCCTTAAGAGAATCACATCTTCCGGTTTGCCTATCTCATGTAGCACAGGCTGGTCTCAAATTCCCTATGTAGCCCAGGATGATCACAAACTCCTGATCCTTCTTCCTCCTTTTCCTGAGCTTACAAGCATATATTGTCACACCCTGTTGATCAAGACTTGAACCCAGGGCTAGGTGAGCTGTCTACCAACTGACCTGCTTCCTTCATCCTTTCAGTATTGTAGCTGAGGAGTTCGAGGGAAGACAAGAATAACACCTTCTGAAATGTAACCTGAAACTCGATTTGTACTATAAATTCAGATGATTTAAAAATGAAAAATCTTTCTCGCACATAAAGATCTTACTCAGGAAATGTTAAAATCCTGGATATTGATTTGGGATATATATTTATCTGAAATCATAGTGAGTCCACGGATTGGGCTGACAAACCAGTCATTATATCTCAGCTGGGGCCTTTTAAAAAGGTAAAGTGAAAATTTTCACCAACCCCAGCACCACATTTAAATTCCACCCACAGTGTACGCAAGGAGAAAAAAGAAAAAAAGAAAAACCTGCTTCTGATTTATTTTTCTGAACCCAGATAAATAGCTGTGTTTTTCTTTCACGGGTAGGTAGATCTGATAAATGTGCTTCTCTCTCCCCAGGTTCTTCTACTACAAAGCCCACCTAACATTTCACAGAAACACAAAACCCAGACAAATAGCTAGTCAAGAGGCTGGGTGGGGATTCGCATGTGTTGGCTTAACTCTGGTGCTGGAATAAGATCTCACGACGACCTCTGGGGCTAAGGGATATGAAGTTCCCCAGTTCAGACCTGGCAGAGTGACATCAGATGACCACGCTGACGGTCATATTCTGGCCATGAGGCACGATCTTGCGGGGCCAGGACAACAGCATCTTGCGCAGCTCCTCTCGGAAGCTATCGTGCAGCCAAGCGTAGATGAAGGGATTGTAGCAGGCGGAGCTCATAGCAAGCCAGTGGCAGAGAAGCTGCACCAGCCCGAAGGCGTAGGGGTCGATGGCACGCGGGTCCAGGTCCCGCAGCAGGTTGAAAATGTGCAGCGGCAACCAGCAGACCGCGAACACAACCACCACCACCACCAGCAGGCAGAAAGTGCGGCGGCGACGCGCTCGGTCCCAGTCAGCTTGGCTCTGGGTCACGCTGCCAGGCACCACGCGGTTCCGTAGCTTCACTGACACTCGGACGTAAGACAGAAGGATGGCCAGCAGAGGGAGCACATAGGTGCCCAGCAGCAGGCCCCAGGCGTAGATCTGGCGCTGGCGCTCCTGTGAGCCCCAGAACTCCTCGCAGAGGCGCACGTCGTGGGGCTTGAGCTCCACATGGTAGGTGTGCACCGCAGCCGGCAGCGCCAGCACTGCAGAGAGAGCCCAGATGCCCAGCACCGCGTAGGCGCTGAGCCTCAGTGAAATGCGCCGACGTAGCGGGTGCACCAGAACCACATAGCGGTCCAAGGCGATTGTGGTGAGTGTGAAAACCGATACGTAGACGGTAACCGGCTGCAAGAAAAAAACCAGGTGGCACAGGCCTCCACCGAACACCCAACCACGAGGTTCAAAGGCATAGGCCAGCGTGAGAGGCACACAGGCCGCACACATGAGCACGTCGGACAAGGCCAGGTTGCCGATGAGGAAGTTGGTCACGTTGTGCAGCCGGCGCACACGCGCGATCACCAGCACAAGCAGGCAGTTGCCCACCAGACCCACGACCACCACGATGCTGTACAGCATCACGATCAGCCCCTTCAGCTGATGCACCAGCTGCAGGCTCTGGAACGGCGTGACTGCTGCAGCTCGGGGAACCGTCGCAGACACGTTGCCCTCCGAGGCCTCTGAGCTCTGGTTGGCTGGAGTTGAGCCGCTGACGACAGCCCAGAAAACAACTCGGGGTCCCCAGTGGTTCCAGTGGGCAGTGAGGTCATGACCACCTGTCCAAAGGTAATCAAAGTTGTCAATTTCCATCTTCTATCGCCCCTTCATGTACCTTTCCCCATCACCCAACTCCTCTCCTTGACACAAGCCCCAGAACATCAAACGCAATAAATGCTGTCCTTCCAGTTCTATAAAAATATCCTAACACAGGTGCTTTAAACAGCTCCTATTCGTGGGTAGCTCTCACGGTCCCCGGAGGGCAGACGGGAAGCTGGTCCTACCTGTGAGCAGACTTAGCTGGCGGGAAAAGGCTCTCAAAGGCGGGAGCTGACTGCTTGCTGTTCCTCAGGGGTCCTCAGCCAACAATGGACGCTCAGGTTGCTTTCTTCTACTAACGGATCCAGTAGTTTCCAGTGGGCCAGCAGCTTGTGAGGGGTCTGGGAGCTCCTCCCCTCCACCTCTTCCCCGACTCCAGCTCTCCCTTCTATGGAAGATGGGGGCGGAGCATACTGCCCACTCTGTGCTTAGGGAAGGGGAGCAGCGTGCTGTATAATAGGAATCGAGCAAGAAATGGGGTGGGGCCAGGAACCTGGGTCCCAAGCTCCAGGGGTGATCTCCACTGCGGAAATGTGCGGTGCCCCTGGAGAAGCTGTTCCGGAGGGGCGTGTCCCAGAGGAGGGCAGAAGGGTTGCGGGAAGCGCCAATTTGTGATGCCCACCAGGTAGTCTCCAAAGGCACAGGGTCTGAGAGGATTTGGAAATAGGGAAATGTAGATAAACTAGGGAGTGAAGGGAAGTCCTCACAGGGCAGCTCGAGATCCTGCAGAGCTCCAACTGCAGCTGACAGAGTCGCTGGAGTTGGAGGGGTCTAGCAGGGCTTTGCTATGCTGCACCTGTCCTTGGTCAGGGATCTTGGAGCTCTAGAACTCCAGTGAAATCCTTTGAGCCTTTTGCAGACGTGATGGCCAGAGGCTCCTCTCAAAGGGAAAAATCAGAACCACGGACAGCTCCCCGGTGACTGCCGAGCGGTGTGTGGGTACTACACGAGGGGGCTCACGACAATCGAAATTACTGCAGCTCTGTGGATCTGAAGCTTGCTCCCTGGACTGCCGGTTCAAACTGCAGGATGAAGGTTGAGGGTTAGTGACTTTAGCTCCAATATGGGGCATTACTACCAGGGACCGTGTGCCATCGTTTACCTCCCTAGCTCAGAAAACTGCAGCCATCAGGCCAGTTCGTGCTGATAAATCCACCCCAATATCTGAACCCTGCCACTCTTTGCTCACTTTTCTTTGTCGCTACAGCAACCCAAGGCGCCAGCTGTCCTAGCAGAGAATTATGAGTTCCTGACCTTCTTGTCCTCCTTGAATAAAAGCTCTTCCTATCTCGGTTTAATTTTTTTTCTTTTTATGTACTAGTGGTTGCAAGGTTTCAGAAAGACAAGCTTAAGTTTCATAAAATCTTTAGTAGCATTAAGTTGTCACTGAAATATAAGTTAAACTGCATGGTGAGAGGTCTGTCAGGAAAGGGGCTTTGTAACTTCCCTGTTCAGAAGCCATTGTGTGTCGGGGCTTCTGAAAGAGGCTGAGTTCCATGGTCTAGTCCTGGTCTAGTCCTCTCTGATAAGTCCTGCTTTGGCCTCTGGGGCTTCAGATATCTCAGCTCTACTAGATCTACTTGTCTTAGCAAGTTATTCCACTCTTGAAATTCCAGTGAGTCACTCACACAAGAAGAAAAGTTAATTATAACACAAAAGCTACCCATTTATATGCTATTTCCACCCTACACCCACACTCCCTGACAGATAATTCATGTAGCAGAAACCAGTACGAAACTCCCAGTGGTAAGTAGTTCACATGTGTACTGGGGCACTTTCCAGGGAAGAAGGTAATTTACCATTTGCCAAATAAATCTGGTAAAGGTTCTAGGACTATAAACACTAGCCAAGCCAATAAGCAACAGGGCTAGAATTTCTATCTAGATCTGCTTTACTCCAGAGAAAACCTGTGTGTGTGTGTGTGTGTGTGTGTGTGTGTGGTATGTGTGTATATGTGTGTGAGCATGTGTGTGCATGTGTGTGCGTGCATGTGTATGTGTGTACATATATCTGTGTGTATGTGTGTGTGCATGTCTCTGTGTGCATGTCTGTGTATTGTGTGTCTGCATGTGTGTCTGCATGTGTGTGTGTGTGTGTGTGTGTGTGTCTGCCTGTGTATATGTGTGTGCGTATATCTGTGTGCATGTATCTGTGTTCATGTCTCTCTGTATGTGTGTGTACATGTATACCTCTGGTAGCATTCTTCAAAAGCTGTTGTTTTTGTTGTTTTGATATTGGTACTCTCACAGGGATCTGGGGATCACTAACTAGCCTAGGCAGACTGGTCAAAGGACCTCAAAGGATCTGCCTGTCTCCATCTGAGATTACAAGCACAACTACCATGATAGGCTTTTTACAGGAGTCCTAGGGGTTGAACTCAGGCCCTCATGCTTGTATATCAATCACCTCAGCAGCCTCTCCCAGCCCCCAGCTGCTGAATTTTAGTGTCCATGCATAAATTACTGGTGAACCTACCAAGACTGAAAATACAACATATTCAAATAGACCTGTGAAAAGAAACTCTAGAAAATTGTTTCATTGAGGAAAGCTACAGAAAATCCAATTGTAAATCCAACCTTATCATGATCAAATTCAAAAGATATTTATGCCTAATTCAAAACATCTCTTCTATCTCATGTAGGAGAAAGACCCTTGGGCCATATGAATTTCAAAGAGTATTTTCTAATAATGGCTGTTATGGCTTGAATGAATATCCTCCAAAGATCTGTATATTAAAGACGGGGTCTCCAGCTGATGGTGCAATGGGGAGGTGGAGGAACCTTTAAGAGGCGAGGTTTAATGAGAGGAAGTTGGTCACTTAAGAGGATTATAGGAACCAAGTATTTTCCTCCCCAACCCTCTCTGCTTTCTGGAAACAATGAGATGGACAGCTTGCTCCAACACACACTACCCTCAAAACCTTTCCTCTTTTAACTTGGTTATCTCAAGCATCCCATTACAGTAATGGAAATTTCCCCTAACACAATGACAGTAGAAGACACGATGCAGAAAAACAGAAGACAAGGACAATAGAAACAAAGACTTGTCTCCACTTTCCTTCCTCACAGAGCTAGGGTTGTAAATATGTGCCACAGTGCTTTGTTTTACAAGATGTTAGAGAATCCAAACTCAGGTCTTTATGTTTGTGCAGCTATGTATATGTTTATACTCAGAAAGAAGGCAATTATCTAAATCTTGTCTAAGTTCAGGCAGTCACAGGGCAGATGTTCTCCTGAATCTGAGTTCTTCCAGACCTGACCTTTGTGTGTTCCAAGTCCCAGATATCCCCTTGGCTCATAGGTTGAACCCTTATCGGCTCTAGAAGAGTGCCCAAGGGCTAGCTACCCTGTTCATGGTAGGCAATGTAGGAGCAGGAATAAAGCATAAGAAAGTAAAGAGAACTTGTGTGTTTAATTTAGATGACTCTGAAAAGGGGCTGACCAGAACTGCTCTTTTCTGTCTGGATTTTTCTTCCTGATGTATCAAAATTCAAAAGCTAGACTCAAAGGGCCCATTGTCCTCTTACTCAGAGGTATCCCTGAAGTGCATTTAGGGTTGCCCCATTTCAATCTGGAGTCTGTATTGAGTCCCAGAGTTTTTGACTGAACGCTTGGGCAAACACTAAGTTCTTGACTATGCTCTGAACTCTGAAAGGGTGAGTGGTGCCAACTTTTATAGGAAGGAAATTTAATCTAAGAAAGTCCTCACCCACTCCCATGTCAAGTTCAGAGGATTGATAAAAGCAACGATTTTTGTTCTCTCCAGTCACCACTTGAACTGTTCTTACTGTAGGCAGACTCTGAGTAGACTCTAGGCCATCTGAAGAATGACCATCCCAGCATAGCCCCTGAATAGAACACACTCAAGATAAATATCCCTTCATTGTATAATACGGGTTATTTGCATGACATTGACTTTGTACTGATGAGAATTCACTGGTTTTTAGTCTTGCTTCATGTAGTCATTGTTTCCCAGGCATGCAAAACCCAGGGCCAGAGGCTGTAAGAGTAATCAGAAACAAAGTAATTTTTAAAGACATTACCAGCTAAAATTCTGCAGCCCAGTGAGTAAGAGAGAGAAGTCTACAAAACTGTGGGAATGTAGGGATGCTGCCCTCACGTGCCATGAAATGAAAAGGCTAATGATCACCGAGTTGTTAGATTAGCTTTCATTATAAGAGCTGTGTTCACTATCTATCATAGATCATAATTATTTAAATGTGTAATGGATTTTAAAGCATGCACAACCTCTTTACCCAGATGCATCAACCTCATATGTCTTGCTTAGGTATGTTGTTCTTCCCATGTTTATGTGTACTGCATACCACACATGGGCCCATAATGAATTCCCACAAGTCACTCATATGCTCATATGGCATGAGATGAATGGGAAGCAGTGCTCTTTGTGCCTCCAGAATCACTTGAATGAATGAATCACTTAAATTAATGAATGGGAAGCAGTGTTCTTCATGGCTCCAGAGTCACTTGAATGAATGAATCACTTAAATTAATGAATGGGAAGCAGTGTTCTTCAAACGTTCTTCAGCCAGTCTTTGCATCAGGAAGCTGCTTCTCCTGCTTTAGCCACTTACTCAGCATCCATCTTCCTGGAGATGTACTGCCAACCACCTCCCATTGCCTTGCCATCCCTAAGTGGAGCAACATGCTAGGCTGCTAGATGGCACTACCTCTTTCTCTTTCTGAATCATTTTATTCAATTTTGAAGCATATATCTTCTGTAGTATCCCAAGGGACCCACAAGTAATGCTGATGGCAGGATGGAAAGTGTTGGACTGTTTATTGATGTGATTATCCAGTTTTGGAGGGAAGCCTGGGCAGGCTGAGTAATTCCAGCTAACTGTGGGATCTGTTTTCTCTACACGTGAAGTCTTCTATGACACTGGACTTTGCACTATCCTGAAAGATCCATGCCCTAGCCAGAGCATCTCAACCCATGGAATTGTTGTTCCTTTGCTTAGTTCTTCCCACCTCAATAACTTTACCTAGAAACTCTCTTATAGAATGCCCAGAAATTTGTCCTTTAGGTGCTTATAGGTTCTGTCAGGTTGATAATTAATACTAACCATCATAGCCCTATTTGCCCTCACTGACTCTCTTGGTAGTCCTCCCAAGAAGGCGTCTGGGCCTGTCCATAATGGTAAGCACTGTCATAGTAAAATGCCCTTATCCACCAAGTGCCATCAACGCTACACCTGCTCTGTAAGTTCATGGAGTGGTTTGAATGTGAATGTCTTCTACATGTGGTTCCCAGTCAGTGGTGCTGTTTAGGGAGGCTTAGGAGGTATGACCTCACTTGGGGGAAATGTGTCATTGGGAGTGGGCTTTGAGATTAAAAGCTTTATGCCACTCCAGTTTGCTCTCTCTGCTTCATGCTAGTGGCTCAAGATGTGAGTTCTCAGCTTCCTGTTGCCATCTGCATGGCTGTATTTGCCACCATGCCTCCCCACTACTATGGACCACAAGCCAAATTAAACTCTTTCTTCCATAAATTGCTTTTGGCTGTGGTGTTTTATCACAGCAATAGAAAAGAAGTCAATACAGTTCACATGTACATATATGTATACATCCTGTAAAGGTGCAATATCTATGAGAGATATAAAGAACCAGAGAGAGAGGGAGAGAGGGAGAGAGAGAGAGAGAGAGAGAGAGAGAGAGAGAGAGAGAGAGAACCGACAAAACAAGTTTATGAAGGCTATATACAGGAAGGAGAACAGGCACACCAGGAGGTACACCCCAGTCAATCACTTACCTCCCCTACAGAGATGAGTTGCATCTCATGGAGTGGAGAGTCCCTGTGAGGCTCTTATAAACTACTCTTGCAAGCTCCTAAAGAAACTGCTGTTGGTCATCTCAGCTGCTGTGCTTCAAGATAACCATGGTCATGCCCAACTCAGAGGAAACAGTTACATCACAGGGATTAATTGGGACTGAACATGGAGATGGGATTTCAGGCTTTAAAAAAACATATCTATGTATCCTTTCATTGTGGTACGTGTGTGTATTCACACACGCAAGTCACTGTGGAGCATCCATAGAGGTCAGAGAAGAACTCGTAAGAGTCATTCTCTTCTTCTCTTGAGTGGATTCCAGGGATAGAACTGAGGCAATCTGGTTTGGAAGCAAGCACCTTCACCCACTGAGTCATCTTGTTGTGTTTAATTAAACAAGAGAATGTGTTTGTTACCTAGTATATGTCATTAAAATTTGTTTGGGCTAGACAGAAAGCACTGGGTGTAGCCCTTCTTGCATCTACTGCATGGTGTTGGGTTATGGGGAAGGGACTGGAGCCGTTTCTAAACTCTGCAAGTATGAGGACTGGTTGGTATTGGCAGTTAGTGGTGGTTTGTGCTCTCTAGCCCTGGCGAGCATCCAAGACCCCAGGAATTCTCTACCTCCTGCCAGGCTGCAGAAGTTTGTTCTCACACCTGAGTGAGTCAGAAAAACCCATTCTGCTTGTTTATCAATTCAATTTCCCAGACTGCATCTTTGGTAGCTCTGACTGATTGAGTCTGTCTTGTGTTCCAGCCATTCCCATTTATAACAAGCCTCAGAGTTGACTCTGTTGAAGGCAGGGCATGGGCTACACCAGGAAAAACAAAACAAAGAAACACAACAACAAAAACCACAATACTTTCCTGTTATTTTCTCTTTCTCAAAATGTTGCTTTGAAATCTCTGTAAGTTTCAAAGCCAGGCTGTTTCCCTGGTGACAAAGACTCCCTTAACAAGACAAAGCACTGGGAAGATGCACTCCTAGGGACAATTAACCTGCCACACTGCTGTCCCAGAATAGTGGGTGAGCAGGAGTGAAAGTGTGTGTGTGTCTGTGTTGTGTGTGTTTGTGTCTGTGTGTCTTGTGGGGTGTGTCTGTGTCTATGTCTGTGTCTGTGTCTGAATGTGTGTCTGTGTCTGTCTGTGTGTGTCTGTGTGTCTCTGTGTGTGTACCTGCACAAATATTGCATATATATGCATATGTCTGACAAAGTTACAAAAACAGAAAAGAAAAAAGAAAAAAATAAGGGAAATAATAGAAAGAGTCTCTACCCTAGATATAACACCTAGATCGAGCTGGCTGTGTCCAGGTAGATGTCTGTTGGCTCATTACTATTTTGTGGGGAGATGTACTAGTGGAAATCTAAATGGAGATCTTCTTTGGGTCAAGATCTCCATCTGAATGTGTCTACAAATTGCTTTTCACAACCAAATGTCATAATGCAGATACCAGATGGGTTTTGCCATTCATAAAAAGCCATTTCTGATTGTTATTACAGGATGGTTGAAATTGAATAGGAAAGCAAGTTGGCTCATCCCTGCTGGTGGGGAAGTATAACTAAATGAAGGCAGTCTAAATGGTCTTCAAGTGTTTTGTTTTGATCTCCATGCTTATTTGCATAATTGGGGATCTGAATGTATTGTCTATGCCTGATAAACCGAGGTAGAAACATGCTGTCCATATTACTGACGACTGTATACCCATGAGGGCCCAGCTGAAAGCTAAAATCAAAGCTTTGTGTAAAATCAAAGCTAGGTGGGTCTTCTGTCTTTGCTAACATGCTTTCACCACTGTGATGAACTAGATCCTCAAATAGTGAGAAGAAGCAAACCCTTCCTTGAGTTGTTTTGTGTCAGGTGTTTGTTTTGTCAGGTGTTTTGTCAGGTATTTTGTTAGTTATTAAATATAACCAACAAAGGTTCTAAATTGCCCTCACTAGCACCACAAGACTTTGCATTCTGGTCATTGCACTACAGGGGCACATTCTACATGACTTAGTTACTGTAGCAGTTGGTGAAAGTGAGGAAATGAGTTGCTATTGATGTGGGGGAATGTGGGCAGCATTCTTTGGGGATGATAAAACGACACATCTTCCTTGCACTTTCTCTTTTCTTCTGTTGAGTACCCACATTTGCCCAGAGCAACCATGGGCACCAAAACTTGTCATTTCTTACCTAACACACAGCCAATCAGGGCTTTATGAGGTTCTGGGAAGGGCCATCTCTCCCATCAGGACCTGGGTATATCGCACGTCATATATGTACTGCTTGCCATCTGGTCATGGGCACAGCAGAGGAACCTCTATTTTAATCTACTTTTAAGTTCAAATGCTCATGGGAGAGCATTGGGAGAACTTTCTCCTGCAAGAGACTAAGCATCATATCTCCTCTCTTCACAAGGTCCCAGTGACAAACCGAAGTTCACTTTCACCAAAGCTCACTCTGGAGAAACAATGAGTTTTTTAGAATTACTTATGAGGTATGTACGAGAAGTTACTGACAGAAACTGAGTGTGGGTGATCCTACAACAGCCACACAGGAAGGATGATAGCTGTGCCCCTTACCCTAATCTTCCCCAGTCTATATATTCTAGCCCCTGTCCAAGATCCAAAGGCCATGTGAAATTACAACATTTCATTCAATTGGGTGGAAGGAATGACTGCATACTCAGGTAAGAATCCCATAACCCTCCATGTCCAGCTTCTATGAGGAAACATCAGCAGTCAAGAAGCCCAGCTGTGATGATCTTCTGCAAGCAGTCATTTCTGAAGTTACGAAGAGAATGGCAGTTTGGGTCAGAGGATGGTCACATACAACTGATACCTCATGTAAACTCACAAATTTATGGATAAGTCATTGTCTTGGGCCAAAATGTAGCTCACTGGACCCCTGAATCAGTGAGGCCGGAACAAGGATCTCCCACTAAATCTTGGATGCAAACTGTGAGAAGTAGAGGTACAGAAAGGAGGGGAGAGAGTAAAGTTCTGTGTTGACAAACCAGGACAGATGGATATAGATGATCTCCATGGTGACTGTGCCCACTCAGGTCACCCAGGATAAGCCCTCCCTTGTCCTGGGATCTTTGCTTTGATCCCACCATTAGCTGCATCCCATCTTGCCTACCCATGCATAATTACTCAGATACATAAGCTCCTTCAGGTGTCATTTCTAGTATGAGAAGACCTTGTCCTACCTGGTCCATAGTTGCAATGGTTATATCCCTGAAATGGTCTTGGAGCTGATTGGCCAATGAATCCCTCACCTGTCCTTGATTCTCTACCAACTCTGATGGTCCAGAATTCAGACACTCTGGTCCTGAGATGCTTCTGGGTTGCTCTATTTGTTTTCCTGCTACATGAAATGATATCTCTTGTTTGCAGTTCCACCTTTTCCTCTTGTGTGCTGGATATATGTCTGTCTGTCTGTCTCTGTCCCTATCTCTCTTTGTCTCTCTGTCTCTGTCTCCTTCTCTCTCTCTCCACCCCCTCTGTGTGTGTGTGTGTATGTGTGTTTGCGTGTGTGTGTGTGTGGTGTGTGTATGCAGGCTAGCTGTCATTCGTTAAGTGCCATCCACCTTGGTTTTGGGTTTTTGTTATTATTGCTTCCTTTTGTTTCAGACAGCATCTCCCACTGGTCTAGAATTCACCAAGTAGGTTAGGCAGACTAGTCAGTCAGTAATCCCCAGAACTGAAATTACAAACATACCCCTACAAAACCCGGATTTCTACAAAAATTCTGGGACTCTAACTCAGGTCCTTATGCTTTGAAATCAAGCACTTTACCAGCCCAATTAGCTCCCCGGCCACCTAGATGTCCTGTTCAGTAGCACTTAATCTTTTCTCCCCACAGCCCTGCCCTTCCTGGGCAGGATATGTAGGAAACCACCCCAGGCCCTGGACTCAAGGCCCCTATCACGGTTTCCACTCTTTTGCTTCAGACACTGAGAGGAAAGTCAGCCTACATAATCTTTGGCAGTCTTCAGAGTCTAGCAAGCACTGTTTGTTCGATTCTATGACTCAACGGATTTAATCAAAACCATGGCTCACCCATACTCCACAGGTGCTCTCTGTCTCGAAGCTCTGCTGTTTCCAATAGTGCTTGCAAGCAGGGCTAGAATAATTGTTTTGAGATCACTGTTCTTTCCTGACTACTTTCCTTTTATATCCTACAATTCATAATTCATAAACATAATCAACAAATGCAGTAGCTTTCTTTCATCAAATCAACAATGATAAACACAGCTACAGGGTTCCCTGAGATATTTTTATTCGAGCATCTTCATTAACAAAAAGAAAACACACAGGATGCAAGGCAAAGTCGGTTTCCTAGGAAACTGTCACAAAGACAGAGTGTAGTAGCTCAATCCTACAATCCTAAACATACCAGACTCAAGAGCTTGCCTTTGTTTCTCCAGTTCATACTTTATTTGTTCAGTATTTTATTTTGAAACAGAGTCTCAAGTAGCCTAGGTTGGCCTAAAGCTCAAACTTCTGATCCTCCTGCCTCTAAGACCACAGGTTTACACCAACAGTACATGTGGTACTAGAAATCAAATACATTCTTAACCCACCTCTCTTTCTTTCTCTCTCTCTCTCTCTCTCTCTCTCTCTCTCTCTCTCTCTCTCTTTCTCTCTCTCTCTCTTTCTTTCTCCTTTTTCTTTCTTTCTTTATATAGTGTTGTGTGTGTGTGTGGTGTGTGTGCGCAAGCACATGCATGCATATTTGATGCATAGTACACAAGTAGAAGTCTGGGGAAACTTGGAGAAGCCAGTGTTCTTCTTCTACCATGTGGTTCCCAATGATCAAACTCAGGTTATCACCTGGCTTGGCAACAAGTATCCTTACCCACTGAACCATCTCTCTGCAGCCCTCTCACCATTAACTGGCCTACTAAAAATGGCCTTGCATGTTTCAGGGACTCCTTTCTCAAAGGATGGTCTATCACACAACAGCAGAAGCACCCTTGAGCTAACAGAAAGAAGACTAGAAGTGCTAGGACCCCAGTCAGTCTAGGCCACCTGAATTCAGATTTGCAGTCCAACAAGACTTCAGAGAATTGTCCACAGCATTCCTGTTGAAGACAATCTATGCTAGAGACTTTTTTACTTGTTCTCAGCTGGATGCTCAGAATTGTATCCTTCATCTTATATCAGAGAAAATGCATCAGTATCCCTTAGCAACACCCTTCCCACCATGAGCTTGTATATACAGCTGTCACTCAGTGCCACATACCACCATCCCATGTTACCTTCCATGGTGAGTCATTGGGATGTGTCCCGTTAGGGCTGTTTGCAGACAGAGTTCCAGAAGCAGCAGGGCATGCTGCTTTCATGCTGAGCACCAGGGAGAAGGGATCTGGTTCTAAGGGCTCCTGAAGTCACAGAATTATCCAGAATGCATGCAATGGAATGATGACTTCACCCTTCATAATGGTACTGGCTATATCTTCAGATGGGCAAAATTTGGTTATGAGAAATTCATCCTGCAGATACTGGCATCTCATCCATAGCAAATGCTATACCAAAAACAAATAGCTCTCTACCAAGCTGAGTGTCTCTAGATGGCAGACTTGTGGCCTTTGGGAAAGTGACAGACTTGAACACTATGGAATGTGGAACCCATGTCATTTTTGGTCTTGCTAACAAGACTGGCAAGAAGGTCATCACTGCCTGCTGTGGACCTCTAACAGGCCTAGCTAGTTGCAACTGAACCACCAGACTAGCCTTCCTCAGAACTGGCCCCTTCTCTCCACCTGCTCACAACTTCCTGGAATCAGTGTTGCAACTCTTGTCCATGTTGTCCTTATCCCAGTTCCAAATATAGCTGGGCTGCAGAACTGGGCTTACAGTTAAGAAATGAAATAACAAAAGAAAAAGAAGAAAGAAAGAAAAATTTCTCAACAAAGCTTTGACTAATCCCTGAAGAACCCTTACTGTGTGTAGAGTTTTCATCATCCTAGGTCGTCCAGTGGGAATATCCCATCTCCATCACAGTGTGCATGTGTGTGTGCAGTGTGTGTGCATGTAGTGTGTGTATGCACTGTGTGTGTATATGTGTGTATGAATGTGTGTATGTGTGTGTATATGTATTATGTGTTCACTTCAGGTAGTTTATGATGACTTGGGCTGAAATCTGACTCTCTCCTTAAGATACTGATTTAGTATCTTAAGGTAAATATTATATAAGGAATGGTGACCAGGAGACTCTCTAACCTGCCTATGTTTTGTGAAGAACACTCTAGGCTTGCAGCTTTCATGAGTGGTCATCAGGGTAGGATGAGCTTGGGTAGGATATAGCTCCCTTTGAGTTATTTGGACTCCCATAACCTCTCACCTATACCACAGTAAATAACTCTGCTAAACTTACTGGTTCACAAAGGAAAAAAACTAAAGGAGGAGGAGGAGGAGGAGGAGGAGGAAGAGGAGGAGGAGGAGGAAGAGGAGGAGGAGGAAGAAGAAGAAGAAAGAAGAAGAAGAAGAAGAAGAAGAAGAAGAAGAAGAAGAAGAAGAAGAAGAAGAAGAAGAAGAAAGAAGAAAGCATGAGGTAAAGGACCAAAGGACCTTGGGCTAAATATCTTGAAATCTGTATGCTATCAATGTTGTTGCTATCAATGTTGTTCTTTGGGGGAGATCTTTAGGGCCCTTCTCAGGCCACATCTAATGTCATCATGGGTCTGAAAGGGGGCCCTGCTTTGTAAATGTCTAATTTTTCTCTTTTTGAATTCTTTTCTCTGACAACTGCTCTGATAATTTCATGTAAGCCCTTGAACAGCGGGATATGTACCTGTATATGTGTATGTGTATATCCTTGAAGGAAAACAGTGTGGGATTTAAAACAGGTTTAACATTTACACAAATGTGACTGTAGTAGAAATCCTACTCTGAGTAATTATGTTTTCACCTAACACTGTAATTTTAAGGCCCTTTCACTCTGCGAAAACACATTCAGAACTCATTGCTTCTGACAGATGTGTGTTGTTCCAATGAAGACTTGATTGTGTGACAAAGGTGAGGCTTGGGTAAGTGTGGAGAGAATGCACTGGATAAGTGTCTCTCTCAGTGCAAGCCCCACTACACAGTGACAATAGAAGCATTTCTGAAACATTCCTGAAACAGCCACAGGTAGGTATCCTAAGCTGGCACAGCTCCACCATCAAGAGCTTAAAGTTTCTGTCTAGTTCTCAACACTTCTCCCACCCACTCTACCCACTCCTACACACACATGCACACATAGGGAAAATCATGGAAGATCAGAAAGATACATTGCTAATTCTTTCCATGGAAAAACTCAGAAGAAGCCGGGCGGTGGTGGCGCACGCCTTTAATCCCAGCACTTGGGAGGCAGAGGCAGGCGAATTTCTGAGTCCGAGGCCAGCCTGGTTTACTGAGCGAGTTCCAGGACAGCCCAGACTACACAGAGAAACCCTGTCTCGAAAAAACCAAAAAAAAAAAAAAAAAAAAAAAAAACCCTCAGAAGAATTAGGTGTAGTAGGATTCTATAATCCCCGCACTGAGCTACACAGTAAAACTTTGTCTCAACAAACCAGAAAAAGGAAGAAAGAGAAAAAGAAGAAAGGAAGTAAAGAAAAGAGGAAAGGAGAGAATGAGGGGGAGGAAAGAAGGAAGGAAGGAAGGAAGGAAGGAAGGAAGGAAGGAAGGAAGGAAGGAAGGAAGGAAGGAAGGAAGGAAGAGCCTACTAATGCTAGTACCTCCAGAACATAGCCTCCATGTGACCAGCCCAGCTGTCTGGTGCACTGGCCACAGTGAAACCCATCCACAGCTCCCAGGTGTTTCCCAGGAACCCACGGAGAGAGACAACCATGGATATTAGAGATTAAAGATTGCTGTTTACAGATGACAACTGAGAGCAAACTGAATGACAGTCAAATTCACTCAGCTATTCAATAGCAAAGCGAAGCGTTCTGGGACCTTCTACCTGTGTGAAGGATGCTCTTGGGATATTAATGAGTACCTAAGAAATATGACAAGCTTTATATAGCCTCACCCATTTATGACTTGTCTCTTCCACCTATTCAAACTATGAACCCAGACACTTATGAGCACACAACAATGGATGGGAAGAACTATAGGTACCAACTCACTGCTCGTGTCTCAGCCATGCTCACCCAAGTAGGCAGAGGGCATCCTCAATCATTTTCATTGGAAATTTTTCACAAGGTCTCACCTCTAGATGAAGAAGTACAAGCAATCAATGGCTTCTGAGGAAGGGAGAATCAGTTTTCTTCAGGAACAGCACCCTGATAGGTTATCCTATCACAAGTGGGCAGCCCTACATCCAGATGTGAGAAACATTAAATGAACTCAGTAGGATTTGTGTGTTTTGTTTTGTTTCTTTGTTTTTTTTGTTTTGTTTTCTTTTGTTTTGTTTTGTGGGGTGTGTGTACGTGTCAAAAATAGTTAAAGACAAGGTCATGGATTTGAGAGGGAGTTGGGGATCATGGGAGGAGTTAGAGGGAGAGAGAAAGGGTGGGTAGGAAGGATATAGTACCCAAGTATGAAATTCTCAAAAAATACTTTCAAAAACTTAAATTGCTATTCATTTCAGAAAACCAGGAAAAGTATGGACAATTCTTTCCACTTTGAGATCACAATGGTTTCATTGCTTCCCTGAATTCCCAAGTCTACAGCCTCTTTTGTCCCATGCCCCAACTTCAATCTGCACTTGTGTTTCAGCTCTCTCTTGAGTTTTATTTGTCTGGCCTAATTGCCCCCAAGCGACCAGCAAAAGCTGGTAATTTACCCACCCTTTCCCCCATAGTATTGTGCAAGTGCCAGTTAAATCACATCAAGAGAAGGAGTCTTGTCAATTTCCAGAAGGAGCTGCAGCTGTGAGCAGCAGAATCCCCATAGGACATAGGTTTCTTTCCTGTCAGCAGAATGCCATCCAAAAGAAATTTCCACGCAGGAGGATGGTAACAGTGTCCTCTGCTGTAGAAATCCCACTTTTGCTCCCCATTTTGATTCCTTGAAGGCAGAGCATCCGTTTTACAGGGAAAGGGACTGGATCTCACAATATCTGTTCTTCCTTTTCTACTCAGGATGAACTTCTAGCAGAAGTAGTGGCCACTGGTTGTGGAAGGATCTGACTCAAGTATTGGTCTCCAGGATATGGGCTGAAACAGGAACTGTGCCTGCCTCTGGTGGGCTTTCTAGTTCCCTGTACTAGGTGTCACTTCCTACTGTATCAGGAGACTCTCCAGAATGTTCTAGCAGCATTAATGCATCAGACACTCTGAAGGATTCCATCAGTGTAACTGTATTTCCTGTTGTGTGATCCTTTGGCCTGCCCTGGTTAATGACTCTTTGTGCCAAGGTCAGTCATGGTCATGTGACCAGCAACATTCCCTTCAGTCAGTGTTCCACAGGTCTCAAACGCCCAATCCTAGGCAGCACTCCAGAATCAAAGCTAGAAGAGCAGGCTGAAGAAATGGCTCAGTGGTTAAGAACACTTAACTGCTCTTTCCAAGGACCTCAGTTCCCAGTACTCACAAGGCTGAGTTAAAATCCAAAACATCCTCATGGTGGCTTACAACCTCTTGTTGTTCCAGGGGATACAACACCCTCTTTGGGCCTCCATGGATTTTTGCACACATGTGTGCACATATACTTAAAAATGTGCATGTGCACACACACCTGTTACTATACAACACCACACACACACACACACACACACACACACACACACATACTTCTTTAAAAAAAAAATAAGTATTTAGGAAAAATAAAAAACTCAGAGCAGGAACTGGAAGTAGAAATGGCAGGGAAAGTCTCCAATGGTCATTTTATTCCCAAGCAACTGAGAGTGAAAGTCTAGTGGGTTCATTCAACCTTCTGATGTTACAACAAGATGTTATCCACAAAGTTCACACTCAAGAATTTCACAGCCCAGGCTGTGATTCATCAGGCTAAAAGTGCTTGTTGCACAGCCTGACAACCTGAGTCAGAGCCCCCATAAAATGAGAGAGACGATTTCACAAAGTTGTCCTTTGACTTCTACCTGTGCTTTGTGGAACTTGTCCCCTTCCCCAGGATAAAGCTTTTAAATTAAAGAAGTTTAAAAGGATCACACAATCAAGTTACTCCCAAAGTTGCTTTAAAATCTCAACGTTGTAAGTATAGGTTACAATTTTGTGTTGGGTCACATTATTAGGGACCCTGGAGTACATGTAGCCTGTGAACCATGGGTTGGGGACCCCAAACAAAACACATTGGATGGGTCAGAGAAGGAACTGAACGAAACACAAAGTCAAGAACAAGCTGGCAATTGTGAAAATATAGCTGTGAGCATGTTCTTGGGGAGAGGGGGCACCCTGGGAGGTGGTGATGAGAAGCCTTCATGCACACAGCAGCATTCTGCTGGGAGTACCATACTCTCTAATCTCTCTGGCTGTGTGATGTTGGAGACCTTTATGGGCTTGCTTCTCCATCTATGACACAAACTTACTAACAAGACTCATTTTTTTCCCGATCACTCCAATGAGCTAAAGGGAAATGCAAGGTGAAGGGGGGCTCTGTGTGATCCAGGTCCTGTATGTAGATGGCGCACAGTAAGTCTTGGCATCCATCCTAAACCCTTTATCTTTATGCTTGTTCCCAGTAGTTACTGCCTTGTTCCCTACATTGTGGCTGTCCTGGGCAATGCAAGATTGCCATGTCCATTCTGCAGATGTACCAAGAGGTTGTTTTCTGGATGATACTATGAGGTTTACAAGCTATGTCTCAGGCTTACAAGAAAACTACAGATATCTAGGACATCAGCACTGAATTTCTGCACCAGCATAGCTACATAGTCACATGTGATTGGGTGGGCATGCTTCGTGTTTCATGGTTGCGGTTAAGCATGGACATGATACAGTGAGTACTGAGTTCCGATACATCTCCACTGGTTCTATCCCTTAACCTCTGGTCAGCCTCCATTTCTTTCATATGGTCATTCCATATGGCCCCCATATGTTCATATATTTGAGTGCTTAGTCATCAGGACATGGCACTATTTGAAAGGAGGTATGGGCTTTTGGAAGAAGTGTGTCACTGGGGGTGGATTTAGGGGTTTCAAAATCCCATGCTACTAGGCCCAGTCTCTCTCTCTCTCTCTCTCTCTCTCTCTCTCTCTCTCTTCTCTCTCTCTCTCTCTTCTCTCCTCTCTCTCCCCTCTCTCAGCCTAGGATTAGGATGTAGCACTTAGCATGTGCTCTGCCATGCTCTCCACCATGATGATAATGGGCTAAACCTCTGCAACTGGAAGCAAGCCCCCAATTAAATGCTTTCTTTTATAAGAGTTATCTTCACAGCAATAGAACAGTAACTAGGACAATCTCCAAATCTCAATAGTAATTTTTAATTTATCTCCCTGATAGGATTGAACAGTCAAAGGGCTTAGAATAACAGCTGGACCTAAGTAGGTGCCTCAGTAAATACGAAGTTATTACACATATTTTAATGACAGAAGTACAAAGGAAAAAGAGGCTGAAAGGCTTTGAGCATCCTGCCCATCCTCCCAGCCCTTGTGCTGAAGTCCTAAAGACCCTGAAGTCTCTCTCATCTCCTGGGTCTCCAGCAGCTGCCGCCTAGAACATCTGCCATAATCTAATCCAACTCATGTACAATCCTTTCTTCATCAATGGGCATCTTTTTAAAAATATTAAATAGATGACATTTTTTTTAATTTGCTGAAGCTTTATCACTTTTTAGCATACAATCAAGAATTAAAAGTCTACACAGATTAAAAAGCAGGGTCATGAATCCAGAGATTAAATTGGCATTTAAAAGCAATTTGACAGATGCCTTGAGCAATAGTAGTCAGATGTGCTAAACCGGTTGAGAAATTGATGAATGAATGTTCCAGCTCTTCTCTTCGAAGGATGCTTGCTTTGAGTTAAAGTGAAACACCGGCTGGAAATGTAATATGCTTTCCCCTGCTGTGGCAAAATAAAAATCTAATTAAACCACAGAATGTGCCACAGAGAACTCTGTTGAAGCCATAACATAATTAACAAACCAGGGACTCAAACAAGTGCAGTTATCATATGCAGACTCAAGCTGTCATGATGGAGGTTAAGGAGGGTTAACACTGGGATTTAAGTAAACCTAGTATCAATCACACGCTGCAGATATTAGAATATTGTCAAAGTATGTCATCTCAAGCCTCTGCTTGAGTGTGAGTTCCTCTAAGCTATAATGTGATAGTGTGTGTGTGTGTGTGTGTGTGTGTGTGTGTGTGTGTGTGTGTGGTGGGGCAGGTGTGTGTGTATGTGTGCATGGATGGGTAGGTGGTTTTTGAGATAAGGTCTCCTATAGGTCTACAGCCCAGCTAGGCTCAAACTCTCTATGTATCTCAGGCTGGCCTCCTGATCTTCATGTTTCTCTGCCTCTCATGTTTGGGGATTATGGTATGTACTATCTAAGACAGCTCAAAGGTACATTTGGCAATCGTGTGGTAATGTTAAAAGGCAAGCTAGTGATTTCAAGAGGCAGAGCTTAGAGGAAGGTGGATAGGTCATTGGAAGTGCAGCTAGTTCCCAGGAGAAGGAACACTCACCTGTCCTTTCCCCTCTCTGCCTTCCATCTCACCACATGATATCCTTGGCTCCCTTGGACCCCACTACAGTGACATCTGCCACAAAGGCCCTTGCCAGAACTAGTGTCATCTGTTTAGGCTTTCAGCCTCCAGAACCTAAGCCAAATAAGCCAGTTTTCTTTATAAATTATCCACCCTTCAGTATTTGTTATGGAAACAGAGA
This sequence comes from Mastomys natalensis, assembly GCA_021653895.1. Taxonomy (NCBI): domain Eukaryota; kingdom Metazoa; phylum Chordata; class Mammalia; order Rodentia; family Muridae; genus Mastomys; species Mastomys natalensis. The sequence goes on from JAJTUV010000357.1 coordinate 1,758,555, forward strand.
ACAGACAATGCACTCTCCAGTCAAAGACAAGGACTTAGAATACTAGAAAGGAATATTGTTTTCACTTTTCAAGGGTCCCAAATCCTAGGCAGAGAATCTTCTCCCCAGGCTAGTGCAAAATTATATCAACAAGGTGTGAGGGTTTTATCTTGGTGAAAGTCCAGCATGAGGTCATTGAAAGGCATAGTTAAGAAAATAACATGTGCTTAGACAGTACTATGTGACTCTAGCTGTCCTGAAACTCACTATGCAGACCAAAGTGATCACAAACTCACAGAGATCTGATTGCCTCTGCTCCCATATGCTGAGATTAAAGGCTTGCACCACTATACCTGGCACAATGGGGTACTTTTGTGTGCTGAATATGATAATCACTATAATAATGGCTAATAGGGCAGAGTTTGAATTTAAAGCAACTATCCCAGTCTCCTCACTTATTTACATATATGTGTACATACATACACACATGCATGCATGCATCTATACATGCATACATACATACTTAATACAGCATGATACATACATCACATAAGACCCAGCCTGATCCAGACCAACCTGAAAGAAAGATATGATCAATATCTTTCTTACAGCTTAGTTGTAAATGACAAGAATGTATGCAAATTGATGAAAAAATCTAGAAACCACATACTGAAGGCACTCAGGCTCCTGGGAATGAAGGAACAATAGGCTCTCAGTAAGACTTAGGGCAGAGTAAGGAAGAACTCAATGACCCAGAGAAACATTAATAAGATTATCTTGAATATGAAGATTCCCTCAAATATATTCTTTATTAACATATTATTCATAAGGCAAATCTAGCCCAAAGAATTGCTTGTACCCAGTCAAAGTCTTTATGAATATATTTTATAAAATGCAATTATATGAATATATTTTTGGAATATGGTTTGAATGAATTAATTATATCTAATGAATCTATCATCTGAAGGCTGCAGTCTCACAGGAATGTTCCTTTGAATTTGTGTACAATTCCCACTCATTTCTCTCCCCTAAGGCATATTCATTCAACCTCCCTTGTTCTCCACTATTGAGCTGCTCGCTTTGGTAAGAAGGCACTGGAGCAAAGATGAACTGAACATCTTTGAAGTTAATTCTACTAAGACAAGGAAACTCAGCACACAAAAGTACCCATTGTGCCAGGTATGTGCATGCCTTTAATCTCAGCACATGAGAGGCAGAGGTAATCAGATCTCTGTGAGTTCGTGACCACCTTGGTCTGCATAGTGAGTTTCCGACAGCTAGGGCTACACAGTGAGGCCCTGTCTCAGGGGAGGTGAGAAATGTATCCCCTTTTATATTATTTCAGTTTTGTAGAAAACATACAGTTAACAATTGAAAATCTGGCAAATTAAATTCTCTACATATTGAATTATATAGAAAAGGTAGAAAGGTGTCAGATTTTAGATGGCCACCAGACTAGTGTGAACCCACTGTGACAATTAGCTAATAATAAAATTAACTCGCATTCTGGCTATATCAATAATGACTTTGACTTAGCCATGGTTGGGGTGTTGTAGGTGGTCAATGGACCCAAACAAGGCTAGAGTTCTCTTCTAGTTGAAATTGGGAGGGAGTATGATCCTCCTTGAGTATAAGACTTGAGACAAAAGATGGAGCTGTGGGCAATAAGCAAACTTATCTCCTATCCAGTGAAGGCTGTTACCACTGCAGGGAGTGAACAGACTCTGTGATTCTCAGATTAAAGGAGAGACTAGACACTGTCCGGGCACCTGAACATTGCTCTTCCTGAAGCCCTGCTGCCTCCCAATCTACTCAAAGGAGGAAGTGTCTGGCTGTGGCCTGAGGAAATTAGTCAGGTCATATTAGGAGTGAGCCTTGGAAAATGAATGAGGGAGACATGCAAAAAAGGCAAATGCCTGTCAGATGTCTGCTTAGATCAGGAGGTAAGCAGAAATAGAGTCAAGTACATAGGGTCAGTTGTTGGGGAACCAGAACTGGACCTGGAAAAAAACCCACGATCAGATAGGGAGTTTGAGGATGGCTGAAGTGTGTAAAGAAAGGCACTGAGTGCCAGTGGGGAGGCTGCTGCAGGGACTTCATGCAGCAGGGGGACCCAAATGGAGAAGTAATAGAGTGTCGCTGTACCAGGCTTTCCTACCTCTGCACAGCCACACTTCCCCAGATGGAGATGTGATCAAAAGGAAGGAAAATCAGAGCTTTCTGGATAGTTCCACCTGCCATACAGAGCTCCTGAAGAACGCATACCCTCCTCTGCCTAGCCAAGGCTCCCATAGTGTTAGGTGCCCACGTGGTTACTGGAGTACCAGAATCCTGCACTTGTGTTCCCAGACTACTGTCAGAGCCAGCAGAGTCCAAGCCAGTGGGTCACAGAAGAGCTGGCTCTCCTCTGGATATGGGGGTTCTAGTCTAAAAATCTCAGTCAAAAAACTTTTTTGGTCTATAGCACAGTGCAGCCCAGACTCCTGTGTGAAAAAGTTTCCCACAAATGTAAGATCCTATGGGGCCCGGGGAACACTGTGATACTTACACTTAAATCATTCTGTCCAGCTCATTCTGGGTGTGGACAGGGCACATGATGCTTTATGTGTGTTATCAAGTAGGCAGATGGGTTTACTCCTCTCACCATTAATTTTATACCTTTATGGCTTCAATGCTACTGCCAAACATCTGTAGGCCAATTCATAGATATGTATAAATTTCCCATTTCCTCAAAACAGCTACCAAGTCTTCATGTCAAACTTCAAATCTGTCCCCAGCTCTTCCTTGGGAGAGGGCTCAGTCTTTATGTGTTCTACAAGAAACCCCCTGCCATTTGTGGCTTTTTGAGTGCACTGTTGTCCACTTGTAGAAGGTAGTCTTTCCATGTAGACGTGAGAAGGTGAGTTCTTCTCAAGGCCCTCTGGGATGTCAGCACTGAGGTGCTTAACAGCGCCTGTTTTTCACAACAGCGACAGAAGCCCGCACTGGGAACACTGTGATAGCAGAGCTCTTCACAGGAAAGCATCCACATCCAGTGTATTCTGTTGTGGGGGTCACTCCAGTATTTCCCCAGCAGAGGCTGCAGGCGAGGGGTGCACACACTCAACAGGAACATAACATGTTCCTCAAAAATCCATTCACGAAAGAATCTAGTGTTGACATTATTTAGCACCACAGTAATCTCAATGTTTCTCCAGTTTCATTGCAGTAATTATATAACTTCTTACATCATAGAAGTTTTCATAACTGCATTAAAAAAATACAATAACACGAAACTCAGAATCTCAAACACAAGGAGTTTGGCATAGACAACTAACATTTTAGCATCGACCAACATGTCAGGCTCACCCCTATGATGTACCGCTGTTCAGACAGAGTTCAGCCAAGACAGTTGATCTACCCCAGTTCAGTAATTTTCCATTCCTAGACCCTCCCTTAGCCCCTCCCTTTGCTCCTCCCCTAGCTCCCCTAGCCCCTAGACCCTCCCTAGACCCTCCCTTAGCCCCTTGGTCCCCAAAGGCAGGATGCTTTTGCTGGGAGTACCTCAACAGATGCCATCCACACCTCTCCCAGTGTCCATCTGAGGGGAACCAGACACTTTCTCTCTGGGCTCCTTTACTTGCACAACCATCGTGAATGAATAAAGACTGTTGCTTTCAATCTGGCTCAGCCCAAAATGACCCTGTGGGCCAGACCGAGCTCCTTACCACATGACCATCCACCCCTGTTTACCCACAACTCAGGGCTTTCTTAGGATGTTGTGGAACAAAAGTAGCATAGACTTAGGCAGACAGGGGAGTTGAACATTGTTACTTATTTTTAAATTTTTTTATTGGATATTTTATTTACATTTCAGATGTTATCTCCTTATCCCATTTCCCCTGCCCTGCCCAGGAACTCCCTATCCCATCCCCCCTCCTCCTGTTTCCATGAAGATGTGCCCCTACCCACCCACCCCCACTCCTACCTCCTTACCCTCGAATTCCCCCACACTCGGTGTCCAGCCTTCTTGGTGACCAAGGATCTCTTCTCCCACCTATGCCTGACAAGGCCATCCTCCCCTACATATACAGCTGGAGCCATGGGCCCCTCCCTATGTGCTCCCAGGCTGGTGGCTTAGACCCTGGGAGCTCTGGTTTGTTGGTATTGTTGCTCATGGGGCCTCAAACCCTTTCAGCTCCTTCAGTCTTCTTTCTAACTCCTCAATTAGGAACCCCTTGATCAGTTCAATGGTTAGCTATGAGCATCCGCCTCTGAATATGTCAGACTCCGGCAGACTTCTAAGGAGACAGCTATATGAGGCTCCTGTCAGCATGCACTTCTGACATCCACATCATCGTCTACCTTTGGTGACTGCACATGGGATGGATACCCAGGTGGAATGGTCTCCAGACGGCCTCTCCTTCAGTTTTTGTCCCACACTTTGTCTCCATATTTGCTCCCTTGAGTATTTTGTTACTCCTTCTAAGAAGGACTGAAGGTGGGAAAGAACCTTGAATACTTGGGCACAGGGGGAAAGTTCCTGAACAGAACACCAATGGCTTATGCTGTAAGATCAAGAACTGACAAATAGGACCTCATAAAATTGCAAAGTTTCTGTAAGGCAAAGGACACTGTCAATAGGAGAAAATGGCAACCAACAGATTGGGAAAAGATCTTTACCAATCCCACATCCGATAGAGGGCTAATATCCAATATATACAAAGAACTGAAGAAATTAGACTCCAGACAACCAAATAACCCTATTAAAAATGGGGTACAGAGCTAAACAAAGAATTCTCAACTGAGGAAACTTGAATGGCTGAGAAGCACCTAAAGAAATGTTCAGCATCCTTAGTCATCAGGGAAATGCAAATCAAAACAACCCTGAGATTCCACCTCACACCAGTCAGAATGGCTAAGATAAAAAACTCAGGTGATAGTAGATGCTGGTGAGGATGTGGAGAAAGAGGAACACTCCTACATTGTTGGTGGGATTGCAAGCTGGAACAACCACTCTGGAAATCACCCTCACAGTTCCTCAGAAAATTGGACATAGGATTACCTGAGGACCCAGCTATACCACTCCTGGGCATATACCCAGAAAATGCTTCAACATATAACAAGGACATATGCTCCACTATGTTCATAGCAGCTTTATTTATAATAGCCAGAAGCTGGAAAGAACCCAGATGTCCTTCAACAGAGGAATGGATACAAGAAAAAATGTGGTACATTTACACAATGGAGTATTACTCAGCTATTAAAAACAATGAATTTGAGAAATTCTTAGGTAAATGGATGGAACTAGAAAATATCATCCTGAGTGAGGTAACCCAATCACAAAAGAACACACATAGTATTCACTCACTGAATTGGATATTAGCCCAGAAGCTCGCAATACCCAAGATTCAACTCACAGACCACATGAAGCTCATAAAGAAGGAAGAACATTGCTACTTCTAAGAGAGAAAGAAACCTACCCAGCTTTAAACTCAGAAACTGTCAATCCTTGTGATTTTTTTCTGTGACCGATGGATTGTTTAGAACTGTGTAATTGGGTACAGATGCTGTAACGATGGCTCAATTATTAAATATGCTTACTGCTTTTGGAGAAGACTCAGTACCTGATACATCAGGTAGCTCTCAACTATCTATAATTCCAGATCCAGAGAATCTTATGTCCTCTGGCTTCTGAGGGCACTTGTATGCAAATGGTGCACATAAATGCAGTTACATATACATATACTTTTTAAATCTTGACATTTGAATGTTTAACATTTGGGAAAATGTTACTGGGTTGGAGATGTGGCTCGGTGGAGAAGCACTTGCTCATCACTCATGAGGCCCTGGGTTCAATCCTTAGCATGACAAAAATAAAATTGTGTCAATTTCTAAATATTTGAGTTTCTAGATACTTTGGTTTTGCTTTCATTCATTTTTAAGTTATCATACAAAACAATGTTTTATTACACGTATATCATTTTTCTGCATGCATACTTAGCCCATTACTCTCTCTTTCCTCTCTTTTTCCTTTTCTTTCCTTTTTGTCCCTTCCTCCTCTATGTAGTACCCCCTTGTGCTTTCTTGTCATGTGTATGATCTTGTGTGTGTGTGTGTGTGTGTGCATGTGCATGAAGACATTATACCTTTGAAATATGAATCCTATCTATTGTGAGTATAATGTACTTTATAGGAAAATGTACTTAACAGGATTAACAACCTTTTGAAATTTGCTGAAATTTTGTGTCGTGGTCCAGCACAAAAATCTATCCTGGTGAGTGTTCCATTTATATGGGGAAAAGACTGTTTGTTCTCGGCCAAGAGTTCTATAAATGTCATCTAGGTCGAGATGGTTGCTAGTGCTGCCATAGTCTTGAAAGCTTTTGTCTGCCACGCTCTCTGCTCTGTCAGTAACTAAGAGCGGACAGGAACACAGGAACACTCCTGTGATGCCCACTGGTTTGTCCATTTCTCTTTTTATGCTGTTTTTTTTTTTTTTTTTTTTTTTTTTTTTTTTTTTTGCTTCCTGCATTTTGAATCTCTGTTACGAAATACACATCATATTTACAAATATTATAGCTTCCAATGGATCACACGCAGACTTTTCTTTGTTTCTCCCATTATAAAAAGATCCCTCTTCATCTCCAGCGTGTTCCTTATTTTGAAGTTTGGGTTAAATAATTCATAAGCTTCTTTATGACTCTAAAACGAAAAGAAAAAAAAAAAAAAAGCATGTTTGTCCCTGAAGCTGCCTGACTCATTTATATTCAAAGGTATCTGTGTTTTCATTCCCTCTCATGGTATGACAGATCTCAAGGCTTAACAGGTCAGTAATGCAAATCCTCCCAGATGTGATTCCAGTGTGGCTTCCAGGGAAGCAGCTGTTTCTGCTGAGCTGCCCAGATGAACTGACAGTTTATCAGATCTCAGAACCTATGTCTGCTCCTGAGTGTATCACATTGATGAGGGAAGAGCTAATGGTACTCTTTGTAAACCTCAAAAACAGGTGACTTTCTTGGTAACACACTCCTTCCTCCAGTTTGTCCATCATATTCTCTGCACAGAGATAGATTGGGGTTCCCAGGTTCTTGAGCCTGTAGAATCAAATGATCAATGCATCAAGACCCACTCTGATGCTCGAATTTACAGAATAGGTCAAAAAGGTCAAAGGCACCTCTGTCAAGAAGCAACTTGAAAGTCTATTTAGGCTTAAATGGGAGGATGAAGTACATCATAAGCAGAAACATTACGGTGAAAGGACACTAGGGTGGCTAGTCATGTCACCCCACAGCCAGGAAGCAGAGAGAGAAGAGATAAATGCTGGTGCCCAAATGGGATTTTTTTCTTTTTCTTCAGTCTGGGATCCCAAGCCCATGGGATGATGTAGCCCACTTTCAAGATGAGTTTTCCTTCTTCAAGTAACTATTTCTGGAAACACCCTCCTAGATACACTCACAGTGTGTGTTTCCATGGTGATTCTAAATCCCGTAAAGCTGACAGTCAAGATTAGCCATCACTGCACCCCTGTAGTTTTTAAGTTGGAAGATGGGAAGAGTGGTGTTCCCAAGTACTGCTACTGATCATCTCATTTTACAGTTACACTCATTCAGCATAAGGGTAGAACCTACTAGATATTCAGTATATACTTTTAGATGATTTGATGAATAATTTAAGGCCTTGCTGTCAAAATGTGATCTCAGAGGGAAACAGGGGAAGGGATATACTGGGTGTTAAACATTCCATTTTTTTAACATACTCTATTGGTCAAATTTTCATTACAGACATCAGAACCACTCTAGCTAAGTGTGCCAAAATGAACATTTCATAAAGCCATGTGGTTACAAAGAATGAATAATCTCTAAGCTAAGGGACCATATCTAAAGACATCTACAGAGCTGGGCCACTGAGAGAAGGAATCACCTTTTCTGTTCTGATCAGGAAGCAGAAGGTGCAGGCAGTAATTAGGACTTGAAGGTCCACATCACTAGTAGGTAGGGCGGGAAGAGGCACCAAGATTTCTGGCTTCAAGGCCATATGTGTCTGTTAGAACCTACCACAGGAAATAGATGCTGTGACTCTTACTGCTTAACTCTGCTCTGAATTCAAGTCCCAAATAAGTCTATCTGATCAGTGATCTGAACCCCTTTCAGAACTACACCTGAAGAGAGTAGGGGATGTACAGTGCTCAACTTAGTGGATGCTTAGTGCAAAATGCTCTCTACTAGGTGCTTAGTGAGAAGGAAATTTAGGGTTAAAATGCCTTAGGAATATCATGCTGGCTCCTAATGTAACCCAAGACTGAAGACGCCGGAGCAGAGCCGTGAGTAAATAGGGAAGAAGAGAGGAAGAGAAACTGGGAAAGGAAACAGGAACTTTAGAGTACAGATGGAGAAAAGCCAGTGAGGTGAGAGTGTAACCCATCTTCAGAACCTAAGCAGGCTGGAAGTAAGATAGAGGGTCCCTCCCTGTAAGAGCAGAAGGGCAGGAAGGGGAATTAGGATGGTAGGGTGACATAGTGACCAATGCTTGGCAACATCCATTTTGGAGTTTGGATCTTAGATGTTCCCCCAAGGTCCATGTATTAAATACAGCCTTTGCCCTAGACCATGACACAGTTGGAAGGTAGATGAAGCTTTAAAGCTGGGGCTGAGTGGAAGGAAATTAGTCATTGAAGGTATGCCCTAGAAGGAGATATTGGGACCCTCGCCATTTCATTTCTCTCTCTTTCCTTCTTCGCCACCATGAAAAGAATCACATCCTTCTCTACATGTTTCCACCATGATGCTCTTTACCACAGCCCCAAACCACAGAGCCAAGAGACTTCGGGTGAAGACTTCTAAAACCAAGAGCCCATAGAAACGTTCCCTTTTAAATTGATTCTGTAAAGCAGCCAGTGCCTGTCCAGTCCCTCCCAAGAGACACTGCATATGTTCAGAATACAAACACAGACATAGTCACACAGAATCAAGAAAAATGTCTGCCTGGATGTCCAACAGGAATTATCACAGACTAATACCATCACAGCAGGTGAATATATAGGCTTACAATCCCTTACCTAAAACATGTGGGATTGGAAGAATTTCAAATTATTTTTCATATGTCAGAATATTTCCATATTTATAATGAGATAATTTGGCACTATTACATCTGGAGTCATAGTCCCAAACACATGTGTTGAAGTTTGGTCCCTAGTGCAGAGTGCTCAGATGCAGAGCTTTGTGGATATGACTAGATCATAAAGGTTCTGATGTCTCAGTCGTTGATACATTGATGATCCTGTAAGTTGACAGCAACTAAGGATATAGAGCCACCTTTGGGGAAGCAGGTCATGGGAGGTATGTACTAGGAGACTTGTCCCTGGCCTCTTCCTTTCTTCCTCTGCCCCGCTCTTACTCTCTGGGCCTCTAATATACTATGAATGGGCAATACTTTCCATTGTGATGTTTTGTCTGACCACAGGCCCAGAAACAACCATGGACTGAAACCTCTAAAATCACTGGGCAAAGTAAATCTTTTCCTCTTTCAACTTCTATGATGTGTATTTAGTTGTCATGGTGACAGAGGGATAACATAGGTTGACATAGCATCAAAGTCCAAACACAAAATGTATGCATTTCATGTATACCTTACACACATACACCAGAGGTAAGTTTATATAATCTTTTGTACATGAAACAAAGTTGGTTTATTGAAGGTCCTGGGAGAATTTTTCCCCTTGGGAATGCTAAGTAAACTGTATATTATGTACCTACATTTTGATCACAGCCTACTACAAGAAGTCAGATATGAAATTTTCCACTTTGTTGTGCAAGGTCTTATGAGCACTTATAAACTTTGAGAGTTGAGTAGTTCAAGTATACAGTCTACATATTCCCCATTTGCATGTGTGTGAGATCATATATATCAACATAGACTTTAAAAAACAGTATTTGGGTGGGAAAGATAGTTCAGAAGTTACCATAACCCTAACTCTAACCCTTCTACTATTGCAGAGGACCTAGGTTCAGTTTCCAGCACCCACATCAGGTAGCTCACAACTGCCTGTAACTTCAGTTCCAGGGGATCCAACATCTTCTGGCCTCTTAGGGTACCTGCATGCACATGATGCACATAAGTACAAGCAGGCCCACATACATACATACATATATACATACATACATACATACATAATACATAATACACACATGTGCGCGTGCACACACACACACATATTTTAAAAATGTTCAGGAACCAGTAAAATGGCTTACTGTGTAAGGATACTTGCCACCAAACCTGATGTTCTGAATTTAATTTCTGGGACCCTCATGGTAAGAAGAGAGAACCAACTTCCACAAATTGTCCTTTGACCTCCACACAGTGCCACGACACATGCACTACAACACACACCAAATAAATAAAACTCCACCAAATTGCACACATAAATAAATAAATAAATAAATAAATAATACCAATATTGGGCTAGAGAAATGGCTCAGTGATTAAGAACACTGACTGTTCTTCCAGATGGCAGCTCACAACCATCTATAACTCCAACCCCAGTGGTTGTGGTGCCCTCTTATGGTCTCCACAGGCACTAGGCACACATGTGGTACACAGACATGCATGCAGGCAAAATACCCCTACTTGGAAAATAGATAGATAGATAGATAGATAGATAGATAGATAGATAGATAGATAGATAGAACAAACAAAGCAAAAGTTACAGACAGGATCTTTTAAAAACCACTAGTACACTAATATGGGTCTTGTTAACAGACAAAGTATGGGTGTGCATGTGAAAATGTGTACTGTGAAAATTTCCTCTGAACTGAAGCATTCTCTCTAGGAGGGGTAAGGAAGTCTTATGAAACTCAAGAAGTAAACAAACTCCACAAGTCCCAGAAAAGCTGAAACTTCCAAGATTCACAAGGCTCCTCCTAAGATTATAAAAACAAATTCTCAGACCTAAGAAACTGTCTGCAAGTAATGGAGAGAAATGGAAAGAGGCAGCTTCTGTGAGCCATCACCCATGTTGGGGTGGGCTTTGCAGGAATTCAGAGCTGTCTATGAGTCACTCCAGTTCCTGTAAGTAACATCAATAAAAAACAAATTGGACTTTGGTAGAATTATTACTTTGATCTGTCCTTGGTGGTCTCTCGGGAATAAGTGTCATTTCTCTGGCATGTACTTCCTGGCACATGACTGCTGGAGGTTATATCAGAAGCATGAGGGAGTAAAATAGGATTAGCCATTGTCACGTCAAAAAGCTTCATCTCCATTCCTAGAATTCATTTTTTTTTTAATGTGTAGAAGAAAATAGACAATATAGTCACAGCTATTAATTTAGGTGGGTGACAATGTGATTGTCGTCAGAGCCTTTGTGTAGTTTTCTATGAAATCTATCTTCTCTGGAAAGAGTTTAGGTTTTGAAAAGAGAAGGGAGTGACTCTGAAGTGGTCTCACACATTTAATGCAACTTGACCAATATTTGTTGCTGACTGACATTTGGATTTACTGCTAACAGGGTCAAGCACTACAATCCCACTCTCCTGAGGTTTAGTCAAATTGGTGGGACTTCAGGTGGCTCATCCTACATACAGAGATGCAATTCAAAATCACCATAGCTCCTACTGTCTTCTGGAAGAGGGCAGGTGGAATAGCTCAGAGCTGTAGTAAGTGAATTTTGGTCACAAGCAAGAGAGATAGTCCTGGAGGTCAGAAGCAGAAAAGATCCTCTCCAAGGGAGACTGGTTAGCTTATAGTAGGGATAGGAGAGGTAGAGAAATGGGGTCAGCAGAGTCCCTTGGAGAAGCCATGATCTGGGGAGTCACATCTCTCTGGTCTGGGCACAGCTGTGGCCACTAGAATAAAGAACCTTGGTCAGCCTGAGAGTGCTCCCACAATTGCTCAGATTGCCCAGGTTGGTTACATGTCCTTCCCAGCCTCACCAAGGCAAGACACCTTGATTTCTATTCCTAGGAGGGCATACACAGTAAAATGGGTTTCCCTAAAAGGAAACCAAGGAATGGTCTCCTGAGAGGGCTTTATAGAGTTGCTGAGAAACAGCAAGGCCAATCATTGCCCATTTTACAGATGAGGAAGTGGGTCCCAGAGAGATTAAATCATTTTGCCAGGACCACACATGTAGGACAGAAATAAAGTTCTAAGTCTGCTCTTTGAGCTCCAAGCTCATCCCACTCACCGCTCCAAAGACCCTCCAAAGCCCATGAGAAGAACACAGGGAACAAGTTCCTTGCCTGACATTTCCCTCAGAATTCTGGCCATTTGAAAGCTGCTGCTTCTCAGAATGTCCGTGTTTTCTCAGTACAGATGGAAATTAAGGCCATGACCATGTTCAGGATGTGCTGCTGTGCTTCAGGGCACTGCTGAAGGCATTGTCTTATCTCAGCACAGAGATGCAATTCCTCAGTCTGCTCGGCTGGAATACGTGTCTGTGAAGGACAAATTAGATAGCCCTGGTGAGACTAATCACATAATAAATGGCAGTTGCACTCCCAAGAGCACAGATTCATGGAGAAGTGGACCTGGACACTATTAAGGAGCCCTGGATATGCAAGCCTGTATACACCTGCCTTTATGCCCATCCATCCCCAAGAGGGATTGGAGAGGCTAAGGGTGGCAGGAAATTGGGTACCAAATGGGGCACTTTGGCATAATGAAATGAGCTTGTTTGTCTCCTGAAGAGCCCTATTGGTCATATTTGGAAGAAAATGTTTTAGATGAAGTCCCCTGGTAATCGTGTTACCATGATAATAACTAATGCTTAGGCTGTACAGTGGGGCTGAGAACAAGCAGAAAGAAAAGCAGGGAGAGGAAACGCTTATGACATCTTCATTTGAGGATTATCTTCTTCATAAGGAGCAGGCAGCCTAGAGCTAGCCAGAAAGTGCTTCAGATAAAGAAAAGGCACCAGTTATACATCCAAGGACAACTTCCTACAAATCTCAATGGGTTAAGAGTGTGCACGTGTGTGTGTTGTGTGTGTGTGTGTGTTGTGTGTATACACTACATTGCAGAGAACCATAGAACCCATATTTATATACTTTAATGATTATATAAGAAAAGATGCCTGCTATTTAAAAATCAGTTGCTGGGACAGAGAAATGGATGAGTAAGTGGGTAAAGCATTTACTGTATAACCATCAATACCCAAACTCCATGAAAAAGTCTGAGCATGGTGGTGTACACCTATAATGCCAGAGCTGGGGGAAGAACAGACAGGTGGATTCCTGGAGGAATCACTGACTAGCAATCTGCCTGCCCTAACCAGTACACTCCAGACTGATGAGACCCCTACTGATCATACCTAAAATAAAATGTTTTAGATATGATCCCCTGGTAATCATGTTACTATGACAATAACTAATTTAAAAACTAATTTAGGCTACACAGAGAAACTAGCTATGAAGGGTGGAGGATTAAGATATCTCAGTGGGTAAAAATGCCTGCTGTCATATCCTGACAACCTGGGTTTCATCCCTGGACCCACATGGAGAAGGGAAAGAACGAGCTGCCTGACTTCCACATACACACACACTACGTCTGCATGTGCCCAACCACACCCACATCCACATCCTTACATAAATTGATGTAATTTTAAAGGAAGGAACAACACCCAAGGGTGATCTCATGCCTCCACTTTCACATCTATATACAGGCACTGACACACACAGACACACAGACATGCACACACGCATCACACCACACACACACACAATAAGTAACATCACCTTGCAGGGTAATTCTGACTCCTACCCATTGTTGTGATCCACCCATCACACTTCCTGCCCCTTAGCCATTGAATTTCAGTGAGCAGCCTGAAGCTCAAGTGGGTGCAAGACAGTGCAGATTCACAACCCCTCACAGTAACAGTCCCCAGCTCTACTAGTTGGGGCTATCTTGTACCTAGTCTCACCAACACTGGCTTTTCACCCCCACCTGCTTTCTGCTCCCACCACCATGGGTCCAAGATGTGGTGCCTGTTCTAATCCACTTCTCCATTGCTGTGATAAACACATGACCAAAAGCAATTTAGAGCCAAAGGAACTGTTTCATCCTATATTTCCAGGTAACAGTTCATCACTGAGCATCCTGCTTAAGGCAGGATGCTGGAGGCTAGAACTGAAGCAGAAACCACATTGCTTATTGGTTTCCTTTCTCTGACCTGCTCAGCTTGCTCCCTTATACAGCTCAGGTCCACCAGCCCAGGGATAGCACACCCACATTGGGCTGGTACCTCTTACATCAGCTAGCAGGAAAATGCCCCACAGAGAGACCAATCTGAGAGACGTAATTCCTCAATCCAGTTTCCATCTTCCCTGGTGACTCTAATTTGTGTCAAGATGACAAAAACTAACCAGCATGATGCCTAAAGGCTTCACTGGTTTTCATGGGAAGTTCTCTCATGCATTTCACCTTGGGTGGTTCAGCCCACATCAAGAAGAAAGGCACGGTGGCACATCCTTTAACCCCCAGCAATTATAGAGGTAGGCAGATGCTGAGTTGGAGGCCAGCCTAGCTGTGGTGGTTTGAATATGCTTGGTCCAGAGAGTGGCAAGGAGTGTGTGGCCTTGTTGGAGTAGGTGTGACCTTGTTGGGGGAAGTGTGTCACTGTAGGGGTGGGCTTTGAGATTCTCCTCCTAACCATGTGGAAGCCAGTCTTCTCCTGTTTGCCTTTAGAACAAGATGTAGAAATCTCAGCTACTCCAGCACCAGGCCTACCTATCTGCTGCCATGTTCCTGCCTTGATGATAATAGACTGAATGTCTGAACCTGTAAGCCAGTTAAATGTTGTCCTTTATAAGAGTTGCCTTGGTGTCATGGTCATGGTGTCTCTTCACAGCAATGGAAACCCTAACTAAAACACTGGCCTATAAAGTGAGTTTCAGGACAGCCAGGGCTATACAGAGAAACCCTGTTTGGAGGTGGTAGGCACATGAGGATGCACTAAGAAAATCCCTTCTGCAAACCTGGAGGCCTCTTGACCTTGGACATCCAGCTGGCAAGATGCTAAGGAAAACAGTGGCTGAGACTGAGCCACCCAGTCTGTGGTATTCTGCCATGGCAGTCTGTGTTAACTGACATGCACATATTCTGCCCACTGTCACAGACTGCCTTTTTCATTTAGCAGTAGTACATGGCAGACATCTTTGGCTCCTTTCCTATACTGGTTTTCTTATCATTCCTAATGCTACCCCTTAGGCATTCTTGACAGCAAGGCTTTTCAGCTCAAAGCAGGATAGAAAGACAGAGAAACTATGGTTCTACGAAAATCCTCAGCACCTCAGAATCTGGTTGAAGCCTCTCCTACCAGCTGAGAATCAAGAATTCCAATACAATAATGGCCTGGCTGAGTATGCATTTAATCCTAGGCAGAGGCAGGAAGGCCTCTATGAGTTTGAAGCCAGTCTGGTCTACATACACAATTAATGTTTGTTTAAGGCCTTTCTCCCTTCCCAGCTATGAACCTGTAATCTCCCAAGAATCTCAATAGGAACCTCTTTTGCCATAAATAGAAATACCCTATATATTTCTCCTGCAACCCTAGTGGCTCCTTTTTATGTTTTTGTGGTTTTTTATTTTATTTTACCAGATGCCTCTGAAACCTCCCTATGATCTCATTTGTTGAAAAAATAATGAAGAAAAAAAAGTTTCTACAGTTGAGAGCAACCAGAATGCTACCTACATCAATGGCTACACACTTAACTCTGACTCCTCCTTGAGAAGGTCATGCTCTGGGGTGTACCCCATTCTTTCTCTCAAGTGCCTTACTATCTATCTACCCTTGGGCTGTACTACACCCACTCTGGGACAGGTTCCTTCCTAAACCTGTCTTATCTCAAAAGGCTTCTCCAGCTCTGAGGCATCCCAGGCTCTCCCTCCCAGCCCATGCTTCAGCTGCTACAGTAGAACTTGTTCTGGCAGAGTTCAGGCCTCAGCGATGTGACAATTAGAGATAATAGCACTGAATCAGACGCGGCCGGCTTTTCAGCTGTTTTTTCAAATAGATTAGAAAAAACATTGCTACCACATCTAACTGTTTATAGTCTGCTCCAACTACCTCCTTTCCTCCCAGCACCAGCTTTTGGAAATAGAAACTGTCCACATGTAACTGAAAGATGAGAGATACACCAGAGCTGGTGGCTGAGCTATAGGCTCCCTAAGGCTATGTGCTTCCAAAATCCAGAACCAACCCTACAATCTCTGGAGGGTCTGTAAAGCCTTAATAAGAAAACCCTCCTGCAACCCTGATGAACACAACAAGGTCCCGCCAGAGCCCCTACAACTCATCCACCATCACCACCACTTGGGAGGTAGAGAGGAAGAGATCAATGGCTCCCTGCCTGTGTTTCCTCCTCTATACCATGTCCTGAGTGAGGGTCAGGGTGGACTGGGCCTCATCCCCTAAGCCACCCCAGCCATTTTTTTCTCCTCAAGGGCTGAAAGTTGCCTCTAAAACATCCACATTCCTCCTCATTCCCAGACAGTTACAATGAGCAGCAGGCACCCTGCTCTGAGCCTCACTGAAAGCTCAATGGGTCTATCTGGGATGTGTTAGTCCTCTCCCCACCCACAGGAAGGGACAGAATGAGGAAGATGCTCCTGAGCCTGAAGCTCTGTCTCTGTGCATTGGCATAGCATGGATGGTCCCCAGGTGATAGAGGGGAAACCCACAGGATGGGAGTATAAGAGCTTCCCTTAGACGCTGTTCCAGTCTCACGTTGATCAGGACAGATGGACCGGCCTCCTCACACTGTTTGTCTGATCATAGGGGCCACATACTACATATACCCTTATCTAGGGTGGATTTCAGAGTACCTTGAAAGACTTCACGCCAACACAGCGCAGCCAGCTGAAGGTTCCCAAGAAGGCTGAGAGTATATCTGCCCCTGCCATACTCAGGAATCAGGGGTAGCCCCAACAAGCCCCATATCCTAGAAGCTGCTCCATCCCCTGAACTCACGCCACATTATTCCAAGACATTTCCAGTTCTAACTTTCTTTCATCCTTGATGTATCTTCCTTGTCTTGTCTGTTCTCTGTCAGGAGCCTGGGGAGAAGGAGGTTCTTTTGATGAGCCAGGTCTAGATACTTTATGGCCCTAGAACCTCTATTCAATCTAAAGACACCAGGCTCAGAACTGTTTCTTTCCGACTCACACCTTCATCTACACAATAGCTGTGACACTTACCCATGTCTTGAAGGCAGAGGATGGACCATGTGACCCTCTGAAGGTATGTCCTGTCTCAGGCTCTCTAATGTGTTGATCACAGAGTCAGGAACACCTTTTAGTTCCTAGGTGGCATCAAGACCGATAGGTGCTCAGCAAAGGCTGTGAAGTTAATTCCTTTTCCCATGATTCCTGGACATGATTCAGACTTTGCCTGTCTGTGACAGAACCCCAGGCACTGGGGCAGGCCCTTCCGGCTTCTCCCCTCCCTCTACACCTCCCAGCAAGAGAGGCACAGTAGCCCACAGGACAGCTACTCAATCTCTGGCTGAGGGCTGAATAGTTACTACCATCCCTTGATTACAACTGCCATTCAGTCAGCACCATCATCTAATAACTGCAGGAGGATCCTCCTCTACAGAAACCAGTAGGCAAAGGCACAGCAAACGGAGGCCTCATGATCTATTGAGGTTTGATCTGTTGGTATAATACTAAATTCTGTACCCAAAGGTCTAATTGTACATGTGAATTCTCACATTTATCAGCTTTTGTTGTGCAAACCTTGTTCCTTAATTTAACACTATTGGTTAAATAAAAATAGTACAGCCAGTTACCAGAGGTATTCAAGGTAGGCAGGTTTTGAGTTAAATGTTTGGGAGTTGCAGAGAGGGGAAAAGAGAAGGGTGCAGGAGGAGAGAGGACAGGGGAGACAGAGAGGAAGCCACCATGAGAGGAGATCAACCATGGCCACACAACCAGGAGAAACAGCAAGTATTTGGGTATGTAATTGGAGAAGTAGCCAGGCCAGCAGTTAGGAAAGTAAGTTTGGGGTTACTCCCTCCAGTAATTGTTAAAGCCAAATAAAGTAACCACAGCCTGAGACTCATTCATTTGTAAGATAGATGGGATAAGCTTAAATTGACTCAACCACGATGATCTATTCTCCAAAGTTCCCCTGGCTATGGAGGAAAGCTTGATGCACACTCTCAGAGGAATTCAGGGCTGCTAGGATTATGAAGAACAGGAAGGTGCTGAATCCCCACTCAGACCTGCTCTGTCTTGTCAGCCAAGTGACCTCTCAGAGGTGTAACTGGGTGTGGCAGGCTCTGAGCCATGGACCTAACTGTGCCATGAGCTGGCTCTTCAGGTTCCTATGGCATCTGCCTGGGCTCATGGGTCAGCCTGGCCAGTATCAACCAAACCACTCAAGTTTCTTACAATCAAATGTCAAGTGCAGCATTTAGATAAATTTATTCTGTTTTTTTTTTTTTTAATTAAATCACACCATAATTTACTTATTCACACAGGGGTTATAAACACAAAAGGGCAGGATGTGGGGAAGGGAATGACACTGGAGCATAGGTGTCCAGGGGGAGTACGGATACCATTCAGAACAGGCTATCAGCTGAGTGAAGGTTCAGGGGACAGGTCACTATGACTCTGCCTATGATTCACTTGTCCTTATCTAAGTTGGTACTGTCCCGAGGCTGCCTATTTATAAGATCTGTGACTACTCAGGCTGGTAAATTTCCACAAAGCTGCCTGTTTACAATAGCTTATAGCCTGCTGTTTCAGTGTTTTTCCACAGAGACCCAAGACTTTGTGTTAGCATGTATGTATGTCAGGCTTGCGATTTGCTATGGCTGATTGTAGGCCTTCAGTGTATAAGCAGGACTGCCCCTGACATCTCCACCCTTCTCTAAGTATAGAGGGCCTATGGCGATTCTAATCTTGCGAAGGCGGGGATAGAGGCCTGACCTCCAATAATTGAAGGGGATCTTGTAATGGCTCCGTCCTCCTGTCTTGTCCAGTGAGGCATGAGGCCATACCCATCCAATGTCTTTTTCCTGGAGAGGGGATACTTTTGACATCGACCCCTATGCAGTCAGGCTTGTCCCTCAGGGAACCCAGAGAATATTTTTAGTTTTTATTTATATTCCCTGCAGTGCTTAGCTCACAGCCTAAGCAAGAATTCAGATCACCAGTCAGAGGGGGTTCCGGTGGCCCTCTCTGCTTGGTCTAGGGGTGGAAATCCCCTCTTTTAGATTGGGTGGAGATGGGTTTAGGAACACCCTGGATAGAGTAACAACCTCATCTTGAGTCTCATGGTCCTCCATAGCTAACTTATGCTGATGTATCCGAATAGATTTTGCTATCAAATTATCTATCTGTTGTATCACAAAGTTAGTCAGTCTATTTAAGGCCCAGGGACCAAAAGAAATCAGCAAAATAACCCAATTAGAGAGAAAGAGAAAGATGAGAGTTGGTATAAGATTGGTTTTCAACCTCTCCATGGTTGTCAACCCCACTTCCTCCCATCTATTCTGTTTTCAATCATGGTTATAGCAGATACCCCAAAAATAAGCAGGGGAAAGAGCCTGGAAATTTTGAGGGGTTCTGAGACAGCTGGGGACTCCCCCAACTGCTTATGCAATCTTACTACACACCTCTCTCTGGGTTGTCTGCAAGATCCTCCATGGGACTCTAAAATGGCCACTCACTAAGAGTCATTTGCCAAGTATCAACCAACTCAGAGAAGATAAAATATCACATGTAAATTTCATGCAAATATTTAACAAAATTCAGCATAAACTCTAAATTTCTTAAGTGGAATGTGGGTAATTGGCTTTCTTTCCTTCCATAAGCTACTAACCACCATGTTCAGCAAATCAAACATTAAATTTAGTTATGCAGACACATGGGCCATTTGGCCAATTGATGGGTGAGTTTGATCAGAATGCAGACCCCTGAGGCTGCACCTTCATGAGAACCCAGAGGAGTCTTTTTGTTCTTGCAGTTGGAAAAGCATTCTGTGTAGAGAAAAGGTTTTCAACCAGGGTCACTACTAGCTTTAACAAGCCAACTAGCAACAGCTGTTACTTCCAGAGCTAGTTTCATTGGCCAGAATTAAACTTCCTCAGCAATGGTGTGTGTGTGTGTGTGTGTGTGTGTGTGTGTGTGTGTGTGTGTGTGTAAGAATTTTCTCTCTTTCCTTTTCTTTCCCATCAGTCCCTAAGAGTTAAAGGAGTTCAGAGATTTTTGCTGCTACAGGGAGTACCAGCCCTAGTAAATTAAGCTTTGTTCTCTCAGAGAAAAGCCTGCTGAGAAACTCTCTAATTGCTGGCTACCATAGGCAGCAGCCCCATTTGGTATCTGGACAGACCCCTGTCAGCTGCTCTCAGCACTGACCCCCACTGGTTGTCTGCCTCCATTTACCCTGAGGTATCAAAGCTGGGCATCGGCAGAAGGCCCCTGATGCTAACGCACTGAGCTAGGCACGCACTAGTCTGGGAAGTTGTGTCTGTGATCCTCTCTCCTTCCAAGGATCAAGAGCATTTTACCAAATTCTTTTTTCATACTAAAGCATTTTTTATGCTAATAATATCCAACTTTACATATTCGAAACCTGATCAGAGAAGCAGAGTCACTTGCCCAAAGTCGCACAGCTGATAGAGTTTGAATTTAAACCCTGGCTTCAGCCTCAGTTGTCCTTCTGCCTTTTCACAGCCATGGAAGTGACCTGATCTTGAACTCACCATGACTGGGGATGATGGACTTGGATCCAGCAGGGGCAGCAACTACATGATTGTTGGGCATTTATTGCATTAAATAGATATAAATTCCAGCTCCTGTTTCACTGGCCTTATACACAGGGCCCAAGGGCCCCTCTGGACACTGTAGTTCTAGAACATTCTCATCTACACACAAAGTGCAGCCTTCTGTACATACATACATATGTATATGTGAAATGCTCCCAGTACTTCTGGGTTTTTCAGTTCCTCCTATTCCACAGTTAGAATTGAATGGCTGCAGGTCAAGTGAGGTGTCTGGGTTTTTAATCCCAAATTTAGGGAGGCGAAGATGTGTAGATCCCTGGGTCTCACTGGCTAGCCAGCCTAGCCTAATCTGTGTCAGACCAATGAAAGACCTCAAAAAACAAAGTAGATGCTTGCTCAATGTTGTCCTCCATGTGCATACATACATATACATAGAGGGAGTGGGAAGGAATGGAGAGAGACAGATAGGGCAGATAGGGTAAAGAGACTAGAGCCCTGAGTCTAGGCTCAGAGGTATCAGGACTCCCAAGGATTCTCAGCAGCTGGCACAAACTAAACAATAAATAGTTGCTACATGAACAACTGAACTAATTTGTGTGCAGGTCAGAACCAGAGCACACAGATTGCATTTGTGTCTGTCTGTGTGACCCTGAACTATAGCATAACTCCTCTGGGCCTCATGGAGCTGCTGGGAGAAGGGACAGAGATCATGTTGGAGGAGAGAGAGAGTTTCTCACACTGCTCAAGACCGCCATAGTTACTATAATGAAGAAGGGAACAATGGTTCTTCCTATCTCTTGAAGACAGGGCACCATCCAGCCTACCTAGGAATCACTGACAGTGCTGATAGGCTGCCATTGTTTCTGCAGAGAGGACCCTAAGCCACCAGTGAGGTAATTTTGAGCTCTAATGGCCTCCTTCTCTGTCTCCTGAGGTCCAGCCTGTGACAATAGAGTGTTGTTAACCTCTCCAGCTCCTGCTCTCCTTCCCTCTGGAGAACCTTAACAGATCACTCCCAGATTAGGTAGAATGGGGAGCAGGTCAAGGTAAGACAGGCAGGTTCCTGTACACAGAGGGTCTCTTGCCTCCCTGTAGTAAACTCTTCCATATTAGAATCCCAGAACACCCCTGCAAGAGACTTCCCCATTTGTGTTCTCTCTATAGTCTTCTAAAGACTTCAATACAAGACCCAGAGGATAAGGCACACTTTCCTAGTTTGGAGCTCAGTGACTAGGGATGCCCAGGTATTGCCTAAACATCTACTCAGCATCTGACTTACTTCCTCAAAGCCTGCAGGATCAGTAGCCTCCCTTAATCCACAGTTCTCCTCACTATACCGTCAGATTCACTGATTGCAAAATCCATGGCAAGAACAAAAATCCTATCAAACAGTCTCCTCCCCAAGGAAAAAAAAAAGGGGGGGGCCTGGTTGCCAGAGTAACCATTCAAATCTCTTTAGGAAATCAAGCATTCTATTTACATCCATTGATATAAGCCTTTGATTGCAAAGAGCACTTGAGGAGGGGCGCTCTACCACAAAGCCCTATTCTCACAGCCAGCTAGTTGAGTAACCCTGCACCCCAGCTAGGCCAGCAGCCATTGGGACATTCTCCCATGAGCAGCACGAATGCCCAGGCCTGATGGAAGGAGAGGGCCCTGGAAGGCCGCTCATGAGATCCCAGCTGCAAGGCTAAGGAGAAAGGCAGCATGCACCCCAATAGAGCCCTGCATGACTCTCCGCTAGACCTACCAGGGCCCTCAGGCTCTTCCAGCAGCCACCACTGACTCCATCCTGTGGACCTGGGACTCTGTGTCCCCATCAGCCCTGCCCCAAGTCCTCCTCCATAAAGAGAGCTCAGGACACAGTGTCAGAATTGAATAAAAAGGTCACACAAATTGGGAGTCTAATTTTAGCCCTAAGATGAGAAAAATTAAAAGATGACTTAAGAATTAGAACAGGTGTCTGAACCACTGCACATGTACAGATCCAGAACCTCAGTCATGAGTAACCGGCAAGGAAGCCACATGACTGACAAACCTCTTAGTGACAGCTCTGCTTACAGGAGCTCAAGAGCTCTCTTCTTTTGCCAGTAAAGAAACAGAATCAGGTGGCCAGGGTCTCAGCCAGGCAAGACCAAGGCCTGGGACCCAACTCTAGGAAACACAGCTGCCGCTGAGCTGGAGCAGCTGGGTGTGCCAGACCTCAATTTCTGGAAGCCTCTGAACTCTTGCAGTAAGATCTTAGATGCCTGTAAAGGAAACCTGGGTGGCAATACAGCTGGGTCACTAGAGTCTGTCTACTAATCTTCAGGGAAAGGAGTGGTCTTGTCGATCTGGTGTCAGGTAGGCTCTGACTACTCATCTGAAGTTTGGGAATAATCAAGCCACCTAGATTCTGGGTAGGGTGGGACACTTTACATAGTTTAGGCTGTTAACACTTAAAGAATTCCTAGGGATATATGAATGGTTCCCACTCTCATTTTGAGCAGACAAGGGAGGGAAATCCACCTTCCAGATCCAAGCATCCAAGCTAGATTCAGAAGGAGCCCTTCCAAGTCTTCCCTCCGATCCTTATCAGACTCCTGACCTTGAAGAAGTCTGCTCATACGGAGGTCAAATGTTACTTGTTTCTCTATCTTGTCACATCTGAGTAACCATTAGAGCCACTTCAGCCAAGAGGAAAGGTAAGAGTTGCCCCCGGAGCAGACAGTATTGCTGCCAGTAGCTACCTGATGAGCTGACTAAGCAGTCCTAGAGAAAAGTATCAGGTTCCAGCTAAAGGTCCCAAAATTCTAAGTTAGCTCAGTCTTCTTCTTCTTCTGTGACATCCCCAGACATGCAGTGTGGCCATGTACTAAGAGCTCCAAGTTGAACCAAATTCTATAATCCTCAGACTCTGAGAACTTGGAAGGTCATCAAATTTCTCTAAACTCTTCTTTACCTGCCCCCGACTGTAAATGTTAGCAGCTCCCAGAAATGGGGATATACACTACCTGCCACACATACAGGAGCCACTGGGTGTAATTCCCCAGTGCTACATCAACTAAGAATGATGGTGTGTGCCTGTAATCCCAGGAGTTCAGAGGAAGACAGGAAGACCAGAATTTCAAGGTCATCCTTGGCTACATAGCAAGTTTGAGGTCAGCTTAGGCTACATAAGATATGATGTGGGTGAGTTTTTTATTTGTTTGTTTTTGTTTTTTTAAAATACTATCAATTCCCACCAAAATACTCTTAAAATTAAAAGTCATTGATCATAAGAGGTGTTTCTTCAGTCCAACAGAAGAAACACTCAATAACTGGAAGCCATTGCCTGTACCCAAGGATGAGGCCTTGGTAGAACTATAACCCGATGTGGATGCTTTGGATTGCCATGGCAATCACCTAATCCAATACATGGAAGTTGAGTTAAGAGAAAATAAAACTCTAATTCGAGTCCCCCAAAAGAAAGTTAAAAAGCAACATGAATAATGGGCTACGGCTAGACAGCATGATAATTTGGTTTTTCAACATTTACAGGAAACTGCTTTTCTCTAAAGAACAAAAGCCTTTTATGCCTGCTGATTGTAGATATGGTCATTTTTTTTTGCCAGTTCTGGACAGGGTGTGTTCCCTGTACCAGTGGAGATTCAGGATGGGGTCATACAATTGCAGAGACAGAAGTCAGACACTTTGCTCTGATCTCCCCAGAGCATCCCAAGCTCAATCCCAGGAAAGTGATACAACTAATTAACAGTGATACTGTTAATTCCTCATGAGACTCTGTCTCATGGGAGGAATCGAGGGAGGTCCACAAAGCACTCATGGGATGTAAGCACCACTGTGCCATCTGGGTATGGAGAAATGGATGGCACATGTGTGGTGGAGTGGGAATAAAAGACCCAAATCTATCACCAGCTGGCCCCCCAGTATAAAAGAAGCCCCTGAGGTCAGAAGCCTTGATCAGGACCCATCAGTGGAATATCATCTGGAGAACGGAGGAAAAGACAGCAACCTTTGCACCATGAGGGACATGCAGCACACTGTGTGAAAGGCTGAGAACAGGGCTTTACTTCAAGCTCTCATGAATAGCCTGTACAGAGAATGGTGTCCTGCTCAGGGCACAGAGAAGCTTGGAGTAGCCATGGTGGCTCCTCCCTGTGTTATATGTCTGGCAGTGAGCGGGCTGCCTCTGGCTGTCATTAAAGTCTGCTGTTTAGGGCAAGAATCCTCAATTGGGGCTAGTCTCTATCCCCTTGGTCTGGCTCCCACCCTGCAGAATATGGCCAGCCTTCAGAAAGCCAGGGAATCTCTGCACTGTGGACCACATCCAAGGCTGTAGGCCAGCCCTGTGAACAATTGCTATTGGTGGAGGCTAGGATACTTCTGCTGCAGCCTGGAGTTGGGAAATGTGTTTTTCACCTTGTCAGGAAGGAGGGCAAAATCAATTTACAAACCGTCAGCCAGAGGTAACATGTAGCTAGAGGTGTTTGGCAGTTCATTAAACAGTATGGACCAAGGCTTCGAGATATGTGCATCAGCACCCACTCATTCAGAGCTGGCAGGGACAGATGAGAAGACTCTGGGGGTTCTGGTGAGTGATCAAGGATCAGGGGGCTCTTAGAGATTCAATCCCTGCACACTCCATTCTGTCCTCACCAATCATACAAAAACTCCATTCTTTAGTGCACCAGAGCAGGAAGGTGTGGGTCTTTATAAGAAACTATGAAGACATTAAGAGAGATTATTTGTGTCAATTGATGAATCTCATTCTTGGGAAAGAGTTTCCTATATGATACCACCCAGCACCATTTCCACGTCCATTTCTCTTCCCTCACTAGAAGCCCTGTAAGAAGCCAGGCAAATATTCTTGAAATTCTCTTCCTCTACAGCTTTTGAACTAACTAAATCTATTCTTCATAATGTACTCAGTGTCAAGAATTTTGTTGTTACAAAAAAAGAGGACCAAGACAAGGAGTAACCTAGAAAGTGTCCCTATGTTTACAAAGAGATGAAAAGACTGTCAAGTAGCACTCTTTAGATGCTCACCCTTTACACAGCTGCTCCAAAATGGGTAAAAAAAAAAAAAAAAAAAAAAAAAAAAAAAAAAGGATTCCGCTTATGGGAAAGGAATTCTATGGAAGGCAGAAGCCCGCAGTTGCTTTTCTAAGAGTCTCAGACTTCAAGCAACAAAAACTGACTCATCTTTCAAGGTGAGTGAAGTAGGAGGCTGATGAAGAATGGCAAGCACAAAAGAGAAGGCAAAACTGCCATTTTAGGGAGGGCCAGTACCAGACAACACCAGGACCTCAACAGCAGGAGCCCAACAATGTCCACTCCGGGTGAGGACTGGCTCCTGCCAGGGCAGACTTCAGAGCTCCTAAATAGCTGCAGCTCCAAGACAGAAGTTTAATTGGCTAGGGTCACATATCTATCTTCTGATTGAGGGAGGCAGGTTCCCTTCACCAATCATATCCCGGTGGTTATGTTGAACAGAAGTACTGTCAAGCAAATGACATGAATGGCAAAGAGAGGCCAACTATACCCCAATGTTGGTGTCCTCTACCATAGCTATTTTCTTTATTTATTAAAGCACAGACATGAGCAATTAGAAAGGCTTGATGAGTTGCTTTGTGAACTAATAGTGCAGCCAGGATTCCCAGTGTGTACCTGATAATCCCTCCCTGCAAGAGTGTTCATCCTTCCCTAACATAAATGACTTTGGTGTGTACTTTCTGCTCTCTGTTCAATAATCCATGAGCCAAGAGCTCAGGGAATTTCCCCAGCCACAAAGAATCAATAGCTAGTGACTTGAAACATCCCTTTCTCGTGACATTAAGGCTAAAGTTAAACTAATGTTACCTCCACTCTCCAATCCCTGACTGACAATCAAAAAGGTACCATTAAGAATAAAATACAATGGAACTCATATTGACCAGATGTCTCAGCAGATAAAGGCACCTGTCCTATGCCAGGGCCTCACATGATGTAAGGGTTGTCCTCTCAACTCCACAAGCTCCCCCAACACTTCATCCCCAACATACATACACACAACAGAGAGAGGAAGAGGGAGAGGAGAGGAAGGGGGAGAAGGAGAGAGAGATCCATTAGCATATTCCAACTCAAACTATCTCAGAACTAAAGGCCCATTCTCCTTGGTTATTAGTTTGACTATGTTCCCATGTTGCCCTATACTTAGACCTTTCCCATTGACAGGTACAAGAACCAAGTGTCTGGAATATTTTGCTGCTCTTAAACTGACATCTTGGGGGCAGAGGTTTCCTCTTCAGCTGGCTGGTATAGCATCTGACTACTGTAGCAGCCAAGGGAACATGATGACCCCGCCAACACAAGGAATGTTAAATGTTCTATCTCTGGGACAAATACCCAAGAAAATAACTCCAGGAAGATTGATTTCACTCATATTTTCAAAGGTGTCAGCCTATTGTTGTGGAAAGAGCTGCTAACAGAGAATGCCAGCTCTCTAGGATTTCTTGTATTATTTTATTCCAACTGGAACCCCAGCCTGTGGGATGGTGCTGCCCACATTCAGGGATACTATACTCATTTCATGTTTTACACCATATATGTTTTACTATCACCAAGCTATCCCCAACCTATTTGTCTATCAAATCTTCCCACTCATTCCTCAATCCAATCAAGGTTACAATTGTGATGAACCATCATGCCAAGATTGGCCAGGCAAAAAGCCAGAAGCAGCACACTGTTAGTTTCCAAAGAAACCCAGGACAAATGGCTGAGGTTTCTATTAACATATTGGATTAGTATAACAAAGTGGATACTGGACACCAGGCTCTCTCAGTACCACAAGCACCTATTACAGGGTTCTTGCACCTCTTTGCACTTGTCAACTAGACTCCCTACCCTAAATCTCCAGCCTCTGAGCTTCGTTTCCCTTCCTCCAGCTCTATTAGAGGATGTAGGTTTCACTCCCAGGGGTCCAACAGCCTCTTCTGGCCTCCACAGGCACCAGACATACATGCTGTTCAAACAATACATACAGATAAAATGCCCACTAAACATAAATAAAACATATAAATATAGGTACAGGTACAGGTATAGATATAGATAATAGTCAAACTTAAAAGACACTCTAAGTCATTTTTCTGCTTTAAAACAGCAAAAAGAACAAATGTTTGATGATTCTTCCAGTTTTATCCTGGGATGAGAAGTGTTTGTAAAGTGTTAGTACACCATCTAGAATTAATTTCCAAGACATCAGGATGGGTATGGCCCTCATGCCTCACTGGACAACAACAGGAGGACTGGAGCCATTACAAAATCCCCTTCAATTATTGGAGGTCAGGCCTATATCCCAGCCTTTGCAAGATTAGAATCACCAAGGCTCTTCTATACTTAGAGAAGGGAGGAGATGCCAGGGGCAGCCCTGAGTATACACTGAAGGTCTAAAATCAGCAATAGGCCTGACATACTTACATGCTAACACAAAGTCTTGGGTCTCTGTGGAAAAACACTGAAACAGCAGGCTATAAACTATTGTAAACAGGCAGCTTCTGTGGAAATTTACCAGCCTGAGTAGTCACAGATCTTATAAATAGGCAGCCTCGGCAGACAGTACAAACTTAGATAAGGACAAGTGAATCATAGGCAGAGTCATAGTGACCTGTCCCCTGAACCTTCACTCAGCTGATACCCTGTCCTAAATGGTATCTGTACTCCCCCTGAACACCTATGCTCCGGTGTCATCCCCTTCCCCAAATCCTGCCTTTTTGTGTTTATAACCTCTGTGTGAATAAGTAAATTATGATGTGACTTAAATAATTAAATAAATTAAAAAATAAAATTTAAGAAAGAAAGAAAGAAAGAAAGAAAAGAATTTCCATAAAATGTATGGGCAATGCCTCTTTCTTTCTTTCTTTCTTTCTTTCTTTCTTTCTTTCTTTTTTTTTTAAGATTTTTATGTGGGACTGCTTCAAATACCTCTCCATTTATTTTGATATTGGCTGTTGGTTTGCTGTAAATTCCTTCTATTATGTTTAGGTATGGGCCTTGAATTCCTGATCTCTCCGATACTTTTAACATGAAGGGGTGTTGTGTTTTGCCAAATGCTTTTTCAGCATCTAAGGAGATGATAAAGAAAGAAATCAAAGAGTTCCTGGAATTTAATGAAAATGATGACATAGCATACCCAAACTTATGGGACACAATGAAAGCAGTGCTAAGAGGAAAATTCATAGCATTAAATGCCCTGGTAAAGAAATTGGAAAGATCCTACACTAGCCACTTAACTGCATACCTAAGAGCTCTAGAACAAAGTGAAGCAAACACACCCAAGAGGAGTAGACAGTAGATAATAATCAAACTCAGGGCTGAAATCAACCAAATAGAAGCAAAGAGAACAATACAAAGAATAAACAAAACCAAAAGCTGGTTCTTTGGGAGAATCAACAAGATAGATAAACCCCTAGCCAAATTAACTAAAGGGCCCAGAGACAGTATCCAAATCAACAAAATCAGAAATTGTAGTGGGAAATATTAGAAAAGTAGTGTCTGGCTGGCTCCTGGCTCAGCCTCCATGTTCCGGCACTAATGCCAGCTACCAGTGGGCTGTCTGGTCCCAGCTGGGTGTCCTCCAGGCTACTATCTCTAGCTTGCCCCTGTAGTGACCAATCACTACAAATCCAGCTCTGGTTTGCTCATCCCTGGAGCCGCTAGTTCCTTCACAGCCATTCACCCGGTTGTTGGCAGATCCACTTTCCAGTAACCCAGTAAATCAAAACTCTAGATGCTTAAAGTTAACCAATGGAGATTATATATATATATACCATACACAAGATTCCCACACAATTTAGAAGGTTATCCCAATTACCCTAATCTTTAGATTTCATATCTACCTATTTGCTTGATGCCACGTGGGTTCACATCAGCAGCCATTTCACCTTCTTCCCTCTCCCCATGTCTCTCTGCCTCTCTCTCTCTCTCTCTCTCTCTCTCTCTCTCTCTCTCTGCCACCCTTAGCTCTGCCTCCCTTTTTCTGTCCAATCATAGACCTCCCACTGCAAATAGATTGGGCAGGGAGAGGGTAGTGGGCTTGATTATTGCTGGTATAACAGCTTTAATTACATTAATTGCTAGCACCACTGTTTCTGCAATTGCTGTGACACAAGAAGTTTAAGACAGCTAATTTTATTATCATTTAGCAAAAAAATGTTACCAATGTGTTGAATATACCAGAGGATTTAGATAGGCATTTGGAAGAAGGGATTGATGGTCTTTATTCTATTCAAATTACTGGAAGGAGGTTGAGAATTTAAGTGTAAGGAGTCATCTTGAGTGTCATGCCAAATATCATTGGATTCATGTTAGTTCTAAAATTTACAGTGGTACGCATTATAATTAGGAAGAAGTTTAATGACACGTGCAGTGTATTTGGCATAATTCTAACACCTCTCAAGATGTTTTAACGATACATAGGGAGTTTATGAATTTCAAGAATGCTGCTCTGCTGAGCATTGATATGGTAGATACTGTAGATAAAATTACCCATGGTCTGAGGTCAGTATTTCTATTTTGGTCAAGCTTCAAAAATGGCATATATAGCTTGATCATATTAGCCCTTTTTGTCCTGGGAATACTTTTATTCCTGCCCAATGTGTTAAAGCTTTTCTTCAACAACATCAACATGTTGGCAGCCAAGTACATGGCTTGAACCTGAAAATGAACCCCCAGACAGAGTTATTAAATTAACAGGCTGGCAAGCCTAGAATGGGTAAGATTCTGCACAGAGCCTTACCAACCTAAGACATAAATGCATTGCTTTTGATAATGCATATTCCATGACAGGTAAGGAAGGCATTCTTGGCAGAACGACCTAAGACAGGCTCAGTCTTGTTAATGAAACAAAAAAGGGAGAGAGGCAGAGAGCCTTTGGGGCTGCTTGGCAAGGATCTGACATGGGCCAAGGACAAGGAAATAGACTGCTTGGCGGGAATATGACATTGGCCAAGGACAAGGAAATAGGTTTCTGGCAGGAATCTGACATTAGGCTGGAACAAAGAAGTAATATCAGGCAGGAACCTAAATATTAGGGTAGAACAAAAAAGTAATTTCAGACAGGAATCTAAATTTTAGGCTAGAACAAGGAAGTAGGCTTCAGACATGAAAATGACTTTGGGCTAGGACAGGGAAGTAGGCTCAGATACTTTGGTCATCCTGATAAGCCTTTAGAAACAGTGATCAAGAGAGTGTTCACATAAATGGCTTTAATGCCTTGCTTTTTCTTTGACTATTTGTGTTTATTGTATTGCTTGTTCCTTGACTAGTTGCATCTATTGTATTGCTAGACCCTCAAACTAGAACTGGCCTTAATACATGCATGTAATCAAAATGGTATAAAAGCATAAAGGAGGAGGGGGATGGGATAGGGGGTTGTAGGAAGAGGAAATGGAGAAAGGGGATGACATCTGTATTGTAAATAAATAAAATATCCAATAAAAAATAAACACAAAATAAAGAAATGAAAAAGAAGACATAACAACATAAACTGAGGAAATTCAAAAAATCATCAGGTCCTACTACAAAAGCCTATACTCAACAAAACTGGAAAATCTAGATTAAATGGATGATTTTCTAGACAGATACCACATAAATCAAGAGCAGATAAACTATCGTAACAGGCCCATATCCCCTAAGGAAATAGAAGTCATTAAAAACATCTCAACCAAAAAAAAAAAAAAAAAAAAAAGCCCAGGGCCAGATGGCTTTAGTGCAGTAACTCAGACCCAAAAGGACATGCATGGTATGTACTCACCAATAAGTGGGTATTAGCCAAAGAAAAGTACAGAATACCCAGGATACAATCCACAGAACTCAAGAAGGTTAATGAGCCAAAGGCCCAAGTGAGGAAGCCTCAATCCCACTTGGGAGGGAGAAGAAAGCAATCCCAGGAGTGGGTGGGGGAGGGATCCGGATGGGAAAGGGAACAGGGAGGGGAAGAGGGGAACATGATCAGATATTGGGTTGGGGGACAGGAATGAAGCCCTAGGGCCAGCAGAAAGAATGGAAATAGGCAACTTCAGGAGGTAGGAGGTGAGGGGACCCTCTTGAATGTACCAGAGACCTGGGAGGTAATAGACTCTCAGGACTCAAAGGGAGGGACTTTAGATAAAATGCCCTACAGTGAGGAGAGGGAACTTGTAGCATCCACCTCCAGTAAAAAGACAGGACATCAAGTGGAGGGATGGGGTTGCCATCCCACAGTCAAAAACTCTGACCCTGCCGGGCGGTGGTGGCGCACACATTTAATCCCAGCACTTGGGAGGCAGAGGCAGGCAGATTTCTGAGTTTGAGGCCAGCCTGGTCTACAGAGTGAGTTCCAGGACAGCCAAGGCTACATAGAGAAACCCTGTCTCGAAAAAACAAACAAACAAACATACAAAACTCTTGACTCAGAATTGTTCCTGTCTGAAAGAACTGCAGGGACAAAAATGGAGAAGAGCCTGAAGGAAAGGCTCAAATTGCAACAGGCCCAAATTGGGATCCATCTCAAGGGGAGGCCCCAAGACCTCGCACTAATATTGATGCTATGGTGTGTGTAGTTTGTAGGTGGTTGGCCCGGGGAATGGCATTATTAGGAAGTGTAGCCCTTGTTGGAGTGTGTCACTGTGGGCATGGGCTTTAGACCTTCACCCTAGCTGCCTGCAAGTCAGTATTCTGCTAGAAGCCTTCAGATGTAGATAGAGAACTCTCAGCAACTCCTGCACCATGTCTGCCTGATCTCTGCCATGCTCCCACATTGATGATACTGAACTGATCCTCTGAACCAGTAAGCCAGCCCAAATTAAATGTCCTTAAAAGAGTTGCCTTGGTCATGATGTCTGTTCACAGCAGTAAAACCCTAACTAAGACACTGCTTACAAACAGGAGCCTAGCATGACTGCCCTCTGAAAGGCCCAACAAGCAGCTGAAAGAGTCTGACGCAGATATTTGCACCCAACCAATGGACAGAAGCTGGTAACCCCTGTGGTTGAATTAGGGAAAAGCTAGAAGAAGCTGAAGAGAAGGGCGACCCTATAGGAAGACTCAGTCTCAACTAATATAGGCCCCTGAGATCTCTCAGACACTGAGCCACCAACAGCCAGCATACACCAGTTTATATGAGGCCCCAACACATATACAGCAGAGGACTGCCTGGTCTGGACTCAAATTGTGAGAAGATGCACCTAACTCTCAAAAGACTTGAGGCCTCAGGGAGTGGAGAGGTCTGTTGGGGTGGAGACATCCTCTTGGAGATGGGAGAGGGGGATGCAGGGGGAGGTATGGAATGAGGAACTGTCAAAGGATGGACCAGGAGGAGAATAAAGACTGGATTGTAAAAAAGATTAAAGAATAAAAAATAAAAATTAAAAACAAAAGATTTTTTTTTTAGTAGCATACACCTTTAATCCCAGCACTCAGGAGGCAGAGACCATCAGATCTCTATGAGTTCCAGGCCAGCCTGCTTTACATAGTGAGTTCCAGGACAGCTACATAGTAAGACCTTGTCTTGCAACAAAACAAAAATTCTATTTAACATGTTGTAAAGATGACATTTTTTTCTTTAGTAACAAACTAAATCATTTTTAGTCACAATACTGGATATGTAACTCACTTCAGTATTTTAGCCAACTCAAGTTATTATTATAACAATCAATTAAAATTGTTTTTCTTATCATGACCAAAGATTATGGCCAAAAAAGTATAACAATTTCCAGTTTTATTTTCTGAATGATTTTTCTTACTGTGTCATTATGGAAACCCAGTTTCTAAGAATATGATTTTATTTTATTTTTTTTATTAGTAACTTTTTTTAAAATGTTAATCAAAGGCTTTATAAGTTTGGTAATGCTCAATAACAAGATGCCCATACAATCAGAAGTATAACCCAATACCCAACCTAGATATATCAACTATCTTTGACTGGCAGAGACATGCGAACATTCACCTCCATGTTTCCCCCCCTCTCCTAGCTCCTCCTCTCCTTCTCCTCCTCCTCTTCCTCTCCTTACTCCTCCCACCTTAGCTTCTCCTACATATCACCCTTCTGTTAAGATAAAACTTTTCTCTCAAAATACAATTAGACCATAACTATACCAATTTGTATCAGTAAGATACAAGATAGACCTAATACCCATTCCATCATTTTGTTGACTAACCAGAACCTCTGTCATCTCTCCTAACTAAAAGACTTAGTTCTGAACCTGGCTTTTTTCTTGGCTTTAGAATGAATGTCAGCTGAAAACCATCCTCTCAAGTCTTTTCTCTCAAAGTAAATAGCCAGGATTGGCTATGAGACTATAAGTCTTCAACCCCATCAGAAATCCAGAATGACTGAATTAACTCAAATTATGGGAAGCACAAAGCATAGTTTCTAAAACTTAGCCAATTTATAGAGACCACTGAACACCTGGACAGTCCCTATACTACAAAACGGTGGAGCATCTGATCTTCAGCCTTCTGGCCCAGGATCATCTGACAGACCTAGTGATGCAGAATTATTAAGGGCTGATTACTCTGTCTTGGCAGATACAATCAGTTGACTATTCTGGAAGTGTGTCCTTTTCAGGACAGTAATTTGTCTGTAGATGAAAAGAGGCAATTCTTGCCTGGTAGCTGTCTCACCACAACTGGAGTAACTCCAAAGATGCTCAATTTCTTCTTAGAATCCAAGACAGGAAGCTGTCAGGAGCAGTCAGGTCTCTAGTCAAAATGAACCTTAATACAGAAATGTTTGTAACGTCAATTCTGTGGACTTCTGACGTTTTGAAAACCAACTATCCATGTAAGGCAGTCTGGACTGTTGTCTGTTAACTCTTCTCAGCTATTTCTAAATAAAATAAAGAAAACACCCTAACAATAAACTCAGAACCATGAATTTGCTATAGGCCCTTAACTCACAGGTTAACCATCTCAAATCAGTTAAAAAAGTTAATGGACTGGGTCTAAGCCTTGTATTCCTAAATGTGTTATATAGGCACAATGCTTATGAGAGTAACAATATTAATCTCACTTCTCTATCAATAAGAAACTCATACCAATGAAAACCTTAAATTTGAAATCAAAGTAAATTTTGTACCATTTAAGAAATTATAACTTCAGCTTAATAACAATTATATAGATTTCTACCAATAGGTTATGACTATGCAATAAATCCTAGCTATTCCTCCCTGTTCCAACAAAATCACTACTTCTCCCTAGAAAGACAGCCCAATATTAACCACCTCAGTCCCCAAGCCCAGGGAATAAGGGCACCGACTCTTCATTAACTTCTTCAAGCTGATTATGGGCGTTGAGATAATAGAAGAGGGGCGGGGGGAAGAGTAAATTGATAAGCCTCTGACATCTGTGTCTTCATTGCATCCAGCTGAGATTCCAGGACATCAGAGGTTCGAACAGGTCTGCTCAGCTTGCTTGATGAGTAGATACACCAAGGCTGTATATTCTGCAATATACAATTCTCAAAACAAATTTTAGTATCAAGATATTTTTGTTTGAATTCTGGAATCTAGTCTTCTGGTGGCCTGTCTCTATCATATCTAATCCATATAATTCTGGGAGTTTCTATGAGGGTGTGCTCCCACCATCCTCCCATTCCCGCCTCCCTGCTCTCAAATTCCCCAACACTAGGGAATTCAAACTATCAGGTACCAAGGCCCTCCACTTCCACTGATGCCTGACGAGGCCACCCTCAGCTACCTATACAGGTGGAGCCATGAGTTCCTCTCTTTGTGTTCTCCGGCTAAAGGTTTTAGAATGGCTACTCCAGCTTGTTTCTTAGGAACATTTGCTCGAAAAATTGTTCTTCAGCCTTTTACTCTAAAGTAGTGTCTCTGTCTTTGTCACTGAGGTGGGTTTCCTGTATGCAGCAAAATGCTGGGTCCTGTTTATGTATCCAGTCCATTAGCCTATGTCTATTTATTGGGGAATTGAGTCCATTGATGTTAAGAGATATTAAGGAACAGTGATTGTTGCTTCCTGTTATTTTTGTTATTAGAGGTGGAATTATCTTTGTGTGGCTATCTTCTTTTGGATTTGTTGGAAGAGGATTACTTTCTTGCTCTGTCTAGGGTATAATTTCCCTCCTTGTATTGGAGCTTTCCCACTAATATCCTTTTTGTAATGCTGGGTTTGTGTAAAGATATTGTGTAAATTTGGTTTTGTCATGGAATATCTTGGTTTCTCCATCTATGGTAATTGAGAATTTTGTTGGGTATAGTAGCCTGGGCTGGCATTTGTGTTCTCTTGGGGTCTGTATGACATCTGTCCAGGATCTTCTGGCTTTTATAGTATCTGGTGAAAAGTCCGGTGTAATTCTGATAGGTCTGCCTTTATATGTTACTTGGCCTTTTTCCCTTACTGCTTTTTATATTCTTTCTTTGTTTTGTGCATTTGGTGTTTTGATTATTATGTGACGGGAGGTATTTCTTTTCTGGTCTAGTCTATTTGGCATTCTGTAGGCTTCTTGTATGTTTATGGGCTTCTCGTTCTTTAGGTTAGGGAAGTTTTCTATAATTTTGTTGAAGATATTTATTGGCCCTTTAAGTTGGGAATCTTCACTCTCATCTATACCTATTATCCTTAGGTTTGGTCTTCTCATTGTGTCCTGGATTTCCTAGATGTTTGTGTTAAGAACTTTTTGCATTTTGCGTTTTCTTTGACAGTTGTGTCAATATTTTCTATGGTATCTTCTGTACCTGAGATTCTCTCTTCTATCTCTTGTATTCTGTTGTGATACTTGCATCTATGACTCCTGATTTTTTTCCTTAGGTTTTCTATCTCCAGGGTAGTCTCCCTTTGAGATTTCTTTATTGTTTCTACTTCCATTTTTATGTCCTGGATGGATTTGTTCAATTCCTTCACCTGTTTGGTTGTGTTCTCTTGTAATTAAGGGATTTTTGTGTTTCCTCTTTAAGGGCTTCTACCTGTTTACCTGTTTTCTCCTCAAATTCTTTGAGAGTGTTATTTATGTGTGGAGCGCTGCTGCCGCGCTTTAAAGATGGCGCTTGCCTTTCTCCTGCTTTAGAATAAACAAGCCCTTATTTGGTAGGAAAGCCGCGCCTGCCTGTGGCCTGATCTTCCGTCATGATGCTCTGGCCTATGATAGTGCAGATCGTGGTATGGGCTCATGGGCCGTCCTACGAAGAGTATTTAAGCTGCACTCACGGGGCATTCGGGGGGGGGGGCACACCCTTGATTCGGACGTAACCTGGGACTCCTGAGTAAACTGTTGCTGGAAGGAACTGGTGTGCTAGTCTTTCTTCCCTGCTGGACATCCTTCGTAAAGTCCTCTATCATCATCTTTAGAAGTGACTTTAAATCTGAATCTTGCTTTCCTGGTGATATGGGGAATTCAGGACTTTCTAGTGTGGGAGAACTAGGTTCTAATGATGCCAAGTACCCTGGGTTGCTGATGCTTATGTTCTTGTGCTTGCCTTTCGCCATCTAGATCACCTTAATGCTACCTGCCCTGTCTCTTACTAGAGCCTGTCTTTCCTATTATCTTGGTTGTTTCAGAACTGTGTGGGGTGGGTGTTAGTACTGGGGTTAGAGCTGGGGCCCAAGATCTGCTCAGTGCTCGGGACCAGACCGGAAGGAACCAGTACTCCAGGCCAGGAGTGAATTCCTAGGTCCTAGTGGGTCCAGTTACTCCCTATTTGGGGCAGGTGTTGCTGTCTCCTTACCTAAGATGCTGCCTGGGTTAGAGCTCCTGGGAGGCCCACTTCCTCTGGGTTTTGTGAGATTGGGTGCAGAGCTGCCACCCAGGGTCTGCTCAGTGCTCGGGCCCAGACCAGAGCAAAACAAAAGATTTTTATGAGCATTTGCCCAGCACGAAAGTATACTTGCATGCTGGCACCCTCAGGCCAGAAGAGAGCATTAAATCCCCTAGGACTGGAGTTACAGTCATGTGGGCTCTGGAAAATGAACTTGGATCGAGAACATTTACAAGAACAGTAAATGTTCTTAACTACTGAACCACCCCTCCAGTCTCATATCTGATTCTTCAAGGCAAATATGAAACACAAACAAGAAGGGAAGTGGTGATCCAATCAAAAGAAATCCATGTTAAGGATACTTTGGGCTTATTAGATTTATGTCTAGTAAGGGTCTTTATTGCTGTGATAAACACCATGACCAAAAGCAAGTTTGGGAGGAAAGGGTTTATTTCCTCTGCATTACACCTCTGCATTACAGTCTATCATTAAATGAAGTCATAATAGTAACTCAAGGCAGAGAACTG
This sequence comes from Mastomys natalensis, assembly GCA_021653895.1. NCBI lineage: Eukaryota > Metazoa > Chordata > Mammalia > Rodentia > Muridae > Mastomys > Mastomys natalensis. The sequence goes on from JAJTUV010000357.1 coordinate 1,796,478, forward strand.
GAGGCAGGAACTGAAACAAAGGCCATGTTGCTTCCTAGGTCGCTTTTCATGGTTTGCTCAGCCTTTGCTAAAAAGTGCCAGCAGCATCAGCCTAGGTGTGGTACCATCCCCATGAGCTCAGCCATCCCACTTCATTAATCAAGACAATACCCCACAGACTGGCCTATGAGCCGATTTTATAGAGATATTTTTCAATTAAGATTCTCTTTCCCCAGAAACCTGTACTTCTAAAACTAGGAAATAAAACCCCAGAATACATTTCTCTGTTGATTTTTAAGCTGCTGTCAACAGTGGTAAAGACTGAATACATAAATTACTGACACTGAGAAATACAAAAATATCAAGTGTTGGAGAAACACCTCGTCAAACCAGGTGGTTGGAACTGAATATTTCTTCTAAAAAACATTGCTATTTTTCACCATAAGGTGTCAATGAGATAGCTGTTTTAAGTATGCAACAAGCAACTAAGTAGCCTCTAAAATCAAGTCTTAAACTTACCTTAGAACCAAAACATTGAGATCTTTCCATAAAGTAACAAAAGGAGAAGTTTCAGAAATAAGACATTTTTAGGGGCTAGAGCCCTTTCAGTGGTTCCCAGCACTACATTAAAAAACAAAAAAAACAAAAAAAACCTACATCTTTAAAAATGTAAATCTTCATGTATGACTTAGTGTATTTTTATTTGCAAGTTTTGAAATAATAAAGTGTGCTGGTTAATTTTGTGCCAACTCAACACAGGCTAGTCATTTGGAGATGGAAACCTCAATTTTAAAAAATGGCCTCATAGGGGCTGGAGAGATAGTTCAGTGGTTAAGAGCATTGACTGCTTGCTCTTCCAGAGGTCCTGAGTTCAATTCTCAACAACCACATGGTGGCTCACAACCATCTGTAATGGGATCTGATGCTCTCTTCTGGTGTATCTGAAGACAGCTACAGTGTACTTATATAAATGAAATAATTTTTTTTTAAAAAAAAGGGGGGGAGGGAATGTCCCCATAAGATGGGGCTGCAAGCAAGCCTTAGTGATTGGGTGAGAGCCCAGCCTATTGTGGGTGGCCATCCCTGAGCTAGTGGTCCTGGGTTCTAATGTTCTAAACTAATGGTTTAGGTCCAGTAAGCATAACAGTTCCATGGTCAATGCATGAGCTCCTGCCTCCAGGTTCCTGCCCTGGAGACTTCCTTCAATGAATTATGATTTGGAAGTGTATGGCAAATAAACCCTTTCCTCCACAATTGTGTAACTTTTTCTGAGGAGAGGCACCCAATAGGGATCCCAACACAGACCAACATATGGATACCACCAAAGTTCAACTTGTTGAACCAGTGAAATTTATTGAGTTACTTACAGGATCAGAAATGACTCATAGACAGCCCCATTCCAACATGGGTGACAGCTCATAAAATCTGGGAAACATGGAGGACACTGCACAGCCTGCAGGCAGCTCGACAGGCTGGAGATTGTAATTTCCAAGTGACTCTGGTCTAAACCTCTTCTAGGTAACTGAACTGGTTTCTACTTCTTCCAGGCAGCTGGTTGGGTCAGAGTCATTGTTTAAACCTTTTTATTTTTCCTCCTGTCTTTTTTGCAGCTCAGATTACAAATCTTTGTAGTTTAGCACTTTCCTCTTCAGCAGGACTCTCAGCTTTTGTTTACTCTGGCAGGAGGAGTCGTAGGTAGGAGAATCTGGTCAATTTTAGGGACTTCCTAAAGCTATTGTTAGTTAGTTGTTAGTTAGTTAGTTAGTTAGTTAGTTAGTTAGTTTCCCTGCAGGATGGAATGGTTTTGTGTTGTTTTGGGGTCTCTGTCCCAATTGTTTCCCACCCCACCCCCACACACAGCCCTGCCCAGAGACAGGGTTTCTCTGTGTACCCCCAACTGTTCTGGAATTTGCTTTGTAGACTAGGCTGGCCTCAGATTCAGAGATCTGCCTGCCTCTGTCAGTATTAAAGGCTCCAAGAAAACATGTTATACAACTTCAACCAGCTTTTTGGTCATGGTGTTTCATCATAGCAATGCCCCCACCCCTCTAACTAAAGACATAAAGTTTATAAAATATTGTGTATATGTGCCCAAATGCATTCCCATGAACACATGCAACAGTTCAAAGTCATCAGGAGACAATCCTGGGTGTGGCTCCTTGTCTTCCATCTTTTTTGAGACATGGTCTCTGTTTACCAGGGCAATGCCAGGCTAACTGGCCATCAAGCTTCCAGATATTCTGTCCCTACCTCCCATCTTGCTGTAGGAATGCTCGCTAGCAGATAATATTCATGGTCTTTAGGATTCAAACTTTGGTCTTCACACAGACATAGCAAACTCTATGATGGGACTGGGTGATCTCCCCAGCCCCAAATCATCTTCCAATTGCATGGCTTTTACTTAAAAGCCTTTCTCCCTATTCTTTTAATCCTAGCACTTAGGAGGCAGAGGCAGGTAGATCTCTGAGTCTGAAGCCAACCTGGTTTGCAGAGTGAGTTCTACGACAGCTAGGGTATACACAGAGAAATCCTGTCTCAAGAAACAACAAACAAATAAAAAAGGGAAAAAAGCATTTTTTAAAATGTAGAGAACAGTTTTAGAAAATACAAATTCTACCCAAAATAGTTTAAAATGTCTTCTCTTTTCTGTCTTAGTACTAGTATATGTGCACATTTAAATAATTTGGGGCAGGATAGATGGCTCTGTATTGAGTGCATACTCTTTGACAGAGGACCTGGGTTTAGTTCCCAGCACACCAATCAACTCATAACTGTAACTCTAGTTCAGTGGTTCGCAACCTTCCAAAAGCTGCCGTCTGTTAATGCAGCTCATGTTATGGTGACCCCAACTATAAAATCATTTTCATTGTTACATAATAATTATAATTTTGCTACTGTTATGAATCATATATATCTGATAGGCAGGATTTCTAATATGCCACCCCTGTTTAAAGGTCGTTTGACCCCTAGCAACCCACAGGTTGAGAACTGATGCCCTAGTTCTAGATTAGTGGTTTTCTTCTGGCCTCTGTATACACATGGCACATATAAACTCATGCAGACCACACACATACATACAGATTAAAATTTTTTAAATGTATCCATAAGGACAGACACTGAACACTCCACAAAGTACAAAGACAGATGACACATCTACAGCATTTGTGTCTCATAACTGTCCTTAAAAGAAACTTCTCAGTTCCTGAAGATGGGGAGTCATTCTGACTTTTTTGAGCTATGCTTTTAAATTTAATTTTTAGTCTATCTGGGCTTTCTTTTGATGAATGGGGTGACAGCAATCAATTTGATTTTCTCCAACAGTTTTCAACGAACAATTCCTCATGGCCAGAATAACTAAGCCATTGTTAATGTATGCCTTCATTCCTATTTTTATCCATTTTCCATTAATCCAGCTATGTTTACACCATTATAGCTGCTTTAAATTTAATAACACTTCTGAAAAATGTGATGTATCTTTTTGGTACAGCAAGTTCCTTCTATTTTTTTCTTCTTTCAATAGTATTTTCCTATTTTCATTTGTCTACACTTATATATGAGGTTTTAAATTATATTAAAGCAAGTCTTTTGGTGTTTGGACCAGACTCGCATATTAATCCAAAAGGAAATGAGATGTTTACAACAGTCAAATCAAATGCTTGTAAGATTCTAGTTTCCTCCAAGGAAATCATGTATATTATATATGCCTATAGCAAATGTGTGCACGCACACTATGTATGCCCAAAGCACACTGTATACACACAGCATGTACGTCTATAGACATGTGCAACACTGTATCTATAGTGGTACATTCATGCCTATACACTATATGCTGTATCTACAGAATGTATACATACTACATCACCTACAGCATGCTTAGAATCACCTACAGTACATTCATAATATGGACTATATTCCTATAGTACACAAGCTATAGGCACCCACAGTACATGTGTATAAACATACTATCATGCCTAAAGCACATGTAAAACAGTTTTGTAGCCACTAATATAGAGGTTGATTGTGTCTGAGTTGTAGCTACCATGTTACAGAGCACCCTGTAAGTGGAACTGAATGTCATGTTACAACAGTAAACCAGGTATCAAGCCCAGGGACCCTGCACAAAACTTAAAAAGCCAGTTTAATGACATCTGTACAAGTTTTATTCTTCATTAACCACAATACTTTAGAGTGAGAATATATACCTAATACAGAGGAGTGATTCAAAATCCACCATGTTTATAAGGAGAGAGCCCAGGCTAGAAGCTTTGTCCCCCAGCTCAGGAAGTGCTTCAGTCATGTTCTGTAAACGAGTGATGAAGGACAGTGCCAGATTTGCCATGTCTTATGACAAATGTCAGGAAAACAGACAGCAGTGCTTCATTTGCTCTGCTATGCTGGTGGGTAGCAAACTCCTTTAGCCTGCACATGATCTCCAAATTTTGTATAAGCATTTGTTTAAGCCAATTTCCCAGGACTTGATGTTTAAATAATTTCTCTGAAAAATCCATGGCTGTAATATTGACATATAAGACCATGAAGAACCAAGAGCAACGCAACCTTTAGGAGAACGCCCAGTCTTACTGAATTTAGTAGTCAAAATACTTAAACATGTAAGAACCAATACAAAGTACAAATCGTTCAACTCTTAACCCTAGAGCCATGCTGACGACCTTCCCAGAGGTGTGATCCAGTAGCACTCTTCTAACAATGGAATCAAGCCTAAAATGGAGATCTTCATGGCAGAGATTGGCCCTGCACTCAGGGGTCAGACCCATCAGTGGCTCTGGAAGGTTTAAGTTAAGGTCTCAGCTAGTGCAGGAGGGAGGAGGCAGTGACTGCAGCTAAGCAGCAGGGTACCAGAGAGGGAGCATTTCCTTTGGGAAAGAACAAACACCTCCTTCCAAGTATTTTAGGGGTCAGAAACCAGGGAAAATTTCTATGTGCTAATGAAAAACACAAGAGAGCCATTTCTCTATGAACCCCTATGATTTCTGCTTGAACTTCTGGTAAAAATGAACATTTTGCACAGTATTATGAAAAGCAGTAATCAACAGAAAAAGTGGATATTTCTTTCAGATGTCACTTAAGGGTGTCACATTCCAACCTTGAATTTTAATACCCCCCTAAGAGGGATATTAGGATACTAGGATAAAAGCAAACAATATCTAAGCTAAAAGCTCAAGAACACACACTATTAAAAAAACAACTCTAACAGATGGATAGCTAATGCACAGGTTTTTGTTTTGCTATTTAGTAGTTACTTATTATCTCAGATTAGTGCATATTCATTGAATAATGCTTTACTTAATGATAACTCTTAATAAACAGTTGACTCTTAGCTCAAGGGCAATTCTTCTTACATACTAACCATGGAAATAATTACTGTGAGAGAGGGGAAACAGAAAAGAAGAAAAACCAAAAAAAACACAGCCCCAATACGCCAACAAAATCTGGAAGGTTTGCTACTCTGGTTATAGGGATAAGTGGGAGGTCATTTAAACAAACTCTATGTGCTCCTCTTCCCATTAACTCCAGAAACCAGTATTGTTTGCAAGCTCACAATGGTCTCTGCTAGTAGATCTATGAACCCTCTTGTGCTGATAACCTTAGATGCTATTTGGTCTATACAGAGTATATTAAGGTGAGTGTGGAAACTGTTCCTGAGGAATCATTCATGTGTGCAAATTTGCAACCTGACAAAGTAAACAACAAGGGGGCAGCAGCTAGACAGGACTGAGCACTAGAGACATACATGGTGTCATGTCAGGACGAGGGACATCCATCCTCTGCAGTCTCAACTACACACATACCAACTTCACTCTAGCCAAAAAGAGGAATGAGTGACTTGTAATAAAAGACTTTGAGAAGTTTTAATGCACAATCATTACTAGTTGTGCATGCTAGTGAGAGTTTCTTCTTACTAACCCTGCCTAGCAACTATTAGGCAATTCAGAGCACTAAATTTTACTTTCTGCCCCCAAGAAAATGACTCCTGTCAGGTCAGAGTGCAGTTATGACAGCAGGTCACTTAAGTTATACTCAAGTGTAAGGTCAACCTTTACAATGAGCACTGTCTCTCAACACCATCATCTGTTTGCTCTTTCAAGCCATTGCTTGAAGATGACCCTCCTGGCTTTTTTTTTTAAGGCCTACTTTTAGGCAAATGTACACACTAGCCATTTAGCCAAAGCAGCTGTATTACAGTGACTAACTGATCTACACACATTTGACCTTTAAGGATCTGACTGAGAAAATCAATCAGCAGGGGTAGAAAAACTGTACTGGCAAGAACACAAGTACACATGGAAAGAAAATACTTTCAGGAACTACAAAATGAGACGGAACAGATTTTATTATTTCCTCGTAGTTGGAGACTAAGACTTCTGTAAAGATTTCAATTAACAAGAAGTGTCAATTTCACCTGAAGTTTTACAAACTGTAAAGCCTTCTTAACCACCAGGACACCGCCGTCAGGAACACACTCACTTTCCCCATGTCTTTCAGTACCAGCAGAGTGGTACCCAGCTTTGACTCAGAGAATGAGAATTTTACAGGCTTTCCCTGCCTATTTTGAGCTAACACAGGATTAATATGACTATTTCTCCATTAATTTACTAACACAAAAGCACCCACTTTAATGCCAATTTATTTAATATAATGCTTTTATATAGGGAAAGTTCTTTTGGAGAAAAAGAAGAGCACTCTCTCCCAGACAAACCACTAACCTATTATGTTTCAAGAAATGTTCCAACTTTGCTATTGTCAAAAATATTAAAGCTGTGTGGACGAAACCAGTTCCAAATGATATTTACAACTCTGTGGTGAGCATTCCATCAGAAAAGTAAACTGGGCTTCTTGATAAAATGAAAATTTTTTTTCCCTCGACACTAGAGCAGAAAAAGCTGTGCAGATCATAATAAGAGTCCACTTGTCCCTACTCAAGTTCTTCAATATAATCCAAATGGAATGAAGCCAATTAAACCTCCTGTAAACTCTACCAACTGCAGACAAGTACCTCAAAGAATCAAGCTGTCAGCTCTTCCTATTCCTCCCTGGAACACTGTTTACAAACAGGACTGCTACTGGGTAATGTTCTCCTCCCTGGTGTTCCACTTCTAACTCTGCTGCCCACTGAGTTGGTAGCAGTAGCTTAGGGGGCATTCTCTGGTCAGCATCACTGTCAGATGGAGCCTGGTAGCACAAAGCCAATGCTCACTTCACATTCAAGCAAATTTGAGGAGAAAAATACTTTTCCTTGTCATGTCTAGTTTTGTTTATTAATGAAACACAACTAGATAAGCTTCAGACTTTTGTGAAGAACTAAAGAGCACTGTTGGTGTAGTGAAACAGGTAATACAGCTTTACCACAGCTGAAAGGAGCCTTCAAACAACAGTGCAACTCCCTGTTGCACTCAAATATCAAACATGATGTTTACAAGATGCAGGGTGGAGCTGACCTTTTATATGTATTAAATGCACCCATTAAAATGAGATGGACCAAGAACTATTCTATTTTGCTTTAAAAACTATTCATCTCAAGAGGGAACCCAGGGAGCAGCCCCCATTGTTGGGCAATCTCTACAGCATCACACCCAGAAACCAGGGAGGACTCCACCCTACTCGAGGCTGAGATCAGGGGATAGCAGAATGGAAACCACTCAGTAAGAGTTGGTCCCCATGAGAGCTGGGACAGCAGGGTGAATTCTGACCAGCCTCTAGTGCTTCCATCTTCTCAATCAGGTTCTGCTACAAACATAAAGCCATACCAGAGGCTTTGGTGGGACAGTTCGAGATATCAACTTCTCTGGGAAGCATTGAGGATTGATGACATGGTCACATAGTTGCAAAGTGCACAAAGCTCAAGGCACACAGTTGAAAACGGGAATTGATAGGGAAAATAATAGTGAAAGCAGTTGTTAGCATTTTCTTCCACAAGACTAATTGCTAAACGTAGACCAATCTGAATTTAAAACAGATTGTTTGGGGCATGGGTGAAAACACTGTATTGTAACATCTGCTTGGTTTAAGCAAAGATATCTTAACATGAGACACCATGTTCCAAGTCCACAAATGAACAAGACAAGTGCTTTTTAAAAAATTCTTTCTTTCTTGTATTTCTGGAGGAAGCTGATTCAAACGTTGAGCTTCACTTTAGCAACGGCCTCTCTCCAAGACACTTGCTCTGTAGATTAAAAGATTGTCCCATTTCAAAATCATCCCCCCAGTCTAGCAGCAATTGTTTTTGTTAGTTCTTGTTTTTAAAAACTGAAAATCAAAGAAAGAAGTCTGGTATCCTCTCTGAGAACAGCCTTTGACAGAGCTCCTGAGTGGTGCAGGCCCCACTGTGCCTGGAACAGTTTCTGTAGCTCCAGTGTGTCTTCTCTTGGGAGAAACATAGTTCAACAGTCACTATCTATACCCCCTGGAACTTGCACAAGTGGATGGACTGTCTGAAAAAAGGTCAGAAGAAAAACAGTGAGGGACAGAGAGCATTCTGCACATGCAAGTCCATTTTCCTCCTGATCGCTATCCCCTAGTGTGTTTATTTTAAAAACTTTGAAAAACAACGCAATTCTGAGAAATGTGAAAATGAATCAATACCCCCAGGAACTGATCTTGGGGCATTACCTCACTCCTGAGCATGATAAAGAATCTGGTGGTCTCTTGGTACCTGCTTAAGCCCAAGGCCCGAATGACCCCAACTCGACATGCCAAGCTGTGCCATCTAGACTATATCCCTACCCACATGGTCTCCATACTCATCCCTAGAAACTGGCCCACATCACAAACCCATCAGAACAATTAAAGCATTATCACTTACTATAAGCCAACTCATCTCCAGCTCTCTTCCGGGACTGGTCACCTCTGGGGATAAGAAAAGAGGAAGCAGTCAACAAAACTGACTGGTTTCTTTACACACAAAACCAGCAGAAATAAACTGATGAACATGATAGTGCAAACAGCAAATGCTTAAGGTTCTAACCTAACAGCCATTTAAATACACTGAACATCAGCTGAGTCTTTTACCCTGAGTATTATTAGCTCAAGGGTGTATATAGTCTGTTAATATATGAAGTTATTAGGTGAAGGACCATCTATAAAGATGGTTTCCACTGACTACTAGGAACAGGTGCTAACTAACATGTTTTTGAAAACAACTCAGGATTCTGCTACCAACATCCCTAGTAACCTGCATGAACTAACAAAAATTTAAATATCAAACAGAAGTTAAAAATCTTCCCCTCAAGCCCCAAACTGAGACTTTGAGAGTCTCAAAACCTTTGGAAGTCCTAATCTATGGTGCTTGAAGACCTTTGTGGTGAAAAACACAAATCTTCAGATATGATACCCAGTCTACCAGCAGTCAAGTCCTACACTACAGTTAAAGAGTGGTTGTGAATGGGCTATACGTCTCCCACAAATCACACTTCTGGCTTCCCAGACACTAACCCAGACTCTAATGCTTAAGCAATGAGTAGTAATGGCACCAGTTGCTTGTCAATCAAACAAGGGTGCAACTCATCCCATCTTTCCTGAACCCTTTTCTTAGCTTCTTCTGAGCTTTCTCCTGCCCATTTTTGTTGAAAAATGTCACAAGCCACTTTTTCTTATCCATATACATTCTTCCCTCTTTTCTAAGATGCAGAGCATACCAGCTCTGTAGCTACCAGATTTATCGGCAGCTCTGATTTCTGATACCTGAAGGTCCCGCATCTTCATCATTAGACACACAAATAAAATTTACCATATCCACAATACAATGTGTGTTCAGCTCAATCCCCAAACCGTCTTCAGGCTTGCTCTTATAAGAGGAACAGTAAATATACATGTGAGTGTGTGTGTGTGTGTGTGTGTGTGTGTGTGTGTATGTATGTTGTATGTATGTATGTATGTATGTATGTATAAATAAGATATTTCACACCTGTGATTAAAACTCATCATAGCTTTCCACTAGTTCAAAATCAATTCCAATTCATTTCCCAGTCCGGTGTCACAGCTCTGGCCTCTCTTTCCCACCTCGTTTTCCAGCTTGCTTTGGGGCTGGTGATCTTTTTCTGTTTAACACTCTCTTCCCAAGGCAGTCACATAGCTGTCTCTTTCTCCTCCCCTCAGCTCAGTTATCCTCTTGAAGGCTAATACCACATCACTGATAACTTCAACTTTATCTCATTCTCTAATTCTCTTCACAGCACTTTTTTTTTACTTGAAATTAAATGTGGTTTTGCAAGTTTATTATTTGTTTGCCAATAGTATTGCATAGTAAGTACACGAAAGTGAGTACTTTGCCTTTCTTGACCACCCTGGTGCCTCAGTGTCTAGCACATAAAAGAATTAACAAACTTGTCAATAATTCATAGTCTCAAATGATACTAAAATTCTGACCTGAGCATCCCACACTTCAACTATCAAACAAGTAAACAGTATCTGATTACTACACCAATGACAATTTTCCAGATAGAATATCTCTTGCTAGGCTAAGGATGATGGCTGGCAGGAAAACTATATTACATGACTAAGAAGTATGGGATTCTTTATAATGAACATCTAGAAAAAAAAAATTCCATTGTGTTTTCCAGAAATAGCCCTGAATACCCTAAAAAGAAGATATCCAACAAAAATCAAATCTTTGATTAAATCAAAGATACATAGCTTTATGTCTGGAACCTCTACTTCTAAACAAAGCATCCATTCCTACCTTCTCATTGGATAAGTAACAGGCTGAAATGCAGATGTGAAAAAACAGCAGGCAGAACAAAGTAACTGATGTAGATGCCAAAGATAATACCTGATTTGTGAAGTCTGCCAGCTGTACACTGTCTTCTGCTATGAAACAAAAAAGCCCATATTCAGGGGCCACCATCTCGACTCAAACACAGTGGTATCTTTACAAAGTTCTACTGTACTCCAGAAACCAAGGACACCACTTCTCAGATGAAATATTTTATTTGTGAGGTATTTGTCAGGACTTGAAACTAGCCTTATGGCACACTCTAGCAGAGCTTGGAACACTGGTGAAATAAAACTTACAAATACGCAGTAAAAGTGTTATTGGACAGTCTATGTGTTGAGTTTCTCCCCTTTCACATTAATGAACCTAACTTTTCTCTAAAATAATCCTAGCTAGCTAATCACTAGCAAGAACATTAGAGTGACAGAGCATGAAATAGAAGGTCCATGACACAAGCAGAGAGACTTTCTACAGAGGCTGAGCATGGCAGTCCTTTCTGATAGGTGGTTAAGCAAGCCTAAAGAATGAGTTCTAGGAGGTTACCTTTGGCAGGGCCTATTCTGTTCAAAAAACCTGTGAGAACTATTTATAAGGCAGAGTTTAATCCTCACAGTAAATGTGTGCTGGGGTGACCTCCCTTACATTCTTATGGTGTGTGTCTGTTTTTTTTTTTTTTTTTCAATTGTTGATTACTATAAGGGCAGAGAGCTAAGTGCTGACACTATTTTGGTATTATCATTTCTATATACTCCTTTCCCACCTTCCCAAAACATGAAGGTCAGGCAGTTCCTCATTGCCTAAAGGCAACCTAAGAGATTTCTGGCACTGTCATACTGCTGACTGGTTATAATAAAGGACAGCCAGTAGCTGGGACAGGAAATAAGTGGGAAGAACTTCTGGGAACAGAACAGGGAGCAAGGAGTGCCAAGCCACAGTGCTAGAATAGTCCGGTTAAGTTTACACAGTAGCTGGGAGACTGCCTTAGTATAAGGCCATACACTTCAAACTATACTAAGAAGCATCTGTGTCATTACTGAAATGCTGGCAGGTCAGCTAAGTCCTGCAATAGATGTGCAATAGAGTGTCAACTATAAAAATGGCTTAAGTCTGTGATAGACATTGCCATTTTATTACATCTTGGAATACTATCTAATTTCTTTAAAACAGCTTTTAAGAATCCCACTATGAGTAATAAAAATTCTAATTTACAGCAAAACCCTCACCCTGTTGGCCTTGGCAGCACACTACTACAGTGGTCCTTTTACAGCAAAAGAAATACTACCTGATGGTGTCCAGAGTCAGCTACTCATTCATCTCTTCCCAACCCAAGTCTGACAAAAAGCAATATACCCAGCAGCTACATACCCTGTTCACTTGTTCTAGTCTCCAAAATGGGGCTAGGAGATGCCTCTGGATGAACCTCAAGGGCTCAGTAGTGGCCATGAAAAGCATATGCAAAATGGCAGCATTAATCACATTCCCAATTGTATCTACCCTTGACCCAACCAAGCTATTTCTGAGATACACATCCAACAAGCACTATTCAGCATATATAAGGCATATTTTTGCTTCTCCACTGCAGCTCTGTTTGTCTGTATTACCAAAAAACTATTTGGGGTCTAGTTAAGTACCTTGTTAAGTAAGTAAAATGTCTAATAGACTAAACTGACACACAGTCAATACTTGGGGCGGGGGAGGAATAAATGAGGGAATACTTAAATGTTTCCTTGTATCTATAATTGAAAAAAACTAGAATTAAAAAAAAAATCTAATAATAATGGTTACTTTATCTGTTGAGGTAGACAATAAGTAGAAATAAATATTACTGTTTATTCTTATATTATTTAAAGATAAATACAGGTAGGAGAAATTCATGAGGCAGTTGATGGATGCTAGGGGAGGCAAAGTCACTTTGGGGATTGGGGGTGGGGGGGTTGGAGGTACTGCTGGAAGGTTGCCCACATCCCAGGAGGTAACCCTACATGTCCATGTAAACATCGACAGCACTAACTGGATTCTGAGTTATTAAAACAAACAAAAAGGCAAAGAGGACATGAAGTTGGAAGGAAGAAATACTGAGAAGTATGGCAGATTATGGAGAGATGGCTATGATTAAGATGCATTAAAGACAGCCATGACATTGTTAAAATTATAGCAGTAAAGGCCTGTGCATAATACTCTAGTTAACAATATTGGGAAATACGGGATTCCTCAATCTCAAAGAGAAAAGCCATCTACTCACATCTGAAGCTCACCCCTCTGCACTGACAGTTCTGGTATAAGCTGTTAGGGAGGGAAGTGAATGGTCAGTAGACTTCTCAGCGCCTCTACTACCTCAAGACTACAAGATGTTACCATAACTAAAAAAAGAGGCAATACAGTCTAATCTGTGGACCAACAAAGAACACCAAACAATTACAGAACTCCCTTTCTTCACCAAAATAGATTAAGCAAGTGACCCAAAAAAAGGGTTTGTTTGGTTTGGTTTTTTTTTTGGGGGGGGTGGGGGGTGGGGGGGGGTGGGGGGGCTGTTTTTCAGGTTTTTCGTTCCCCTGAAATTCAGTTTGCCCTCAGAATTGCTTAGAAGAATGTTTATCCCTGTCTTTTCTATGAGTTTCCTCAATATTAAGTATTCAGATACCAGAAGATAGGTAAAATAGAAGTTACTAGTGTATCCTTGAACAACTGATTTCCTGACTTTTATATTAATTCATAGTTTTTGATCTTGGGCAGCATACTCAGAAAGTTCAGATTCCACAGCCGGGGGCAGAATGTTTGGAATAAACTTAGAAAACAATTGTCGGAGCCATCTGAACCCATTCTGTCAAGGAAAACAAATGATTCATCAAGGAAATAATAATTTAAATTTAAATAAAACGAATATGTAAATATTATAACAGGTCGGGTGGTGGTGGCACACGCCTTTAGTTCCAGCACTTGGGAGGCAGAGGCAGGCGAATTTGTCAGCCTGGTCTACAGAGTGAGTTCCAGGAGAGCCTGGGCTATACAGAGAAACCCTGTCTCAAAAAGCAAAAAAATATTAAACTAGAAAAAAAAAGAAAAAAGAACTGTACTTTTCCAGATTTTTCTGGGGTATGGGCATAAGGAATTGCAAACATTTTAGAAAAAACAAAACATATACACCAAAAACAAGGGAAGCAAACTTTCTGAACATTTATAAAGAGATACTCTACTTTTAAAGAACACTTAGATTTAGAGAAAACATGAAAGACAGTTTAGTGGGAAAATGCATAGTAATTCATTATAATGTTTCAGTAATGTTTTTGTTGTGCTCAGGATTACTGTTGCAAACTCCAAACTGGAAGAGCCTCGTCAGTCTAACTGTCCTTTCTCCAAAATCCACACAGAAACAAGCAGCATCCACCACAGGAAGGAGCCTGCAGCCCCAGCTTTGCTCTCCGAGACTCCTCTGCCAGCAGCACCAGGCCAGGCTGGAAGCCGAGAGAAATGGGAAGGCATCACTAAGGAAAAGCTGACTTGCCTGGTAAAACCGTTCTGTATAAGTTCTCTTTGAAGCTTTTGATCTTGGGCAGCATACTCAGAAAGTTCAGATTCCACAGCCGGGGGCAGAATGTTTGGAATAAACTTAGAAAACAATGTCGGAGCCATCTGAACCCATTCTGTCAAGGAAAACAAATGATTCATCAAGGGAATAATAATTTAAATAAAATAAGCAAGTTTCTTATTTAACAAAAAATTGTATTAAACCAAATAATAGAACCTAGTATATCCCTCTTTTAGTGAACATACAAAAATATGTATTTCTGTATATATTATACAAAATTGTATCTAAGATTATAAAGAAAATGGACATTTTTATATTACTGATTCAAGAAAATTGAATCTGTAACTTTTTAGTAAATATTCTAAAAATTCTAAAGATGTAGGTAAACATAAATGAGAGGACTAGGCAATTTCAAGTGAAGAGGGTGTGAAGAGGAGCAGCCTGAGAGCAACCCCAGCTCTAGGTGCTCACTAATCAAAACAACAAAGCCCAGACCACACTTCAGAGGGCAAGGAAGCAGAGAACCAGCAGATCTTTAGAAATAAAAATCTTCTCAATCCCGGTTGAAATACAACCCCATGTGGGAGAGGGAGCAAAACAGTAAAGGTAAAGAAAACTGCATGGTCAAGAGACCAAAAGAATAATCTATAGAAAATAAAAAAGCAAGGAGAGGTCATAGGAATATATTTTTCAACAGACATGACAAAAAAATGTCAGGTTCAGGGATGAGTAAAAGACAGGAATGGATTATTTGAAGGAAAAAAAACAGAATTAAAAAGTCTTGTTAATATTAAATTTTATTATGCAAGGTAAAACACATATGCACACTGGTCCTCCACTCAGGGATAGCACTGATGGCTTCCTCACTGGGTTTTCCATGAGCACTGCTCAGTCTTTTCTAAATGTCTCAGGTTAAGGCCTTCAAGATTCCTCTGTAAACAGTGTGGCTGTTTATATTGAAAAACCACAAACATGACCATGCTCTGTAAACCCGTAAGCCCACTTGAAAAGCTGCAATCTGAAATGGCCACAATTTTGATGCTGTATAGTGGTAGGCCAATGGCAAGTTAAAAAGTAGGGAAAAAAAAAATGTCCAACTGGAGAAGAGCTAAATTAAAGGAAACATGCAGTGTAGGGAGTGGAGCAAGCCAGCCTACACCTTCCTTGCACAACATCATGACAAACGCTATCAGTGGTGTGCCTCTCTGGCATGTGGTTTTAGAAAGTCATTAGGGTGTTCTGGGTAATGACTAGCCAATTATCTGAGGCACAGAAGCCCAATCCTTCCACCAATTGGTGTGATTTCTAGTCATTAAAATAAAGAAACAAAAGTGCATACAGTAGATGAAAAGAAGTAGGGTAAGATGGCTGAAGCTGGTTCTAGTTGAGTTTCTAAAAACTCAGATGAAAACTTAGCATTAATGCTGTCCTCCAAATTGCCAGTGGGTTGGGTCAGGAATCTAAGGTTGAAAACCTCCCAAGGTGACTCAACTGTGGCACAGAAAGGCTAACATTATCGAGGACACCCGTGACAGAAGACACTTCTACATTTAAAATTCAGCTTTGAAATATTCCAACCTTTATCTGTCAAATGCCTAGAATTTTACTAGACCAGGAACATAATGGGTACTCCCCAGACATAAAAACGTCAAAACATGTTTAATAACATCTCTGAAAGCACCTAGGGCAGCAAAAGGTTAGTCTGTGATAAAAGTCACCTTTTGAAAAGAGCAATTCTCAAACACAGAATTTTCCTCACAAAGAGTATAAATCCTATTACAAGAGCCCAACCTAGATAAAATAGCATTTAGATAAACAGGCACCTACATTTTTTTTCTACCCACAGTGATAATAGCTTTATTCTGCAATTTTGCTGCATGTGTCAAAGGCCATGGCTAATAAACATGCCTCCTTAGAAGGCAGATTTTGTCATATTACACTGGGAAGACTTCCAACATAAAAGAAAAAAGTCATTTATAACCTAGTACACAAGAAATAATCATGAGGCATTTTAATAACACTATAAAAATGAAATTCAAATATTAGAAAAACTAAAAGAAAACTTAACAACTTACTAGAACATGTAATAAAATATTTTTATAACTTTATACAATTATTTTATACAAATGATTTGTTAAAATAACAAAGAATAGAATTTAAGACCAAAGCCAAAGTTACATAAACATTTACACTCTACATGTCACTGATCATTTTATAGTGACCTCAGAAAGAGACTATTTCTTGAATCTACTTCCTTAATACCAGTTTCACTTGATTCTTATTTTAGCAAGCCAAATTTTAAAGCGTCTTTTAAATTAATTGCCAATAGTTATGAGTTAATTAAAATAATCATTAAATTCAAGTGATGAGTAACTACAGCTAAAAATGTTGATCATTGGTATTACTATTGGTGAACACATTTCATTCACATTTTACTTCTTTGAATCTCTAGGTATCAAAATTTCACAGAACAGTAATTTCTAGTTTGTTTGTTGTTTGTTTGTTTGTTTGTTTTAGGAATCCTTTGTGTTTACTTGACTATAAGACAATGTTTTGCCCTGAGATTTCTAAAACTTTCCCTATGGGCATGTTGTAAATGGCTAGATAACAGGAAGACAACTCAGGGCTCTTTAGATTTCTTTGCATGTAACCATAAGTTTACTACGAAATAGGCACACTAAGGTCTTTTACAGGGCTCACTTGTAAATAAAAAGCACTGTTTATGTATGTTCCCTTTATCAACTGTTCTGGATCCCTTGCCAGTATGTAATGGACTAGAAAATGAAATTTGAGTATATATCCCTATGCACATTTACAGTGTGAAATGAAAGAGAAACTGCATAACAACAAAGACAAAACTAAGACCAAACATGAGATTCATTTTTCTTGCTTTGTTCTGCAAAAGTCTAGGTATGCAGCATTCAGGATGGCCTTAGACTCACTACACTCTTGCCTCAGCATCACAAATGATCACAAATGATGGTACTTATGAGTGTCACCACCACACCCAGTAAATGTATCCAGCCAAATATTTTGTGGATCTCTCTCAAGGTGTTACAAAAACCAAAGCAGCTGCTTTTTACTGGTAGAAAACAGTTCTAAGTAAATCCTAAACCAACATTTCACTCTGATTTGAGTTCCAGGATTTCTGCTACCATAATCCCAATTGTCATTTAGCCTCATGAAGCATGTAAAAGACAACTGCCCTCTTGGATAAGGCTGTAATAAATAGAAACACAAGCCCAATCCCAACAGAAATGACAGGTGTTTACCTGGTCTGAGAGTGTACAGGCCTTTCACAATATTTGCCATAGTTGAAGGTGTGACCTGAAATGGTGTTGACTGGGCTTCTAAAAGTAAAGCTGGAATAAGAAGAAAAAACAGGTAAAAAAAAAAAAAAAAAAAAGAAAAAGAAAAAGAAAGAAAAGAAAAAAGAAAAATCAGAAGAGAAAAAAGAAAAAGATAAACACAAATGAAAAAGAATAAAAGAAAAAAAAAAAAGAAAAAAGCATTAACACTTGCTAACAGTAAAAGTTCTATTAGTATTTCTAAGGCCGAATGAGTAAATACAAGAAAAGAGCAGCACAAGACAGAGCGAGAGCTTATACATAAAAGATTACACAAGCCTTCAGCACAGCACTCAATAAAACAAGAGTCTGCACTGGTTTGCTGCAGCAGTAATAAGCAAAGCAGTGAAGAGGGGAGTTTGAGAGAAGTGAAGCCTTCTAAAGCAACAGCTCTAGGGCACTCATAAAGTAGCACAATTTGTCTCCTAAGTGGGAAGAAAACGACACCTAACCCTTCTTTCTTCAAATCACTCACATCTAAAATGCTTGGATCACAAGTTGCGAGCATCCCTAAATGCAACAAATCTGAAATACTCCAATTTCTGTCATGCTCAAAGCACTACAGATTTCAGCTGGAAATGGTGGTATATGCCTTTAACCTGGCCCTCAGGAGACAGAAGTGGGCAGATTTCTCTGAGTGAGAGGTCAGCTATAACTACATACTGAACCCCCTCCCTCTCAAAAACAAAGTAAATTATGAATTTCTGAGCATTCTGATTTGCAGATTAGGGATACTCAACCAACAGCAATTTTATTAACTGTATCAAAGCCTACGTTTGCAAATGCCATCTTCTTAAAAAAAAAATCTTCCCACACAAAAGACCGGAGAAGATGACAATTCACCTTTTCTACTTTTCTAACTGTGGCAACAACAAAGCTAACCCTGACTTTTGACTGTGAACAAAGAGTCAGCTTTCTTTTATATTACCTACTACATTTCCTCCATATTTAAAACAAGTAATTACTTCAATAACTCTTCTAGACTGTATAATTAACAGACACGAATAACTATTTATTGAACAGAGCAAGTGCTATTGCCCTAAAACAGTTAATTTCTAATCTCTCTCTTAAAAAAGCAAAAGACAAAAAACCCAAAATACCCACTATCTTACTATTCAAACCAAAAGAGAGGAAAGGGGGAAAAAAGAAAGGAAGAAGAAAACTAAATAGTGGAGTTTTATATTAACCAGATTTGTAGTTAACTGTTTTCCTTTATCCATGTCTTTTTAAAATGAAAGTTTCTTTCTTCAAGGATTTGGTAACTTCAGACATAGGAACTTCCATGGGACTTTACTAGGGAGGGTCACAGGCTGCTTTGTTTATTCTTCCCATCTCATCATCCACAGATAACAAATTTGAGTGACGAATTTTAAAGATAATAAATGGAAACTTACAAGTCATGATACTCTAAAGCATAATGTTTAAAAACTGAATTTCTAAATGAATTTGTATACTGAAAGCCTTAGGTATTCATCATGCACCCCAAATATAAGTGCTCATTTTATCCTATTTTTTTGACCAATGCCTGAGGCCTTCATGTTCAACTACATACTCAAACTGTGGCTAACTGCCAATAGCCCCTACCATAATTTCTATGTCAACCTGACAGCTATGAAGAAACAGCAAATTTTAAAGACATGTGTGACTTATGAGATGGATATAAACAATTTGGGATGAACTAACTGGAAATAATTATATTCAAGAATAAATATTACTAGAAGCTGGGATGTACCTCGGTTTGATAGTGTTCACCTATCTACCTATCAATGTACAAAGTCCTGGATCTGATCCCCAGCACCACACAAACCAGGAAGGTGAAAGGAAGATCAGAAGTTCAAGGTTATCTTTAAGAGTTTCGGACCAGTCCGAGCTACAAGACTCCATCTCAGTAAAGTGAAATAAAACCTCCAACTTGTAAAGAGAGGATTATTAAGAGCTGATAAGGTATTTTAATAATTTGCTAACATCCCTTCTCAAAACTCTTTGGATAAAGTATTTAAATTTAAAGGATTTTCCAGCTTTTATCCCCTAAGGAACTGGGACTTTGTGGGGATGCAATGGGTATGCGTTTGGGGGTGGGGTGGTGGTTACTGAACCCAGTAAGGGCTGGCCTTTGTCATCTTTGTTTGCAAACTAGATCATGAGCAGCAGCCCCTACCCTTACACTACACAACACACACACACACACACCCCTATCTAAAATCACAGAGCTAGCTGATGGCAGAAGAGGCTGTAAGACGTGTGCTCCCTATGACCCCTGTACATGCTCCTCCTTCAAACATGGACTAGTACTAGAGAAGTGTCATCTTGGTAATGGGTTTCTTCTGAAAGCCATGTATTAAAGAACAGTGTCCTTCAACAAGCCTGTTACTCACAGATGTACATCAATCATAGGGTATTAAGCCTGGGGGTAGATGTATAGTCCTAATTTCTCTCTATGTTATGACATTAAAGTCTTAAGTATCTTGGTGGATCCTGAGCTCCTCTGATGTTTCAAATGTCCCTTGGTGCTATGATGTTGAACAGGCTTTTTTTTTTTAATTCGCATTACATTTATTTAGTGTGTGTGTGTGTGTGTGTGTGTGTGTGTGTGTGGTGCACAAACATGCATCAATGCAACACTGCATATGAGGAGGTCAGAAGACAACTTGCAAGAGCCACTTCTTTCCATTTACTCTACAATAACCTGACATATTTAGCCATCTTACTGTCTTCATTATTCAAGGGATCCTTTCAGTAATCTGGTCTGGAAATGAAAACTAAAAGAATTCAAATAGTACAAACTACAAGGGTTTAAAACTAAGAAAATTTAAGTACAGTTATTTGACTCTGCAAAGTAAACTCTATCTTTAACTGCAAAAGTCAAAACATTATACTTTCTCTGGAAATGTCCAACCTAATTGCTATATATTGATTGTCACATCTGCTCAATACAGCACCAGGCAAGATTTTAATTAATGTAAAACCTCCTAGCTATGCTCTCAGTTTAATTCAAGGTGAAAACTAATTTGTAGGTTAAGTAATTTTGTTACCAGTCAAAACCTTAAGTCAGTTTATTTTCTAAGGACAGATGAGCATGCAGAGCACTGAGGGAAAACTAGCCTCACCTACAACTGACATATTCACAAAACATTAATTCATACACATGAGGGCATTGAGAACCAATTTGGTTTTGACACACAAGATCATTTTGCCTTGGCTTACTAAATTTAAGATATGGACACCAGACTAGTTTGAAACATGAGAAATGGGGGTCCATGATCTACCCCAGGAGCCTAGGTTCTGTGACTGTTTATCCAATAGAATACAGGAAATTTTTTCTGAGTCTACGACTTTAGACATTTATAGCTTCCAAGTTGCTACTTTCTGAATCTTGGAACACTCACTGTTGGAGAAAACTAAAAACCATACTAACGTCTGAATCATGTAAGCCACCAATAGAAAACCCCAGTTGGGTCACATCAGCCTAAGCCCCTCCAGATTGCACAGCAAACTAAGATGCTGCTGGCTGAAGCCACTGTTTCCGAATGACAGTTTAAAAATCCTTGTGATAATCACCTGTGCAACTGTCAAAACATTCATAGGGCTTCCTCTCCTGGGACCCAAACCAGTGTGACTAGCAGTAACTTTCTGTGTCTTGCACCATAAGTATAAAACCTAGTAACTGTTCAATAAATATCTAATAAGTTTCGTTTTATCCAACTTATAAAAACTAAGGGTTTTTTCCATTTGCTGGGAAAAGGATATATCTGCCTTTAAATATAAATTTCATGAGAAACCCAGACTGGGAAGTACTCTTACCCAATCCAAGTACAATAGTCTCTTCAATATTCTTCACGTGTCCAATAAAGTTGACTTCCAAATTATTAGCAATATAAAGACATATTTAGAAAGGAAATATATATTTCTCTACCAGATGTAGCATTTCTCTATGGAAATTTTAACAAAGAAGAAAATGTACTTTAGGAAGCTAAAAACAATGTCAGTATCCAATGCTAGAACCAATGGCTAGAAGCTATTGCAGTAGTAGACCTCTACTGTCTAGCACTCTGGAGGCTCAGGCAGGAGGATTTCTTAAACTTCCATGCCAGCCTGGGTTATAAAGCAAGATTGTCTCTCAAAACCAAAACAAGTAGAATACCTCAGAGTTTATGTACAAAAATCTTATATAAGTATCCAACCAGTCTTAAAAATAATGCATGTTGTAAATTCAAGCTTATGGTTCTCCTATTTTGGACTCTGGACTCTCTTGGAGTATGATTTCAACTAAAGCTACATTATTGTGTGAAAACTGTGCCTTGCAAAAGTGACCTGGCCCAGTACATAAATCCCTGTCTTCATTTAAAAGCAAAAGTGAAAACAAGAGCCTGTGGTCAAGCTTTAAAACAATTGCTTTGTAAATTTCAGTAAAACTTCTGTGTGGCAGCAATTAATTACAACTAAAAGTCTTCAAAAAAAAAAATATAAACTATAATCCACATTAGTTACAGAATACTAAAGAATTCCCTGCTGAATACTGACCAAAACATGAGCTTGTGAAGGTGCTGAGTGACTAACAATGGTTTGCTTGGTGTCCACTCAGGAGAGGGAAACTCCCTTAAAGAGGAAATGATGTCACCTATTGTTAGCCAGGGACTGAGAAAGACTGACTGAGCTTGGAACATGGATCTTAACTAGCTATCTAAACAGCCACAGTAAATATTTTACAAATACTAATCCACAGGAAGCTAGCAGTTTGATAACATGGTGAATAGCAGACACACTAGACTAACAGCAGAAACCAAAGAGAGCCTGTGCTGGCCTTCACAGACACCCAGTGCTCTTTCAGAAGCCACTGGTAACACATGACCCTCCTAATCATACTCCTGCTCAAGGAAGAAATGGCAACATAGAACAGGCCAAGTACAAGATACTGTCCAATAAATGACCTGCCTAAGTGGCCCAGAACAGTAGGTGACTATTAAGCCAGTTTCTCTCTATATAGACTGAGGTAGACTTAACTTCCTGCTCTCTGGCTCTAAAGATGTCAATATTGGAGTTTAGAGACAGTGTTCTCAGATGAAAGGAAAGAGTAAGAGCTGGAGAAGGAAGGGAGAAAGAAAAAAAAGGAGACAATGGCTAGTGCTGTCTCAACCTCACAGAAAGCAAAAGTATACTTACGCATTAGGCTGTAAATGTGCTTCTCTGCAACATGTTCCGTAAACAGTTTTATAAGGTCATCTTTTAAGTCTCTGTTAAGCTTAGTTTCTATGTAAAACTTATTCTGGAAAAAAAAGTAAACAAGTTTTTATATATCAATGGGGAAAAAATAATCACTCTCATGAATAGGAGAACTAAATACTGTTTTAAGGAATAATGAATAAATGTATTGATTAATAAAATAATAAAGCCCAGCAAACAACAAAACCCAGACATTCCTAGTCATGAGTCTTTTTGGCATGAGGTTGGAAGATCCAAATATTAATTTCACAATAACATGTAAACGGTACAGAGCCACACTTGTGCCATGCCTTTAAGAGTTCATCACCAGGGCTGGAGAGACGGCTCAGAGATTAAGAGCACTGACTGCTTTTCCAAAGGTCCTGAATTCAGTTCATAGCAATCACATGGTGGCTCATAACCATTTATAATGAGACCTGGTGCCCTCTTCTGGCCTGCAGGCATACACACAGGCATAACATTGTATACAACATAAATAAATAAATCTTTAAAAACAAAAACAAGCTCATCACCAGCATCAAAAGGCAATGCTGGGAGACTCAAGAAAGGCACCCCTCAGCATCCAAAGCTTAGTGCAGGCAGGTAGTGGCTTATTTGTTAGAGTAATGGCCACTGTAACAAATTCTAGATATTATCTCTGCTCAGAGACAGATATCCTTATCAGGCTGAGAACAGTGATTGAAGGAAAAGTTCTTCACTTATATCCAATAAAAGATATATGGTGTACATCAAGGAATAAAACAGAAACCCTGACACCAACATCCCTGGGAACTGCCTACTCTCAAGGTCTGTTACAAGATGGACTGCCATTCCTTATTTACCAGAGTAGCTTTAAATCAAGTTTTCTTTCTTACCAAAATCCACCTGACTAGGAAAACACAAAGAAAAATCTGAAACTGTTAAATATGTTTATGTTTTGAATGCTAACTAAATGACAAAAAGTAGAAAACAAAAAGGGAATGAAAACAAATTTTTCTCCGGGCAGTGGTGGTGTACACCTTTAGTCCCAGAACTTGGGAGGCAGAGTCAGGCAGATTTCTGAGTTCGAGGCCAGCCTGGTCTACAGAGTAAGTTCCAGGACAGCCAGGGCTACACAGAGAAACCCTGTCTTAAAAAACCAAAAAAAAAAAAGAAAGAAAAACAAATTTTTCACTCACTCTTAGTTCAGAAGTATTTTCCTCTCTGTTTAAAAAAAAGGGGGGAAACTAAAAATAAGATGCACATACTTGGTTAAAAATTACAGCTGTGCCAGTAGGTGAGTAATCAAAAGCCTTCACGAGCTGATCCTGTGTTTTAGCTTTACAGGTCCTATTCTATAGCGAGAATGACATGGTCCACTTGTTTGGAGACACTCCTTCCATGAGAACCACTCCTCTCCCACTGGGTACACACTGCTTGTACCTTGGACCTGGTACTTTTACCCTCATGTTAGGACCTAGGAGACTTTTCTCCACAAAAATATAGAAACATGCCACTGTATTAACTGTGTATTTTCTTGTTTTCCATAAATTGTTAAAACAACCCCCAACTGATGACAATACAAATATGTATGTATGTGTATGTATGTATATACATACACATGTATATATACATTTAGTATTTATATCTATTTATGAATTTGAGAAATTTTATACATAAAATTTGAGTCTTTCAAGACAATTTTAGCAATTCATTCTACTCTAAATTATAGGTCTGTTTCTTTTACAGATTCATCAAAAGTATTTCTAAACACTTTTCAAAAAGTAATTTAAATGTAATTTTAAGTTATATTTATTTAACAGTGCCTTTGATATATTTTTTCTTTTTTATGCTATTTATTTTCTGTGAACTACCTAATTCATACCAGACAAAAACATAGTATTGCTGACTTTTTTCTAATTAATCCACAAAAAATAATTATCAAAGACAATAAATCTGTGTCTAGTGTTTTACAGATTTCCTACAATGTTCCCCATCTACTTTTGTTCTGGGTATTCTTCTGAACAAATGTGTTTCAAGCTTTCATCATCTAATACTCTCCTTCCTGACAGGATTTAAAAGGTCTCCTCTCAGCGAGCATGTAGGGATGGGACCTGTGAGGATATTGGGGAGGTGGGGGGAGGAACACAGAAGAGAGGGCTAGAGAAAAACATAAGCAGAATGTACTATATACATGTATGAAACTGTTAAAGAACAAATTTAATAAAAGAAAATTGTGGGAAAGATGGAGAAGAAATGCCCTTCTAGCTTTCTCACCTCCAATTTCTAGCTTATTTTACTTAGATATGCTGTAAGAATAAGGTGGTAATTAGACTCCATACACCCATCTGTAATCTGACTCAGGAATGGAAACAGAAATTACAAAATATAGTAAATGAAAACAGAACACAATTAACCTTTCATGGCTTGGGAAAGGGAGACAGCTCTAACTTACCATATATATGAAAAGAGGCACGATGCTCTGCAATGCTCCCATATACTGTCCCAGAGCTATATTAAATCTTTCAATATAGAGGTCTGGAGGGCTGGCCTGTGAGAAAGAGTAACAGCATAAGTACTCTGGGAAACCAGGTAAAAGTCCTTCTTCAACCCCTGCGATACAAACCAAGTCAGAAAGAATCTAAGATGGGGGAGGTACTTATACTCTAAAGTCAGTTCAGATTTCTTTGTTCTATTATATGACACTTAATTTTAGTCACTTTTAACTGCACGGCTTTAACCTATTAGCTAAAAAGTATGATTTTAATAAATCACCACTGAATTAGAGATATTTCTTAAAGGAATCAAACTATATGAGGACCTGGAATTAGGGGGGAGAGAATTCAAGCAAGTAAAACAGGCACTATATACGACCAGAGGGGCTGAATTAATGCCAAACAGTTAAGCACGCTTGCTGCTCTTACAAAAGAACCCAGGTTCAGCTCCCAACACCCAAATGGTAGCTTACAATCACCTGTACCTTTGGTTCTAGGGAATCCAATACCATCTTCTGGCCTCCACAAGCACTGTATCATATAGTGTGAATGAAGTAAAACACTATACAACACTTTACACAATGAAGTAAAACACTGACATGTATAAAATAAAATAAACCAATCTTTTAAGACACAGAGTGGCTAATACATTTTTTAATTTATCTGCATTGTAAATAGCTTCTCTAGTTAACCAACTGTCAACAAAAGGACTCAAATGATTCACATAAGCCTGCAGGTCTAGACTGAAGTACAGTATAATGCACACCTAACTTTACTCACTCCTACAAAATACTATGTCACAAAGTCACTAAGGAACCTCTCCAAATTTACTGTATGTTGACTGAACATGTCTTGTCTCCCAGTACAGCTGTATCTGAAATACGGAAATAATTAAAATTCCAAGACGTCATAAGGGCATGGTCCTCATCTTACAAGACCATGCCCTTAAAGAAACATCAAAGGGTTTCTAAATCTTTGCTATCAAAACGTGGCAGGGAGAAAGCTTTGGTGAGAATGTTTCATCAGCAAGTCAGGAGGAGACTTCACCAGGTACCCTTAAGCAGAACCTCAATCTGGAAACTTCTCAACTTCCAAACCACTATAAGAAATAATTTAAATTGCCCAGTCTATGGTATTTTGTTGTAGTACCATAAGTTAAGATGTTATGTTTTACAAAACTATATGTATGCACTATTTTATTTTATTCTTTAAGTTAATTTAACATTAGAGAAGCCTAAATAAAATAGATTTAAATTATTAATTAAATTTAAAAAGATTAGGGAGCTGGAGAAATGGCTCAGAGGTTAAGAGCACTGGCTGCTCTTCCAGAGGTCCTGAGTTCAATTCCCAGCAACCACATGGTGACCTATAACCACCTATAATGAAATCTGGTGCCCTCTTCTGGTGTGCAGGCAGAACTCTATACATAATAAATAAATAAATATATCTTTAAAAAGATTAAAATATTAGCAAATGATAAGATACATGTATTCAACTAAAAATTCCTGAGACAGTGTTGGGGAGTAGGAATGTATAAAATACAAAAGCAAAACACATTCCACATAAGGTCTGTCCTTTGGAAACTTCATTATCTGACAACCAGACTTTAAAGACAACATCATGCTTTTAAGTTCTGCCACGCTAAGACTCCTAAGTAACAAGCCCAACCACATGAAATTAGGGGGCTCAGTGGTTAAGAGTGCTTGCTGTTCCTCCAGAACACCTGGGTTTGGACCCCAGAACCCTTATCAAGCAGCTCACAACCTGTAATTCCAGAACCAAGGTTCTCAGCCCTCTACTGGCCTCTTCAGGCACCCATCCACACACACACATACTGAGACACACATAAAATAAATGAAACTATAGAAGCTGTGTCTAAAGGTATTTGAGAATTGTTGAATGTTCTAATACTCTAAAGGAGTTACCTCATAATGCTTTAACTTCGACCTAGGAGCTTGGAATATATGCTGGGAACTATCTCTACTTCATGTCTCATTACAGAGTACTTAAAGGTCTGGTATTTATCTTTCCATTTCTTTTCCTAGTCCTCCTTAACTACCTGTGGAATAAAGGTTGTCTCTATCATACATACATAAGAGGGTAACAGCTCAGAAATATTTAACCATTTAAGTGTGATCCCAAACTAATAAGCACTAAGACTCAATCAGATTCTGGCAACTGAAGTTATTCTGTACCTAAAAACCTTTCTTAGTACTCAGAAACCCCCACTACCATCTTTTTTCTTAAGTTCAGACTTCTCAATTTGGGGCACATTGTCTACTCTTCTGATTCCACAGTACACCTTCTTACACACAGCCCAGCTCAGCACATGGACCAACTAGCCAATCCCAAGTAGTATCAGTGTTGTTTTGACTGCCCAAACATCTCTCTCCCCATCCCTTACCAGACTTGCTCTATTTCTTCATGATTTGTCACTTTCTCAAAACATGTGTTCCATGCCCCTTCAGTGGAGCAAACCACTTAGTGCTCCTACTGAGTAATCTCTGCTAGTAACTACAAGCCCCTGAGGCAAGAATCTGTACCTTACCTGCTCTTCTCCCATCTAACCAGAATCCCTAGAATACAGGAAATAGGGAGTGGTATATTTTTCAAAGGCAAGGTCTTTTAAAATCTACTGTTTAAATCTAAATTTCTACTTTAGTATTAACAAGGTTCTATGGTACTGAGTAACTAATTCATCACTTTGAATTTCAATTTCCATACTAAGGAGCAATACTCACACTACCCTATTTCTAAGAGTGTGGCAAAAATCAGAAAATCTGGAACCACTTTGAAAAAAAGACACATACTGTATACATGAGTAAGGATGCTCAGCAGCCATGTGCCTAACACTTAGAAAAATCCATTAATATTTTGAAAAGCAATCTTTGTCAACCAGAGAACTTAAGGGAAATGGTTTGCATTACAGGCAAGCCTAACTACCCTTAATGAACAGACTGGCATACACCATCTTCCTCAAAGCAGCTTCAAAGAACTCAGGAAATGATATTCAGTACTCAAAGAAGTAAATTCTACCCATATAGAAAAAAAATTGAAAAGCTGTTACATTAAAATACTTTTTCATTCTCATGAAAGGACACTTCGTCTAAGTGTTTAAAAAAAAAAAAAAAAAAAAAAACATGAACACTGATCAAAAGGCACATTTAACAGCAGAGAGAATAAATACAATTGAACTCCTCTATTCCTTTACAAAGTCCCCAAGCCTCAAAGGTTAGGAGTATTAAAAAGTACTTTTTGTGCTAAATCAAATGTCAGAACACTTAACTTTTTTACTTCCACATTTCATGCAGCACTTACTCAAAACCTTTGAAATGACAAGACTATAAATTATGACAGTCTGAGAAAATAAACTCCATCTATTCCAGGAACCTAGAAATAAATGTCACTTTGAAAATCCTAATCAAACTGTTCCTCTTTAAAACTTACATCCAATAAACTCTGGTCCCCAATGGGAAAACTGATACCTAGTTGAGTTCCACTATTCCAAAATGATATTATTTGGCTTGAACATTAATTGGAAAAAATCCATCATATCAAACAGGAAGAAACAAGCTGCAGGAAAAAAATAATCATTCTAAATTTCTTGTAATCTTTAGGGAAGTAGTACAGGTGCTTTAGACACAACATATAACCACACCCTTAGCTCCCTCCTCATTCAGTTTAAAATTTTAGTCAGTTCAAATGGGTTTAGTGTTTTACTTTAACTTTCTACTCCCTGAAACAACCACTTAATTATTTTCTATCTTTCTGAAATCTGTAATTTATCTTGGAGTAAGTTTTATTCTACTGCATCTTAAACATTTTGGCACCACCTGCACAATTTAAAATAACTGAAGATGAGGCTGAAGAGATGGCTCAGTAGTTAAGAGCACCTACTGTTCTTGTAGGAAACCCAGGATTGGTTTCCAGCTCATGCGTAACAGTTCACAGATGCTGTCTTCTTGCTGCCATATGGTTCTGTAGCCATATGGAGCACATAAACTCATGTGAATGCGCAAATATACATGAACATAATAAATGATAAATCTTTAAGCCTGAAGGCTCCAAAAGCCTTTAATTTTATGTGAGCTATAGCAAATATTTTTCTATCTGGAATTAGTAAAAGTTCAGTAAAAAGCACATATACTCCCAAGGAGACTGAGAACAGCCTGGGCAACAAGTGAGAATGTGTAGTACAAAAACGAATAACACCGGACTTTATCAACAGGGTGCTCTCTGAGGATACTCCACCTCTTTTTTCTCTTTTTTTTTTTTTTTTGGTTTTTCGAGACAGGGTTTCTCTGTGTAGCTCGGGCTGTCCTGGAACTCACTCTGTAGACCAGGCTGGCCTCGAACTCAGAAATCCGCCTGCCTCTGCCTCCCAAGTGCTGGGATTAAAGGCGTGCGCCACCGCCGCCCGGCTCCACCTCTTAACCATCTAGAGCCCAGACAGCAAGGTGTATTCAGTAAACATTATACTACTACTCACCAAACCATAAACTATCCCTAAAGCCATTTTTAAGATAAGTGACTTGATTAGCAATGGTGATTAGATAAACATACTAGCTCCCAACAAAATCACTCTGTTGCCAAGCTCAAAGCTGGGCAAATGGAGTTTGCCATTTGCTGATTAAAGAACTGAAAAGTTAAAGCCCACAAATAAAATGTTCAGCACCTACTAGTACCCTTGGGTATTGCCCAAGTAGGAAATGAAAATCACTGTGACTGAAACACAGCAGGAAATATTCACTTGTGCAAACAGAAGAGTGTGCAGGAAAGGCCACATTAGGCACAATGAGCTTCACAGGCATCGCAGACTAGAGCGAATGGACTACACAGATGAGGGTTCAGAGAACAAGTCCTTCAATTTTCAAGAGACATAAAACCAGGTGTGATGAATTGTATGGTGTGTCAAGAACAGATGAAGCAGGATGTTTGTACAGCAAAAAAAGGGAATGGAACCATTTTGAAGGAAGCTAAAAGAGCTCACCAAGAAGAATGATACTTATAGAACCTCTAGAAAGCAAGTTAACCTCTGAGCTATTCCAGGTAGCAGAGTTAAGAAGGACGAAAACCAGAATTCCAGCTCTGCATAATACAAAAGCATCAGAGCATAGGTAGGTCAAATAGCAAAGGCTATTCAAGAACTATTCAAGATACACTATTTTCAAGTGTACCAGCACACATATTTCTTACATATTTGCTATCTAGAATATGAGCTGTTGTTACTCTGCCACGAGTCTCGTCTCTTCTGCTGCAAGCAAATCATTCCAGTTCATTGTGCATTCCTGTAAAGAGCAAGGGCTCAGAGCCCCTGAACCCTCCCAACTGTTCCACATTATGAGCAACTGAAAGCATTTTACTCCACGATTGACTTTCTTGGCTATACAATAAACAAACAAACAAAAAGGAGAACATGTTTTGCAATACTTAAAGTCAACATGGATGTAGAGTTTTTTGATAAAAAAGAACATTTTTTTATAAAATTATCCAATCAGCAACATCTTAAGGCTTTGTTACATTATGTACTATTATATAACCCTTTATTCTGTAATGTGTTTTAGGAAGTTGGTATATTACTATGATAAAACAAATTAGGTTTAAAAGTTAAGACATATCTTTGAAAGAAGATCTACTGCATTATGTTCACAGGATACAGTACACATTTGTTCAAAATTCTGGCTTTTAAGGAGAGAATAAAGTTGAATAATTTTCATTAAAAGTTTTCTTAGAAAAAAATGAAAAAAAAAAAAAAGAAAAAAGTTTTCTTAGAAACTATGAACATCTGAACATTCGATATATAAAAAGTTGACAATCATATTCAAAGTGATACTAGCATTTATGTGCCTTAGTCCTAGAAACGGTCTGAGGCATAATTGTCGTTCTTTGTATTTGCCACTTGCAAAGCTTCTAAAAAAGTATTTGTTGTGGTATGAAAAGGTATATACCTTCTCTTCATCCCAACAATTATATATAATGTTTTATTTATATCTATGTTTCTATATTCTAAATAAAATGGAAACTAGATAATTTATGTATCTTAAAATACATATTAATTTGTCCTAACATGACAATAATAAAGTCATTACATCTGAACATACTCTCATGAAAACTAACCTTCCAAAACAAATCCAAATTTATTTAAGTAACTTTAGTAATTATTTTGACATTTTAACAAATCTCTTACAACATAACAGAATGAAGCTGGATTCTTCCATCTGCTTCAATACTTAATCAATTGTTGTATGTTTTGAAGTCAAGGAAGAAGAAAAATTTTTTTCAAAATTTATTTATTTTATGTATGTGAGTACACTGTCACTGTCTTCAGACACATGAGAAGAGGACATCAGATCCCATTACAGATGGCTGTGAGCCACCATGTGGTTGCTGGGAATTGAACTCAGAATCTCTGGAAGAGTAGTCAGTATTCTTAACTGCTGAGCCATTTTTCCAGCCCAAAGAAAGAAAATTTAATGCCAGAAATCTGTAAATGGGGATGAGAAGGTGTATGCCTTTTCATGCCACGACAAATATTCTTTCATTTGCATTAGCAAATAGCAATTCCTTGAAAATTTGTTGCAATGAGAATTCAAATACCTGAAACTACCAATGGGTGCATTAAATATTATATGAAGTCTGGCTTATCTTCTATTTTGAAAGAGTCTTTAATCCACATTATTTGCTACCACTGCACACTAGTCACAGGAAAACAATGAGTTACCCAGATCTTCTAATTGCTGACTCATTTCAATACCTAGGTCTCTTAGTCAGTCTGTTCTTCAGCTGTTCCACAGAGAAGGGTAGTTTTCTCAACATTCAGATGTAGTTTGGTGTATACCTAAGCATTCAAATATAGGAGCATATAGGGGTCATTCTTATTCAAACCACCACACCTACTATGAAGATTAAAAACACAAAGGAGATGTGCAAAGTGGCATTCTTTGCAGTCACCTTCTTGTGGACAAATCTTGCTCATAAACCTGTTTTCTATCTTTTAGACTATTATAGTATGGGGACTGAATAAGTAAATAGTACATTCAGATATTGTACAAGTACAGAAGTTCTTGAAGTACTTATCTTTTAATATAGAGTATTTTAGTATCCCAAAGTCACAATTCAATAAAGTGAGTAATTTTTATGGTTCTTTTTGAAGACTATATCATAAAGGCCTGAAACTTGCATGAATCCTCCACTGCCTCTGCCTCCCCAGTGGTAGGATTACAACATGTGTCAATCATAACCTACCATATAGGGCATTCCTAAGTGAGATTGGTTGTTTTATTTTCTAATTCACACATGTACAATTTGACCCAGCACTGCTTACATCACTGCAAATGTCAACAACATTACAGAGGAAGTAATAAAGTAGAAAGCTTTCATTTAGCAGAGCCGTGAACAAGTTTAAAGGTCCCCAAAGCTATCCTAGCAAGCACATCAGGTGAACTGAGTTCCAAAAACTGGCAATGCTAGGTCCTCTGAAAAGCAGCAAGCATTCTAAACAGCTGAACCATAGTTCTAGTCCTTAAAAACTTATTTCTTAAAGGAAATTTCCCCTGTCTTTCTGAAAGAAGCACATAGCTATCTCAAAACAAACTTTAAAAAGTAATATAATCTATGATCTATGGGAGCAAAAAGAGATGACTCAGAAGGGGCATATATTCTTCTTGCAGAAGACCCAACTTTGCTATATAACACCCATATTGTATGGGTCACAACTGTCAGTAACTCCAGCTCTAGGGAATCCAACATTATCTGGCCTCTAAGGGTACCAATACACATATATACGTACTTCCACAGATACAACATATACCCATTATCTTTGAAAAAATAAATCTTAAAATATTAAGTAAAAACACAATCTATATAAATATATTCTATACATTCTGATAAGCAAATGTAGGCAGTATCTGCTTGTCTTTCTAAGTTCAGGATCTGTCTCAACTAAAACAAGAAGATGCTTCAAAAATCAACTACATTGCAGGTATGTGCTTTCTAGTAACTTATAAATGTCACTTCTGAATCTGTTTGAGGATCTAAGATCATGCTAATAAGCCTGTGATGGAACAGGTCAAGAAGTCCCTACCCTCAAAGGCTGATGATGAACATTAAAACCACTGTCTGAATGAGCACTTGTGGAAATGGCTAAGGGTCAGATTGTCTCACTGGTAAATTCTCCTATAAGAACAACTTTGTGATGGCAACTGCTTCAGTGAAAAGCCTTCAGTAGAATTCACAAGTAAAAGAGTCACTAATGGTAATGATATCTATTTTGCTTGAGATCCAGGAAGAAAGGTAACCAGGCAATTTTCTTTTAAGGGAGGGAGGGAGAAAGTACACACACACAAAAGGGGGGGGAGGGGAGGGAGAGCAAGGGGGGGGCCTGAGACTGTAACCTCATGTGCATCGGTACTCATGGAGTCCAGAACAGTAGTACATCAGAACTCCTTGGAGCTGGAGTTACAGGCTGCTGTGAACTGCCAAATGTAGGTGGTGAGATCAAATTCTAGTTCTACACAAGAACTACGAACACTTTCAACCATTTCTTCAGCCCAATAATTTTATTACCTAAAATCTTCAGTCTAGCAAAAAGAAAACAGTATACTGGGGGAAGTAAAGAGGTTATTTGTTCATCTGTTTTAAGACACAATTTGAATGTCAACAGATTTAAATTTTAAGGCCTTTATTTTTTCATTCTTTTTTAATTTTTGCCAAGACAACTGTAAGCAACTAATTGAATTGTACTGCCACCCACTGGGCAAAAAGCAAATAGCACCTGCCCAGATCTCAACACCCACCAAAACATGGCTGGCCCTTTACTGGCAGTTGGACAAGAAGGCTTATATAAGCCAATGTTTGTACAGACTGAATAAAATTAAGTAAAAGAGACTAGCTATAGCTTAGTTTCAACTAATTTTATTAATGATTAGTTTGTTAATTATAGTAACTAGAAACCCAAGATATATTTAGCTTAAACATATCAAAAGTATTAATTTTATTAAAATATTTTAACAGTACCCAGTGAACTTCCTTTTAATTAAAATAGCTAACACCTCTCTAAACTGCTGTTTAGAGATTTAAGAATGAAAACATGTACCATTCCCCAGTCCCCTTGCTCTGTTTTTGGTTGTTACTTACCAGGATTTGAACAAAGAATTATTTGTGCTGTTCCCCCCTCCCCGCCCAAACTTTAATGTTATTTATTGACTTTCCCTGGAAACAGTCTCTGCTTAAATAACTCAGTAATGTAAACTTCCAAACTACTGAAAATGAGCAACTCTTAATGGTCAGTGAACTGAATCAAAAGCCACAATGCTCAGGTGGCTAAAGTGAAGACACACTACAATTCAACCAAGTGCACTGAACTTATCAACGAAATGTTTAGGGAAAAGTGCTTCACAACTGTTCCAATGGATTCTGCATCTATCTCTCTCTCTCTCTCTCTCTCTCTCTCTCTCTCTCTCTCTCTCTCACACACACACACACACACACACACACACACACACACACACGCTCGAGCGCGGGATAAAATATAGCTTTCTTGCTCACTCATGTTGTATACCTGTGCTGAAGAGTCTGATCCACGTTATCCTTACTTAGGACCAGGGTTAAGAGGAACCTTGGCAGCTGAAGGGGTTTGCAACCACATAGGAAGAACAGTATCAACCAGCCAGAACCCCCAGAGCTCCCAAGGAATAACCACCAACCAAAGAGTACAGTGTGCATGGAGGGACCCATGGCTCCAGCTGCATATATAGCAGAGGACTGCTTTATCTGGCAATAGGAGGGGAGGCTCTTGGTCCTGTGAAGGATTGATGCCCCAGCGTTGGGGAATGCTAGGGTGGTGAGTGGGTGGGTGGGTGGGTGGGTAAGCACTCTCATAGAAGCAGGGGGGAGGGGGAATGGGATGGAGGTTTACAGAAGGGAAATTGAGAAGGGGGATAACTAAAATGTAAATAAATAAAATAACCAATAAAAAAAATTAAAAACAAAAAGAGGAACCTTTGCCACTAGGAACATCAAGGCAAGGAAGCAGCAACATAACATTAAGTATTCCCTACGTTTGTGGACACAATACTTTCAGTCACAACTCATATGCCAAAGTAAGTCACGTGGTAGGGTCTAATTTCAAGGTAGTGAGTAAGTACAACTCTACTGTATCTGCAGAAGGAACTGGGAACTGGGAACAAGGTCAACAGCACTACAACTGGCACATTCACCTCAAGTCCTAAATCAAGACCATAATAGTCTGGCAGACACCAGCATAAGTCATTCGGTATCATTATTCTCAAAAGTACACATTGTTCAAAAGATGGCATCCTGATGGGTAGTTAAACACACCAACCTGCATAATACAGTGGCAGCATAAATATTAAAGTCTGCCAAGAGAAGAGGATTCAAAGTGGAGCCAACCCTAGCAGACCAACAGAATGCTTCTTGTCAGGAAGGAGGAGCTACTGGCAAAAGAAACCAAATGGGAAAAAGATTTGAATATGTAAAGGTGCAATCCACCCAAACTTAAAAGCAAAATACTGCTGTGCAGTGCTCATGGAGAGGTCAGTGCACAAGAAGTCTTGAACTCATCAAGAGCCTTGCTCTGGAGGCAATGAAGTCAGAGATAAGAAAAAGTGGCACAGAAAGTCTGAAAATCAAAATGGACCAGGGGAAAACATGAAGCCAAGATACAAGATATCTTTTCTTATTGTCCAGTCAAGCACCCACCAAGGCAGCTTAAATTAAAAAGAAAGTGGCACAGATATACTTGAAAATTATAGAGAAATTGTAGAGAAAATTAGCCAAAACTTGGAACTCAGTTTATCTTCCTACCCAGTCACTCTTCACATTTCAGATTATTATGCCTTTTCTATAAAAGCTGCTAAAGAATAAAGCTGTAATTTTTCTGTAACCTCAGCATTTAGGCACTGAATACCAAGGCCTAGCATACATAGCATAAATATTTGTCAAATCAAACATAAAACACTGTCTATTTCCCCACCTCTAATGAGCACAGAAATTTTGATCTCTGTCTGGGTTCTATAGCTATGAAGCTTTGGATAGCCTGGAACTCACTATTAGACCAGGACAGCCTTTAAGTCACAGAGATCTACCTACCTCTGCTTCCTGGTGCTGGGATTAAAGGCATGCACCACTATGGCCAGCCTTTCTCCTTTTTATTACCAACTGGTCCATGGTTTTGACAGTAAGACTAGGGCCAAGTGTATACCTTATTTTACTCAGAGGTTGGTAAATTTTGAAGGCATTATGATAGGGCCTCAGTAAGGCCTGAGACCACACACTGTTATTACTGGGAAAAGTTTAAGGATCCCAGTAAATTATTCACTCAAATTTAGATCAAGTTTTGGGTTGTTTTTTATGTGTATGGGTGTTTTGCCTCCATGTATGCATGTGTACCACTTGCAAGCCTGATGCTCAGACCTGTCAGAGGCGGCTCTTAACAAGTACACTGAGCCATCTCTCCCACCCTACATCAAGTTTTAATATACAGAGTCTCAATACCAATTTAAAGACATCCTCTTTCAGAGTTCCATTTTTTAGATTCTGGAATTCCAAATGACCTGTTAAGTCTGCCATGCCACCAACAGCACTTCCCCATACTTCATCATTTCTACTCCAATCCATTTTCTATGCTTATAACACTGATGCTCTGAGATGCAATTCCTGGCATTCAATGGTTTCTGCCATCTGAATCTGGTTTACTTTGTCCAGCTTTGTCCCACCCCACAACCCCACTGGAACATCCTTTCCCTGTCTTCTTCACAAGACTACTCCTTAAGACCTGGGTAAACACCACAGGGGAGCCTCTGCCCATAAAGTTCTCTTGTCCTTTATCCATGACAACTTTTTGTTGGTGCTGCCGTCTTATTCACTGCCCTAACTAAGCTGAGATTGGTCAACTTTTCTGAATCATGGCTTTCTGGATGGCTCTGAACAGTGCAGTGGTCTGAAAGCAGCCACTGTACCTCAATGCTTTCTTTAGGTTCCACCTGTTGTTTGAGATAGTGCTAAGGCCTTTGATTTTCCGAATTTTTATTATTTTCTAACCTCATGTTTTAAATTCTATTCCAAATTAAATTTTCTTAAAACCAGCACCCTACCTTTGCTTTGTTTGATATAGGGCCTTGTTTTGCTGATGCTGTCATCATTTTCCTGATGGATGCCAGGCTACCTGGCCCATAAGCCTCCAAGGGTTCTCCTGCCTCTTCCACCATCTCCCTGTAGAAGCACGAGGGTTAAGTGTCTGTCTTATGAATGGGCTCTGGGGATTTAAATTTCCCACTGAACCATCTCACCAGCCTTTGTCTAATATTTCCAACATTTACTTTAAATTTTTCTGCTTCCTTATTATCTTTCAGTTGTGGTTTTTGGCAGCAATATTTGGTAAAGTTGCAGGATGTCATACTGTCTGATTATTGCTTCTCCTTAATGCAACACTTAGCTTTTAGCATTTCATATAATGATAGACAGGGTAAAGTTTATTACTTATTCTATGCCTCATCTGTTCTTTATGCCTTTTCCCTTCTTTTCATGGCTTGATTATTTTCTATTATTATTATTATATCTTTTTTTACAGTCCAGTCAGTACTGCCCTCCCAGTCTGTCCAACAGCTCTTCATCCCATCCCTCCTCCCCTGGTCTCCAAGAGAATTGTCCCCACCCCATCTCCCCCACCCACTAGACTTCCCCACTCTTTGACGACTCTGGAGGAGTTAGGTGCATCTTCTCTCAGTGAGGCCAGACCAGGTAGTACTCTGCTGTATATGTGTCGGGATCCTCAGACCAACTAGTGTATCCTGCCTGGTTGGCTGCTCAGTGTCTGAGAGATCTCAGGGGTCTAGGTTGGTTGAGACTGCTGGTCTTCCTATAGGGTTTCCCTCCTCCTCAGCTTCTTCCAGGCTTTCCCTAATTCAACCACAGCGGTCCCCGGTTTCTGTCCATTGGTTGGGTATAAGTATCTGTAAGCTTGATTATTTTTTAATTACATTTTTTCCCTCTATCATCATGTTTCATTGTCTTTTACTATGCCTATAGAGGTTAAGCCCACAATTACAGATTATATGCTCCCAAACCCTTAAATACCATTGCCATGAGTTCTGCTTACAGGTATCTTTTATACCTTCTAAGAACTAATTATCATTTGGGCCAGTGCGATGGCTCAGTGGGTAAGGTACCTTGCTGCCAAGCCTAAGGACCTAGTTTGATACATATGACTGACATGGTGAAGATAATCAACTCCTGCAACTATCGTCTGATTGCTACATGTGCACTGTGGTATGTGACAGAGTCTCTCCTCTCCCCCTGCCCCTACCCTGGTCTTCTTGTCTCTGTCTCTGTCTCTTGTCTCTCACACACACATACACACACACATAAATAAATGTAAAAATAGACATTATCACATATAAACTCAGCTTATCTTTGTTATTGTCCTTCACTCCAACCTGAAACACCAAATTTTCACCTATAAACATCTATCTGAATACTTTTATCTTTTTTTCATTCCAAAAATGAATGTAACATATCTATCAGAAGTAATTCAGACTCAGCAGGACGTTGAAGTCCTAGTCAGAGAGTTCAGCCCAAGTGATTTTTACAAATTTAAACAGAACTTTGGAAAACTAAGCAGCTGGGCCAGGAGTCATAGTGCATACCTTTAATTCTAGCACTGGGGAGTCAGAGGTAGGTAGATCTTTCTGAGACTGACCTGGTCTACATACAAGTTCCAGAACAGCCAGGGCTACAAACTAAAATACTGCCTCAGAAACAAACAACAAAAATAAAAACTAAGCAGATTATTTAGTAAAACAATTTTCTGTATATATAACTATTTTCATTCATTTGTGAATCAAAAACTAAGAATTCAAAGACTCTGGAGATAAACAAACAATAAACAAAAAACAACAACAACAAAAACAAAAAACCCTGAATTTCCTTATGACAGCTAAAGGAGACCAGAATCATAGTATAATAGAAATATAGACAATCATTAAATGAAGTAACAAGTGAGAAGTACACTTTAGTGGGTTTAGCTAATTGTTTTAATTGTTTTATCAATTCAACAAGCAACTTTTTTTAAGTTATTGAAGGGGTACAAAAGACACTATTCTAAAATGAAAGATGTATGTAGGGGAGTATGTTTTAAAACACGAAGATTGTGCTACCATACAATATTTAGGTTTGACAGACTAATGTATTAAAATCTGAAAATAAGTAGCTGGAAAGATGACTCAGTGGTTAAGAGCACTGGCTGCTCTTCCAAAGCTCCTGAGTTCAATTCCTAGCTCAGTATAGTGGATCACAGCTATCTGCAATGGAGTCTGATGCCCTCTTCTGGTGTGTCTGAAGATAGCTACAATGTACTCATATACATAAAATAAATGAATATTTTTTAAAATCTGAAAACAATATTTTCTAGCTTTTAGGTCAACACCAAAAATAAATATGGAATGCTCTTTCACACAGCACTTTGAGTGTTTCCAACAGAATGTGCTTTTAAATATGTATAACCAGTAACTATTTTAAGGTGCCCTTGACAGAAACTGATGCCCTGTGGGTCCAACCCATTGATCTGTCAACTGCATCTACTTATCTGCCAAATGCAACTCATCCCACAATACTGTTTTGGCTCAAGAATTTAAAAACCAGGTTGCAAATAACATGCTCCACCCAAATACAATGTCCTGCCCTGTACAAAACTACCTAAGCATCTATAGAACATGAAGATCAGTTCTCGAAAGACTAATCAATACTCTT
Source organism: Mastomys natalensis (assembly GCA_021653895.1). Taxonomy (NCBI): domain Eukaryota; kingdom Metazoa; phylum Chordata; class Mammalia; order Rodentia; family Muridae; genus Mastomys; species Mastomys natalensis. The sequence continues at coordinate 1,836,498 of JAJTUV010000357.1, forward strand.
ACCATTGGCATAAGTCAAACTTAGCTAATGAGCATTCACTTAACAAATATTATCTGAGTAACAATTGTAACAGATATTAAGGCTAAAAAGAGAAACAGGACAACAGAGTCCTTACCTCACAGGAGAGTCAGAGAAGTAGTCAAGTATGAATACAAACACAGTACACAACCACAGTCCTAACAGGCTTGTTACTGCTAAGAGGCTCTGGGTCCAGACAAATGCCAACAGTCTGTTTTGTTCTATTCTGTTCTGTATTGTTTTGAGAGTTGGGCAAGAATTCCAGGAAGGCTATCCATAAATTACCAGAAATGATATAATACTGAGAAAGAAGGTTCTGCAAGGCAGGAAGCAGAAGGAAAAAAGTATCTTACAACTTAGTATAAAGGGACCATGGATATTTCAATAAAGCTACTTTACTTTATGCAGAAAAGTTGACAAAATGATGTTAACAAGGGTTGTTTTTGTTTTTGTTTTGTTTTGTTTATTTGTTGTTTCTTTTTTTAAAAAGGCCTACAACTGCTGAGTGACAAAGCTAAGACCAGAGTCTGAGGTCCCCACGCTGTTTCCTACTTTAAAGCTATTTAGAACTGGTTACAATCTTCCAAAATAAATCACTTTAAAAATTGGCAGGGTGAGGCATGCTTATTAATCCCAGTACCTGGGAAGCTGAGGTTAGATTTCCAGATCAAGGCCAGCCTGGCACAACTGTAACTCAGCAATGTTTGTTAGGTGAAGCACAGGTGAGCCTATATCAAGAAAGCCTACAGCCAGTACAGCTTTTTTTTGTTGTTGTTGTTTTTTTTTTTTTTGGGGGGGGGGGGGACTTGCTTAGCATGAACAAGACCCTGAGGATTTGATTCCCAGAACCTCAAAGAAAAAAGTTTTAAATAATATTTTTCAAACTTAGTGAGATGTGTATTAACTCTAAAAATAAACTCCCTGGTTTTATATCATATATACCTTTTCATTTTCTGACATTTAGTTTTTGAAATACTAAAAAGAGCACCTTTGCCTTGTTTTAATCTTTAATAAGTCCTTCCTAAAGGAAATTAAAACTTAGTTTTGTAAAATGCTATATTACCTGGGTGAGGAAACATGGACTCTGACATAGACATGAGTAAAACCTGGGAGTCTAATCTGGCTACTTTGTGAATAGCAAGATGATATTACTAAGCAGATTGATTGTTCATCAAAGAGTTATTAGTTTAAAAACTACCCAAAGACCAATCAATAAAAAGATGGCTAAATAAACTTAGATACATAAAGTAAGGGAGAAAAATCACCAAAGCACTCATGAAAGCAAAGTGATAGAAACCAGAGGAATGGCAACAACTCTTTCTCTTTCTCTTCTGTCATTCATATATGTGTGTGCGTATATACATACACATACATACACACAAACATGTATTACGTATGTATGTATGTATGTATGTATGTATGTATATTAATGAATAAGTTGTATTCAGTTAAAAAGGTGAAAACAATTTAATAGGCAACGCTGTATATTTTAGAAAATGTAGCTCTGGCTATTAATTGATTAAAAAGGAAACAAAACAAAACCCTTGGGCCAATGAGGTGGCACCTGACACCATGCCCAATGACCTGAGTTTACCCAGGGACCCGACTGCAGCACAACAGCATGTGGCACATGTACACACTGGCCCCATACACAAGATAAACATAAAAAAGAATAGAAGGTGAGTGAAAAAAGTCTCAAACACAGTCTACTGTTGGAGCTATTGCTCACCTAGATGTGAACCCTGGATACCTAATGTGAGTCAGTTTTCTAGGCCCTGTTACTTCTACTCAGAATCCAAGTAGGATCGGGTTCTGGTGCAAAGCTAGTATGTGTTTGAGGGAAAGACCAGGAGGCCAGGCACCCCAATGAGGGTTTTCTGCTGTTACCCATATATTAAGAACACCTGCAAGTTTGCCAATAACTAGTTTCAGTTGTTCATACTGCAAGTGTTAGAAACTAGTAGGAGAAAACACTCACTCTTGAAACAGAACTCGAATTCAAAAAACAATATATATTTAAATTTCATCAGATAGTGAAGTTAATAGAAAAAAAACAAGGTTTTAAATAAAAGAAATGGTTAGAAAGTTACCTAATTTATGTCAAGTTTTCAATCTACTCTGAAAATTAGATCATTCAGTCAATATCTAACTAGAAAGTATATACTTGTGTGTTAAATCAAACTGATAAGATCCCAACTGTTCAAGCCACAGCCTAGCTCCACCCTATCAGAAACACTCAAAGCAGCAAATACAGATGCACTCAACTTCTTACCTGCAGCTCCTTGGAGACTCGCTCTAAGTGGCTGGTTATTTTTTTAATCAGATCACTGTACATCTGTTCTGAGTGCTGCTGGCACACACACTTATACACACAACTGCAAGAAGAAACAAGGCACAGAAACCAAGTCAATAAAGAAGTATTCCAGGCAATCCCATGTTAAAGCACACATACAAAATACAAATCACCAACCTAAAACAGCTGCTAATCCCTAGTCAGTGTTCTGACAGAAAGGACACTGCCAACTAACTAACTTTAAATGGTCTGGATAGTACATATTAAATAGGCAATAAGGAATCAAAAATTGAGTGATGATTTATGGTCTAAACATGGTAACTTCTTATAAACCACCTGCTCTCGATCTTTTTAAAAAAAAAAACATGTCAAAATAAAAAATAGAGTAATAACCAGCATAGAGAAAGTTTCTAACTCACAAAGATGTTTGCAATACATCCTCCTTGTACACCAGTTGTGGGGAACACAGCTGTCACTTCTTTCTGTCACTGTTCAGCTGATCTCATTTCCCACCCTAGTTCCTAATCTGATGTTTCCATTTACCAGAGGCTAGGTAAGAAAATATCAAACTAGAATTGCACATCACTAAGCATCAACAGAGCTAACAAGGATCTCCCTAAAAAAAACATGTATTTTTATAGCAGATACTCCACTAGTTTGTTTTTTTTTTTTACTGGCCTCAGAGGTTTTTTACTCTATATGACAAAGGCAGGCAAGCAGAGGCAGAAGTTAATAGAGTATCTTGATTTGAAAACCACCTGTGAACCAAACCTCCAATACAGCAGTGTGAAGAATATATACATCCAACTTTATCTTACATACTTTATACATAACATTCATGTTGTCAGCAATCAAATCCCATTCAAACTCAGGAAAATTAAACGGTGACTTACCTGTAAATCTGTTCATAGGATATAGGTATATAGTCACCAGGACTCTGGGTTAAAAGTTGATCTATGGCACCATCTAATTTTGGCCAGTATGTGCTCTTATAGTCTTCAATTGTTATAACATTCATTACTACAAGTAAAAGTAAAATAAAAATTACTATGTGCCACATGGAAATACAAATCATAGCAAGTGTATACTAATGCAAACTCTTTCCTTCCATTATTTACCCAACCCATTTCAATTTTTAAAATGAGAGAAATTTAGCCCAGCAGTGGTGGCACATACTTTTTGATCCCAGCACTTGAGAGTCAAGCAGCAAGTTTAAATAAAGCTAGCCTGACTTATAGAGAGAGTTCCAGGACAGCCAGGACTGCTTGGAGAAACTCTGTCTTGAAAAAACAGAGGGGGGGCATGAATTAGGAAGCAGAGACAGCCTGAGTTCTAGGACATTCTGATCTACACAGTGAGCTCTGAGACAATTTAGTGACACTGTCTCAAAAAAGGAGAGGGGGAAGGGGAAGAGAGAAAGAGAGGAGATGAGAGAGAATGAGCTGAAGAAAGAACAAAAGCATAAAGCACAAAGAATCTGGTCAGTAATTTTAAGCAGCCATCGGTTGCTTTCCCAGTTTGCTGTAAGCTTCTATCATCAGTAAAGCACTCTCAAATATACCGACCTTCAGCACATTATTATCACAATTATGTGCCTTAATGAGTCATTAATGATCCACAAAAAGATTCCAGGAACTGTGGCCTTCCATAATTAATCTTTATAGACATCCCTGGGAAAAATCTATCTAATGACTGGACTACAGGGCCTGAGATTTAAATAATGCTGTAGTCCCAAAAGAGGCTTCCACAAAATATGCTGAGATTTATGGTATCACCAGTCCCACTCAGACATACTAACTTGGGCTCTAAGTACCTAGAACTTAACAAGCTCAAGGAAAAAGATATGGCCTAGAAACCTTGTACTAAAGGCTCACCTCATTCCAAAGGACAGACTCAAACCCTTACCAGGGATCCTTCCAAAGCCTCAGCAAGCTGTTCCTAAGACCAGGATGAAAGATGCTTTACAACAAGATGCTAATGTTAAAGGGATCCCTAAATAATTAGGGAAATAAGAGGTAATAATAACTTCCAGATTAGGTATCTTATTGCTCATTTTACAAAAAAGCTGGGAAGCAGGAAAGTTTACTGGCTTCCTCCAGAATATATGGCTAATTCCAGACAGAGAGGCCAGGTCAAGGGAAACCTTAGTATTACACACCTAACATCTAACCTTAGCCATATACCAGTATTATCATTATTATTCGACTTTCTCTAAATCACTTCACTTTTAGTGCTATAAAATGTATGTTAAAGGGCACCTAGAGAATGACTTTTATTGACTCATAAGACATGGTAAAATTTTTTCTTTTTTTTTTTTTTGATAAGACAAGGTCTCGAATAGCCCTTAAAATCTCTATATTGCCAAGGAAGACCTTCGACTCCTGGTCATCCTGCCTCTACCTCCCAAATGCTGTGACTACAGCTGTGTGGCAACATGTTCAGCTGGTACAGTATAGTCTTAAGTACATTTTGCTAGGACTGGGGATGTAGCTCAGTAGAATATTTGCCTAGTATATGAGAAGCCCTGGGTCCTATTATCAATTATCATGGTAAGGGAGGGGTGCTAAATGAAAGAAAAACAGATCCAAAAGTCTCCTCTCCATATCTGTAAGAGTTCCATGTATACAATATTAACATAGGCAAAACTTTAAAGATAAAAACATATCAGTGATTGCTAAGGAGTTGTCAATAAGGAAAAGGCTTATCTATAAAGGGTTAACAGGGGGATCTTTAGGGCAATGAGATGTGTTGTATGAAACTGAAATAACAATACACCATTATATTTGTGTCAGAACCAACAGAACTGTAAGCTATACAATGAATCATCAAAGTTGTAGGCTACTGAGGTAAAGATGAAAAGGAAATGTGACAAGTCTAACTGACAAATGAAATCACAGAGCTGACAGTGAAAAATAGGCAGGAAAAGTTCTGACAACAAAACGGGACTGAGGATATACAGATATATACAAATATATATATAATCTCAATTGTAGAGCATTTGCCTAACATGAAACTCTGGGTTTGGCTCTTCCTAATGTTGGGAGAAGAAAAGGCAATTCTCCTAGAGAATTAACATTCTAAATCTCTATTTGGGAAATTTAAGCTCAGTGGCTGAGAACCCAAGTGTCTGTCACAGCCTGGCATCTATGGTGCACACTTGCAATCCTAGTGCTTGGAATGCTGAGGACGGAAGATGGCTGAATTACACAGTGAGTGCAAGGCCAACCTGGAATGCATAATGAAAAAAGAATGAAAAGCAAGTGAAACAGAAGGTGTGAGTTCACAAAGAGACATTCCAATTAAAAATAAAACTTGTGTCTTCTCAAAACAACTGCCACAAAGGTGAGGCTCAAAATACATGCAAGAAGCAGCTAACTCAAACAACCTGATTCTGCAAAGATAGTTAAACCTACCATTAACAGCAAAATGAAACTAAGTCTAAAACATATATAGCTAGAACCTGAGGCTTGGGAGATATTATACAGCTGCTAAAAGCTAGGAAACTATCAGAGACATAGGCACTTTCATTACCTTTAATCTCAGGCAGAGGTAGGCAGAACTGAGTTTGAGGCCAACCTGATCTACAGAGCAAGTTCCAGGACAGGTAGGGCTACAGACAAACCCTGTCTAGGGGTGGGAAGGATTTGACACAAGCACCATAGAGAAGAAATTAAAAGCTAGAGCCCCAACTCCAAACTGCTGACAAGTAGTTATAAAGTCTGCAAAGTGAACTACCTTAGATAAAATTAAGTACTTATTGGAGAAACAATGCAAGGTATACTATTTGCTGTCTGGAATTCAATTTCACATGGGCTGTTGCAAATCAAGTTGGTCCTACTCCACAATCCTCTTGCATTTACTTGTACTTTCATCAGGCTGGTCTACCTAATGCAGATACTGATGGGTCCACTCCAACAGTGGCTCTCAAAGCCTAATGGCCAGAGCAGAAAAAGCATCATGGGGAAAGTGGCTAGTCATATGAACTGTTAGACTCCACTCTAGACCTGACCAGAACACCGTGGAAACTGTCAATATGCCCTTCCCATATAACCCTGAAGACTGCCCAAGTTTGAGAACCACTGGCCCATATCATAAACTGTTCAGTGTAGCCAGGGAAGGTCACACCTACTTTCTTCTCTGGATTGCTAGTAAGTTGTCATCTTACACTGTGGTCAATGTATAATAAATATATCAAAAACAATATTAAAAGAGCAGCAAAGGGGGTTGGAGAGATGGCTCAGTAGTTAAGAGCACTGAATGCTCTTCCAGAGATCCCGAGTTCAATTCCCAGCAACCACATAATGGCTTACAACCATCTGCAATGGGATGTAATGCCCTCTTCTGGTAGGTCTTAAGGGAGCAACAGTGTACTCACACACATTAAATAAATAAATCTAAAAAAATATATATATAAAAGATTATTAAAAAAAAAAAAAAGAGCAGCGAAGAAGTGCTTTCATGCAAACTCAACAAAGCTACATACACTTGGTACCCCTATTCCCCACCAAGAAAGCCACCTTAAATAGTTCTGACTCTCAACTCAGTAATGGTGATTTTAAAATAAGTTAAGCTCAATTACATCTGAAATACAGCTTTTTAAATTAACTGTAACTAATAAATAGGTGTCGGATGGGATGGAGAAAGTGAATGTTTTCTAAAAGAAAATCACTGCTTATCACCCCATGCTCACCTTGGTATAACAAGCCAGTCTCTCAACATTGCTCAAAACATTACATCAGGCAGAACATTCTGCTCCCTCCATCAAAAGGGGGTGACTGAACTCTTTAAAGCACTAGACAGAAGAGCTAAAGGCCAATAATAAAACTTTCAGAATGGGAAGAAGTCCTTGGGTATAAGGGGAGCAAATGGTCTGAACAAAAACAAGATAATATATTCTAATAAACAAATAGAAGGTTAAAAACTAGCTGAAAAGGAAAATAACTTGGCTAGGGTGTAGCTTAGTTGGTAGAGCACTTGCCTAGCAAGCACAAAGCTCTGGGTCGATCCTCAGCACCACAAAGCATAAACTGGATGTGGCAGTGCATTCCTGCAATAAAGGTATAAGGATCATCTCAAAACAAAAACAAAAGAACAGTGAAACAGTTGTTATTAGGAGAACAATTTAAAAACAAGAACATTGTAAATAGCCTGTTCCTGAGAAAAAATCCAACTCTGTACCACCTACTTGGAATGTTTTCATTTGCCAATAGAAAACAGCAGCTATCTGAAACCTAGTGAAGTTACATTTCTTTCTATTTGGTCAAATTCTATGAAAAGGCTTTGGGTATTGGGGGACTTCTTCTAAGTTCGGGGGTTTGGAGACACTATAGAGAACATAAAATGTCTATTCTAGATACTATGAAGTCACTCTACCTGTAGAGTTACATTCACATAAACATATCACCAGATAATATTGGCATCTTGTTTTTATTCACATCCTCATTAACATGTTCATTAGGAGTTCTATGCTACTCACCTACCCCAAAAGATGTGCTGTAGTCTAGGTAAGGCTGCAGCAAGTCAACTATCTGTCACTATCTAACATACATTTCTAACAAATGAAGTGCATTTTCCCAGACACTGAACCGGGTGTAAAGCTTCAAGATAATTACATCATTATGTTCTACTGCTTAGAGCCCATTTCTTCATGAAGAATAGACTAGGATAGTAGAATGCCTTCAACAGAACACTTAATGCCCTGGCTAATGTGTAAGATGGAAATTTCTACAAGGGACTGTACAACAAACACTGCTCTACAATTATACCATCACATTTGAACTTAAGACACAGCTATGAACAAAAACCCATCATGACAGTACATTTAAATATCTGAGCTCTGAAGATGGAACAAAGCGGAAGCCAAACACTCAAGACCAGAGGCTAGGAACTGTGGGTTACTTCCACACAGCTAAAAGTAGAGCTGCAGACTAAACAGTAAAAAGTTAGAGCAGAGTTCTGAAAGACCTAGACAGATAAGGGCTGGCAGGAGGATGTGAAGCCCAGAGCTGGTAGACTATACAGAGGTCAAAACTGCTCACTATCAAACCTAACCCTATACTTCTGAGGGTTATCAACCAAGAGAAATACACTACACTTCTTAGAAAGTACCATGAAGTGTGGGTAAACACCACAAGAGGTACTGATTCCATCAAGTTACTGACTCCTGGGAAAACTCTAGAACAGGGGAAGCACTGCTCCAGATCTCTGATTCTGTCTTCCCATACAACTGTGTGTCTCCAGTACAAAACTGTATTTTTTAAATATATTCTATATTTGTGTGTGTCTGCATGTGTTTATGTATGACTCATTCATGCAGGTGTCCAAAAAGAAGAGTCAGATCCCCTGGAACTATAGTCACAAGTGGTGGTGAGCTATCCAATGTAGGTGCTGAGAACTGAACTCAGGTCTTCTACAAGAGCATCAAGTGCTCTTAACCATTGAGCTATCTCTACCACCCCAAAATCTTGTATTATTTTTAATAACAGCAAAAATCTTTAATGAAACTGCTGTTTTAAGATTTCCAATATTCTAAGATTGGGGAAATGAAGACATTCGGAGTTCAAACCATCATTCTTGAAAATTCATCCGCCCTTCCTCAACCCAAAATTCTGTAGACTCCCTAAAAAACTCTAAAAATCTAAAAGCCCCTTCTCCAAAGCTTTAATTGTTCATTCATTCAGGCTCTATTTCTTGTCTACAGTCATTACCGCCTCACACTGGTCACTGTCTCTACCTCCTCCACTCACACTAAGACACAACAAGGGTGCTCATTCCCTTAACACTTAGTGAAGTGGTTCCCATTCCTACCAACCATTTCTATCCATTCAGATCTGATTTGTGCCACTCCTTCCTTATACCCTCTGCTCCCTCTGCAAGGACATGAGTCCAACTACTCCCCATTTTGCCGCTCTTCTGGCAAACATCTCATATTTGAAGGATTCTCTCCTCTCTATGCTATCAACTCTGTGCTACACAACTCTTTTAACATCTAGTCATAACACACTAGCATCTATCTGTTCATCATCTCACTCTGTGTCTCATTCCACATCATTAGCAAAAGCTGAAATACTACTTTGCCATACAATAAACACTAGCTGAATAAAATACCATTCAAATGTCTAATTAGCACATCTGTAACTATGTATTAGTAGATCTACAGAGGCTAACAGTCAAATGTCAGCTAAAATAGAAAGAGACACAAGACCAGTTTATGGCACTGAGACACACTGCAAAGGGGCAAGTGTCACAAAGTGTCTAACAACCAACAATGCAATGTGCACAGCTTATAGTTCAGTTGGTTTACCAAAGAAGTAAACTCCATTTTCTTCAGAGATTTGAAACTAAGCTCTATATATAAAAAAGTGGGTTGGTTTCTCTTTATCAATGACATTTCATGTGATAACAGTTTTTAAAAATAAAAAGCAAAAAGGAGATGAAGAGCCTCAGTAAGATTTTGAAGTTCATTCAACCAACATATCATATTCATGGTGATGCTTGCCAAACACAGCCACTAAGCTAGAAGATGCCAAACAACACCACATGCTGAGTCCATCAACCACTTCGCAAACTGGAGGATAGGCCCTTATATTTACCAAAAGGTAAATATAAGATTTAGTAAAAATCAGTTAATAATTTCAATCAATTCAAAAGTTAACTAAAAACTAGAAAAACTGCAATTTCATTAGGTTAAATTTGAAATATTACAAATTGCCTGCTCACCGAGGGGCAAGAATTATTAGTCCTGTGGGTTACTAAGTCTCCTCCGATCAATGATAGCAAGGTTATCCTCTAGCTTCTACACATACTCCCATATATGTGTAGCTGTGTAGCTAATTTGGATCAATGCATGTAAGACCTCTGCAAAACCCAAAGGACTTCAACTATTAAGAGATACCAGGCTGACATACAATCAATCAATCAATAAATAAATAAATAAATAAATGGAAGTTAAGATTATAAATTACCATATGATTTAATCCAACACCTAAACATACCTATTAAGGAAAAAAAGTATAATACCTGTGATATAGTAGAATCCTGAGCCCCAGAATGAAGCCAGAATGGCAAAAGCTGATCAATCTGTCTCAAGACCTCTAGCTAGAATAAGATTTCACAGAAAAGAAAGTTCCAAGTATTCAAGGCCAGCCTGGTCTACAGAGTGAGTTCCAGGACAGCCAGAGACACACAGAAAAACCCTGTCTCAAAAAAAAAAAAAAAAAGTTCCAAGTAATGAAAAAGAGGTTAGTAACATTCCATAAAAACACCTGAGACGCCGCCGGGCGGTGGTGGCGCACGCCTTTAATCCCAGCACTTGGGAGGCAGAGGCAGACGGATTTCTGAGTTCGAGGCCAGCCTGGTCTACAGAGTGAGTTTCAGGACAGCCCGAGCTACACAGAGAAACTCTGTCTCGAAAAAAAAAAAAAAAAAACCAAAAAAAAAAAAAAACACCTGAGACTAAATACATGTGGAAATGGATCCTGAGGGTGCCAAACACCAAGGGAGTTAACTGCAGATAAGTTTGTAGAAGTAGGCTTACTAAAGACTCTCTGCTCACCAGACTACTGAGGATTTGCTCAATTAGCAACATCTAGACTGGATGTCAGCCTGCATGCACTACAGTCAATCCCCACTAAATCTGTATCAATAGATTAGACACTAAAAATGAACAGGTCAGTGAGTATGCACACACAGCAATAAAATAAGTGGGCTGACCAGATAGCTCAGCAAATAAAGCCTGAAACCCTAAATTCAGTCTATATAGAACCCACAAAAAGACAGGAGCAGTAACTCCATAAAACCATCATCCTACAGAAAACATACACATGCACACATGCACACATGCACAGAGCACATGCACAGGCACTTGCACAGGTTTTAGAGAACTATTTTTGTTCAAAGAGCAAACCAAAAAAAAGGAAGTAAACAGTGCTTCACTACTCATAAAGCAGAAGTACTCTGCAAAGTGGAAATGGGGTTGGGGGTAGGGGAGATAATCTGACAAACTCTAAATTCAGGAAAATCAGTTTTTCTAAACATAGAAAAACTGGCCCTCAGGGAACATCACAGTTAAATTGCTGATACTTAAAAAGATAAAGCAGGGCCAAAGATGTGGCTCAGTTGGTAGAGTGCTTTAAAATGCCCTGGGTTAGATAATTGGCAGGCATAAACTAGGCACAATCCCAGACTTTCCAGGGGTAGAAGGAGAGTGAGAAATTCAAAAGTCATCCTCAGTTACAAAGACAGCTAGGGCCGAAAGATCCTGTAAGAATAAATAAATAAAATACACTGTATGCATTTGTGAAATTCTCAAAGAATAAAAATTGATTTTAAGTTAACAGTAAAGTTCAAGAGACAGTAAAGATATTTTTTGAAATGCTAATGGGAAAAGCAGGTATACATATAGAATTCTATAGATTCTATACATATAGAATGAGTAAAACATATTCTTAGAAAATAAAGGCTTCTACAGACAAGCAAAAGCTGACTGAGTCAAGGACAACAGAACCAAAGCTATCCCTGCCAATTTGGGGGTGGGGGGAAGGCGGAATGTGCTGAGCTGTACTCAAAAGATCTAGAGAAACACATTGATAGCCTGCCATACCTTGGAGCCTCAAGCTATGTTATATCTGTCAGCCTAGATTCACAAACGGGAGCCTAGCATAACTGAACCTCTGAGGCTCCACCTGATGACAGAAACAAATGCAGAGTCCCAGACTCAGCTCAAGAAGTCTGTGGAACAGTTGGGGAAAGATTGCGGAACCCAGAAAGGACAGGGACTCCACAAAAAGACCAACATCATCTAACACTGGACCTTGAGGGCTCCCAATGAGACCAATTTACCAAACAAAGAACATTAAGGCTAGACTGATTGTCCCAACCCTGCTCCCACATATGTAGATATACACTTGGTCTTCATTTAGGTCCCCCAACAACTGGAGCAGGAGCTTAAACCTGACTCTGTTGCCGCCTATGGACTGTGCTCCACTAACTGGGCTGTCTTGTCTGGCCTCAGAGGGAGAAGATGCACAGTCCTCAGTGACATTGCAGGTACCAGGAGGGTTGGTCTCCAAGGGATGGGACCTCACCCTTTCGAAGGGGGGAGAGGGCAATGTGAGGGGGGGACGGGCTGGCAATAAGGATGTAAAGTGAGTAAAAAATAAATAAATAAATAAATGGAAAAAATAAAAAGAAGAAATATTACCATGCTGGGCGTGGTGGCCACGAGGGTCACCTAGCCTCAGGAGGCAGAGGTGGGTGATGAATTTGAGGCCAGTCTGATCTACTGAATGAGTTCCAGGATGACCTGGGCTACAAATAGAAACCATGTCTCGGGGGGAAAAAAACAAAAACAACAAAAAAATTAACTAAAATTTTTATGGAAACCAAAAACTAAAGGAAAGAACAGAAACACAAAGGATAATATAAAAAAATTGTTTCCCAGCTGTCTTAGTTGTTCTATTGATGTGAAGTGACGCCAGGACCACAGCAACTCTAATAAAGGAAACCATTTAACTAAGGGCTTGCTTACAGTTTCAGAGGTTTAGGGAGTATGGTGACAGGCATGATGCTAGAGAATTAGTTGAATTCTATCTACATCTGATCATAGGCAGAGACAGAGACTGAGCCTGATATGGGCTTTGGCCAATGACACACATTGTCTAACAAGGCCACACCTTCTATTCCTAATCCTCAAATAGTGCCACTCCAAATATAAGAACCTATAGAGGCCATTCTTATTCAAAAACCACTAGGTTTTGATTCTCTAAAAAGTAACTTTCATCTGATGATTCTAGAAAAGGTAAGTGCAAAGACAAACGGCAGACTAGGAAATGCCAGGAGCTGGAAGGAGAGGGGGGACTGATTGGGTAATGGGTATAAACATTTATTTGGAAGTGATAAAAACAGCATGAAACTAGACGAAGCAGTGACTGTACCACACAATGTGCTGAATGCCTCACAACTGTCCACTCTGAGATGGCCAATAAGTTGTGTAGTTTTCACTTTAAAAAATATTAAATGGCTGGGCAGTAGTGGCACACACTTTTAATCCAAGCACTCGGGAGGCAGAGGCAGGCGGATTTCTGAGTTCGAGGCCAGCCTGGTCTACAGAGTGAGTTCCAGAACAGCCAGGGCTACACAGGGAAACCCTGTCTCGAAAAAAAAAAAAGCAAAAAAAACAAAACAACAAAAAAAAGCAACCAAAAAAAAAATAAAAAAATAAATAAATAAATAAATAAAAAAAAAGGCTACCATTAAACAATAGTCACCTGGGTCGTGGAACACCTAAGTGTTTGACAGCTATATACAGCAGTAGCACACAAATAGAATGAAAGAAAGGGAGATAAAGGACTATAGATGTTTACACTCTATGTGAGGGAGTCTAGCAAAGGCCATGCTTTACTTAACTTTCCACACTGCAACTCTTTGGGTGACCACTAAGAAGCAAAAAGGATGGTGATAAGCCAAACTGAAGTCTTATTTCATCAAAAATGGGCAAAACACTTCACACAGTATATGGGTATGGCCAAGGACTCTATCCCTGGGACTGGAGTTTAAGGCCAGCTAGGGCCTCAAAAAAATAAATAAATAATAAGTATCAAAAGAAACTAAGAGAAAGAAAATAGACAATGGACTTCAACCTTACAGTAATGGGAAAAGTCTTCAACTGGGCTTTTGAAAGTAGAGGCTGGGGGCTGGGCATCATGGCCATTCCTGTAATCTCAAAGGCACAGGCAGGTGGATCTGAGTTCAAGGTCTAGGAGTTCCAGGACAGCCAGAGCTACAAAGAAAAACCCTGTCTCAAAACCAGAAGGAAAGAAAAGAAAGGAAAAAGGGAGGGGGTAGGGAGAAGAATAGGGAAGGAAGGAAGGAAGGCAGGCAGGCAGGCAAGGCAGGCAGAGGCTGCCATAAACAAATTTTTAAAAAAGCAAGATCCAATCACATTCTGTACACAACAAATGCAGTTTAGATTAAAAACAAAAGGACTGGAAAAGACATCACACAATGAACCTGGAAATCTAAAGACACTGAACACTACCAGAGTTGAACAGACATTCCATCATAAAACACCCAGTCCAGGACACAACAATCCTGAACATGATATACCATATAAAAGGGTCTGTGAACAGAATTGAAATCTATACATATATAGTCAGTTACTATCTTACAAAACTGCCAAAATAGCAAGGGTAGTTTTAAATTGAATATTGCTGACACAACTGGACATGTATGAGGAAAAGAATGTCCCTCTCACACACACACACAAAGCTCATAATTCAGGCCACAGGATAGAAGCAAAACCCACAACATTTCTAGGTGAAAATATAGAGGAATTTTAATCCAGCAACATAGCTGCTCTGGCAAGGGATCACATCCAAAGATCTTCTAGGTTTATGTGATCTGGCTGGAATACAGACAGGCCTTTAATACCAAGAGACAGAGATCTGCTCTGAGTTCAATGTTAGCCTGGCATAGAGCAAGTTTCTTATAAAAGAAAGAAAGAAAGAAAAAGAGAGAGAGAGGTCCAGGTATAACACATGCCTTTAATCCCAGAACTCAGGAAACAGGCATTCGGGTCTCTAGTTCTACTCAGTTTTGTTCTGTCAGTTAAGTTCAGTGCAGTGGAGTTGAGTTTGTTCTTGAGTTCATGCAGTTCAGTGAAGGTCAACAGAGGCAGGTGAAGCCAGAGAATAAGGAGGAGCCAGAAGATTAAAATATCAATTTGAAGTCAAGCACAGCAATTCAGTGAGAAGGTAAGAGAAGTCAGATTAAATCAGTCAGCTTGCAGAGGGGTTTGATCCAGAACACCTAAGATGAACCACCCAGCCAGAGCTCAGAAAGAACTGAAAAGGGTGAGCACAGGCCTCCAAGAAGACAATTACATCAGGCAAGTAAAAGATACTTTTACAAGAAAATTTTTGATTTTGAGTTACACAAGTATTTCTCAGATACAAAAAAACACAGGCCACAGAAGAACAGAACTGATAAAAATCAGTTGACATTTAAACTAAAAGCATCTACTCTTCAGAAAAACACTAAAAAAAAAAAGAAAATACAAGCCATGGGGAGTGGACATTCTGAATACATGCCCAAAGTTCACAAGGATGTCTTTAAACTCAGTAGCACAAACAACCCAAGAACAAACAGCAGATCTGAACAGTCTCATAAGACAGACCAGAAATCACCTCACAAAAGCAGAGGCACATGTAAATAAAAGACAGCAGACCTACTACTGCCCACCTCTGTCAGGTTACAAGACCAGCCAGCACTGTGTCACAGGTACAGGAGTCAACAACACAGAGTTTGTCAAACAAATCAAACATAATATTGGTGACATTTAAATTGAATTTCTAGATTCAAACGGAGAAAAGGAGCATTCCTATAATAATTTGATTCAAGAACATGGAAACTTAAGTCATTTAGCAAATTCCTCCTTAGTTCCTTATTAAAATTTCACTGTACTTACGTCTTGTGTATTTTGAGGTTATTTCACTTATAGACACTATAATTTTGTAAACTATTATATCGATGTCTATTTCTGGTACCATTGCTACTAGTATACATTTTATCTTTTCTAGGCTGGTCTTCAACCTAATAGTCCATCTACACTGAGTTTTTCTTTTGGTTTCAGTGGTTCTTGATAAATGATATTATCACATTCTAAAGAGTTTGTTTCCATTTTTTTGTTTGTTTGTTTGTTTTGAGACAGTCTGACCTGGAACTCAAAGAACCTCCTGTGGGGGGATTAAAAATGTGAGCCACCATGGGCAATTACTGTTGTAGCTTAATAAAACTTAACTAGAAATAACATCTCCAATTACATTACGAGATGTCATTTTAAATTTGCAGTTAACAAGCACCTGGCTATCAGTAATGGTCACGTTCATTTTACACTACGACCACCACTCAGGGCTAAAAAGCACTATCTTATTCTTTATCTAGCTTTGGAGGCACACTACCTGATTATGAACATTTTGGGGTCAGTTTTTGTCTTCTGTCTGAAACTGAATTTTAAGACAGATCGCTAAAAAGTTTAACATGTGGCATGGTCCTGGTTATGGTCACTTGATGAACCGCTTCTCTGGAACGTGATTTTATACATCAACTTCGATAAAATTGTAGCAGTTCCCACTATATAGAAGTAACTCAGAATTCAGTGACAGGATGCAAAAAAGTCACAAAGAACAAAGAGTTGATAAAGACCAACGTTCAAATGCCTGATTTGCTTAAAGTACAGCGGTTAAGAATACAAGAACACATTTCGCCTGGCAGTGGTAGCACAAGTCTTTAATCTCAGCACTTGGGAGGCAGAGGCAGGCGGATTTCTGAGTTCGAGGCCAGCCTGGTCTACAGAGAGAGAGTTCCAGGACAGCCAGGGCTACACAGAGAAACCCTATCTCGGGAAAAAAAAAAAAAAAAAAAAAGAACACATTTCTTTGCTATCTGGCTGCAAAAAAAGACGAAAGGCCTCTTGCTAATGAAACTCAGGACCGCCTTACTTTCCCCCCCTCGCTTTGTAAGGTGAAACTTTAAAGAGGACGCAATAGAAAAGAGCTTTCTAATGTTGAGAGATCAGTTGTAATAAAGATCTTTTCTGAAGCATAATCTAAGGCTGCGCAGGTGTAACCAGCAACCCAGGCTGGTCGGCCGGATACCGGCCTCAGACACTGAAGGAGGGTGGAAGGGTTAAAAAGGAGGAAAGAGAACTAAGCCTGGAACAAAGGAAATGGAGCTGCACTCTGGGCGGGGGGATTCCGCCAGCTGATGTGGAGAAGCCTGGGGAGGTGGAGGGGGTGCTGGGGGTGGGGGGGCAGACTCACGGAACTTGGAGGTGGAGGTGTTGATGTTGATGGTGGAGCTGGGGGTGGGGGCAGGAGCCGCCTTGGCCACCGCGGCGGCTGCGTCGCAGCTCTTCAACATCATAATAACCCCGTTAGACTCCGGCAAGGGCGGAGGCCCCATCGGGAGCCCTTCCTTAGGACCCTTCCTGTCCATGGAGCCCGCGTGCACAGCCAGCAGCTGTCCCCCCGGGAGTTCTCGGCCAGGATCGGGGATGGACGACGAGGGCCGCGGCGGCGGCGGGGGCAGCGGCGGGGCCGGCGGAGGCTGCCGGAAGCTGTCTACGGCGGCCTCCCAGTTGTTGTGATTCTGGTCGTCCATCATTGCCTCGTAGGTGAGCATTTCCTCCTCCTCCATGCTCTCCTCCATCCCGCCGGCCGCGGCTTCCCAGGCACCTGCCCGCCCACCTCAGCCCTCGGGCCTGGGAGCACAGCAGCTGCCTCGAGTTCACATCGCCCGGAGCCCTCGCGAGTGAGGCGGACAATCCAGTGACGCACCGATTGCTTTCGCCCTCCGTCCGGACGACTCCGCCGGAGGAACCACTGACTGCGGTGGGCACTCCCGGGGTCTGGTTCTGAGAGGGGCAGCCGCAAAGCGGCGACGTCCCTCACGACATTTTACAGCAGTTTCTTCGGGCGATTGGAAAGGGCTCTGGGGGAGCGGCCAGGAAAGCACGTGATGCGAGGGACAGCCAGGAGAAAGCTAGGCGAAAAAGGGGGAGGGAGCTATGAGTCACCTCAACGCGAATGCACACAGCCGCGCGTTTCCCGCTCCCTCCCCTCCCCCACCCCCCATCAGTTTAGGCCAGGTGTCCAGCCCAGGATTCGCGGGCCCCGCCCCGGCCGACATGACGTGATAAAGGACTTTGGTCTGCGCACGCGTGGTCTCTAAACTTTTTGCCAGAACTAGTCAGGGTGTGCCCGAGAATGGACAAAAAAAAAACAAAAAAAAACAAAAAAAAACGGCGAATCTCCGCAGTTAGACTTAACAGTTCCCCCCGCCCTTTTTTTTTTTTTTTTTTTTTGTCTTTTTTTTTTCCCTCAGCCTCCTGTGTGCCCCTTCATACCCATGGTAGCTAACCTTTCCATAGTGAGGTTCCTCCACCGACACATTCTTTTTGCCACCTAGGCCTTGACCTCGCCGGAGCCCTTGCTTGGGGGAAAGAAAGGACAGGGTTGGAGTATGCCCTGGGTACAGACTCTAAAAAGGGTAGACTGCTGGCGTGCGCCCTTTTTTAGCCCTAGGTATACCAAACTGAAAAAGACAGAATATTGCTTCAGAAATTTCAGAGTACACATTCCTTCCAAGGATATGTGAAACTTTTTTTTTTTTTTTTTTTTGGTATTTCGAGACAGGGTTTCTCTGTGTAGCCCTGGCTGTCCTGGAACTCACTCTGTAGACCAGGCTGGCCTCGAACTCAGAAATCTGCCTGCCTCTGCCTCCCAAGTGCGGGGATTAAAGGCATTCGCCACCACCGCCAGGCCGAAACATTTTCAAAAGATAAACATACTGTGTCCCTAAGCCAGTGTCTCTGCATGTCTGAGGACTGACATAACCAAGTTCTGTGACCACTGTGCAGTTAGAAACTATTAGAGTTCTCTAGAGTCACAGAACTTATGGAATGTCTCTATATATTAAGAGAAATTATTGGAATAAATGACAGTCTGCAATCCAACTAACCCAACAATGTCCAGCTGGGATGGGGAGGTCAAAGAATTTAAGTAGTTGCTCAGTCCCACCAGGTTGCGGCAGCCTGTATAAACTGGAATCCTGAAGAAATAGGTTCCAACAGATGCACTGGCAAGTAAGGGCAAGCAGGCAAAGAACAAACAAATCAAATCCTTACTTTTTCCATTGTCCTTATATAGGCCTCCAGCAGAAGGTGTGGCCAGGTTAAAAATGTGTACCACTATGCCTGGACCTAAGCTTTTCTTTACTAGGAACTTGCTCTGTCTCAGGCTGGGCCTGAACTCAAAGATCTGCTTGCTTCTGTCTCCTAGGATTAAATGTGTATACTATCTTGTCTGGGCCTAAGCTTTTCTTGGCTACTGTGCCTCAAGTTCTGGATCAAAAGTGTATGTCATCCCATGTCAAGATCTGGTGTCTTCCAGCTTCAAGATCTGGATTGCAGGGGTTCACTCCATTTCTGAATTGTAGTTCATTCCAGGTGTCAAATTGACAAACCAGAAATAGCCATCACAGAAACCAATAACTGAAGGATAACTGGTAAGTCCCCATTGTGTTATTCTTTTGATCAACTCATTGATCTGAAAGTCATAATGAAAACCTTTGGAAGTGATGAGATTGGTACAATTATAGTAAACTTTTCAAGGAAGGCCCTACTCAAGGAGTTATTTTCCCCAGCACACTGGTAAATACTGAACTGTCCATGTGTAGTGTTAGACTTCAGTGCACAGCTTTGAACAGACAACACCAGACCAAATGGTTCCCTGGGGAGGGGGTTTATTCAGGGCAGAGGGCAAAGGTGGGGAGAGAAGATGGTGGACAGAAAAGAGAGCAAGGTCAGGGAGTTCTGCCTATTTATATGGGCGGTGACATAGCCTTTTCCCAGGTAAAGGTGAGGTAGCCAGGTGGATTCTGGGAGTGTATGGCGGTTGCCTTGGCAACGATGTAGGGTTGCCTGGGTCACCTAGATGTGATGTCACTGAGTTCGGGCCTGATACCAACATGTATTTTGTTAAGATACTCCATATCTAACAATGCTTTCATTATTTAATCATGGAAAAACATAACAGGTTGAGCCAAAGAAATCTTTGATAGAGTCTATATAGACTATGGCCATGGGTAAGAAATAGAAGGGAAGGTGAATGGGCATGTGATACCTGGTTGACTTTTACTTAGAACTTTGTGAGAGATTGTTAAATTAGACCTTAAGGTGTTGTGGTAGCTAGTCTTGATTTTCAACTTGACTAAATCTGGAATGAACTACAATCCAGGTTTCAAGGATACACCTAGGATACAGATCTTGAGGTGGGAAGACACACCTTTAGTCTGGGCCATACCTGCTACAAGCCTAGATATAAGGACATGGAAGAAGGAAGGTTTTCTCTTTATCTGTTTACCCTCACCTCGCTAGCACATCCATTCCTTCACTGGCATTGGAGCCTACTTCTTTGGGATTCCAGCATATACAGAAGACCAGCTGAGACACCCAGTCTTGTGAGACTGAACAACTACTAGATTCTTAGACTTTCCATTCACAGCTAGCCATTGTTGGATTAGTTGGACTGCAGTCTCTATATAAGTCTATATATATATATATATATACATATATATATATGTGTGTGTGTGTGTGTGTGTATGTATGTGTATATATATATATATATATATATATATATATATATATATATGCATTCCATAAGTTCTAGGATTCTAAAGATACAGGCATATTATGCTTTAATAGTTAATAACTTAAAATCATTGCTGGTTTGTTCAGTATTTAAAGACAGTTACAACAAAATCAGGAACACTGACCCAACAGTGGGCCCAAGTTAATAATTACTATATCCTTCCACAGTGCCAGAAGTTAGCCTCTTTGGTTTTTCTGTTTATTTCTGTTTCCAAGTAGGATGTGAGTTTTATTAAAGCAGTACAAATATACTTATAAAATATATATTTATGTTTGTATACTTAAAGAGAACACCAATTTAAAAATATCCATGGTAGTTTATTTGGGGGTGGGAGGGATGACTGGACTCTTTAATCTTTGATCTTACAAATTTGGGGGGGGGGTGTATTTTTGTTTTTGTCTCTGCAACAAGCACTGTTGGAGACACAAAGGTCCTGTCACCCACAGAGCACTGGGAAACCAGGAATGTTAAACACATGGGATGTCTCCTCAATGAAGGAAATAAAATGCCTGCATTCCACGAGGAAAGCTGGGATGGAGGGTTTTTGTAACCTAGTGACCTTTGGCTATTTGTAGAGCCAGACCTCACTCAATTCCCCAGAATGATTATCCCAGATTTTCCCTCCCTAGACTTTATCTTCACCTCACAGTTAATAGAGACCATCCTTAGGGACCACTAAAGCAGAAGTTTCTGGATATGCCATGTGATGTAGGCTCATGTGTTGTTTTGCTGAAGCAAGACCCATAGGAGGATACATGATGTTTGGAGAAAGAAAGTATAAATAGGACTCAACAGACAGCTAGTTTCGAAACGCTTTGTTGGTCTGGAGTTTTTATCTTTGCCTTTGCTGATCTTCACTTTCTTGAGAGAGTCACAGCAGAAAACTCTTATCATTCTGGCTGGTCCTGGTAGATCCCATTGACTCATGCTAGTCTAGCAGAGGCCTGGTGGTTTCTGCTGGATCATGCCACCACTGCTGATTCCTATTTGGTATCCTGACACTACTGAACTGGACTGCTGATATCCTGATTGGAATCATCCCCAAATAACTACTTCTTAAAAAGTCCACATCCCCTTGTCCTATTTACCATCCCCTCCCACAACCCCCTACATTTGGACAGTGAGCTATAAGGGGCATCAAAGCATTTGAGAACCCTTACTAAGCTGGGCGGTGGTGGCGCACACCTTTAGTCCCAGCACCTGGGAGGCAGAGGCAGGGGATTTCTGAGTTCAAGACCAGCCTGGTCTACAGAGTGAGTTCCAGGACAGCCCGGACTATACAGAGAAACCTTGTCTCGAAACCCTCCACCCCCACCCACCAAAAAAAGAAAGGGAACCCTTACTAAAAGATTTTTTAAAAATCTAAGCCTACAGGGCGTGTCACATGAACTTTATAGCCTGCTTACCTCTATGCTGTCTCAGTCAGAGACCACACTAGATCTTAGGCCTTAGCTTATAGAACCCATCTTCATGGGCACATATATTTTGCAAAGGAGTCTCTATATAGTCCTGCCTTATACTTTATTGTGTACCAGGAATTGGAATGATTGTTGCCTGGAAACCTTTTCTCAAGTTATACTGTTTAAATATGCTTATAATGAACCACCTGACTCGTTAGAAGTTTGATCCAGACTAAGTCGGCCTTTTCTCTGCCTGCCATGAAGCTTGCAAGGACCCCGACAAAGTACTTACTATTTTTATAGACAGAAAAATGTTTTAACCCTTAATGATCCATAAAACCAACATTGAAACTATAAATTAGGGTAAGTTAAAAATGTTTGTATTGCCTTTCAAGAAATTTATGTTAAATCCATGATTCATTTCTGATCTGAGCATTGCTTTAAAAATTCACAACTCCATTTGCTCCGATGTCAGAAAGAAATAGTTTCTCCATTTTGAAATTAGCAAAAATCATCCCAAAAAATCAGTGTCCCCAGATAAGATGCCTAAAATTGTCATTAGTCTCAATAAAACAATAGTCTTGATTTAAATATAACTAGTAATGTATTTAATGAAAGAACATTAACCTTTGTGAAATAAATTTGTATGACTCTTACTTGGCCTATCAAAAAAGCACACAGTTATAACTAGTTATATATCTTTTTTGTTTGTTTGTTTGTTTTTGGTTTTTCAAGACAGGGTTTCTCTGTGTAGCCCGGGCTGTCCTGGAACTCACTCTGTAGACCAGGCTGGCCTCGAACTCAGAAATCCGCCTGTCTCTGCTTCCCAAGTGCTGGGATTAAAGGGCTTTTATACCATTTTAATTATATGCAAGTATTAAGGTCAGTTCTAAGTTGAGGAACTAGCAATACAATAGATGCAAATAGTCAAGGAACAAGCAAGACAATAAACACAAATAGTCAAAGAACAAGCAAGGCAATAAACAAAGTTCTATGAACACTCCCTTGATCACTGTTTCTAAGAGCTTATCAGGATGACCAAAATCTGAGCCAACTTCCCTGTCCTAGCCCAAAGTCATTTTCATGTCCGAAGCCTACTTCCTTGTTCTAGCCTAAAATTTAGATTCCTGCCTAAAATTACTTTTTTGTTCCTGGGAGTCCCGCCTCCTCTGGGTTTTGGGGCAAAGACTAAGATATTGATGAATGCTCGCTAGTCACATATCTTACCACATATTTTACCCATTTTAATTTTGTAAAAAAATCTATTTATCAAAGAAGGAAAATAGAACCTGTGTTGTTTAACAGTTTGTTGACTGAATGTTTAACATCTAAATATTTAGCCATATAGATGAGCCCCCATTCTGATTGTTTTGGCATTTATTAGGAAGGGGCCCCGGGAAAGAGACCAGAGAAAGAAAAGGGCTATGCATGTGGGTGCTGAGAGTCCCTCATGAGAATGATGAGAGACAGTCGAGAGATAAAGGTGATCCAGGAAAGAAGAGAGGGGTGCATGAGCTCAAGACCAGGAGATGTCACTCTGAGGAGCTAAAACACCCCTGTAGTTTAAGCTTTAGGAAAGGAACAAAGAAAGTGGAATGGCAGCCAGGAGGCCCCATCACATCTTCCCTGCTCTGGGATAGAGTATGCCTCCAGGAGGTAACAAAGAAGCCAATACTCAAAGAAATGTTAGGTTCTGGGTCAGACAGGGACCTGGGAGAAGTGATTGAACAAACAAACAACAAAAAACAAAAACAAATGCATGAAAATAGGAGGGGGGGCTGGGGAGGTAAATCAGCAGTTATGAGCATTTGCTAATCTTACAGAGCACCTAGATGGCAACTCCCATCTGTAACTCTGGCTCCAGGGAATCTGATACTCTTTCTAGCCTCTACAAATTATGCACACAGGCTGCACAACTATACATGCAGGCAAAACACTCATACACATAAACTAAAATAAGTATATTTTAAATAAAAAAATAGGCTGACCCCACCGTGGAGCTAGAGTTCTAAAAGTCACAATGAAGGGGTCGGAGCACGCAAGAGAAAAAGAATTCAGACTTACATCAGAGCATCACAGGGGAATTTGAAGAAGAAAACGGGAAGTGTTTTCAGGATGATGACATGCCAGAGCCATACGGCAATGCCTATTCCCAGTGGCATTTCAGTGGAGGAGGGTACCCAGACCAAATGCAGCTCAGCTGTGGCCTGCTAGGTCTGATATGATGGAGTTGAAATGCAAGATTGGTCTTCTGCCATTAGCCAGAGCAGCAGGTGCCACAGAATCCATGATTGACACCACTGAGCACAAGACATCTGACTTTTCATGGCTGGTCAATCCAGGCAATTCTCATCAGCACCCCAGGTGTTTGGACCAAGATACTTCATGAGCTTGGCACCAACACTCCAGGGATTAACCCTGAGTAGAGACCAGGGTTACTTTTATGGACATGGCTGATAATCTGGGAGGAATTGTTTCTATCTTGCCATATGGAAGAGAAGGCCCATACAAATGAATCCCAGTTTCTGTTTATTTCAGATACAATCAGTGCATTCATACATACTACCTGAAATTGCCTCCTGTATTCTAACCCCAGATGTTTCCAACTTGAGTGCTGTTCTGTCCCTGCCAGCCTGCAGGTCAGCATTGGCAGTAACCCTGTTATATACCAGTATCTTCCACTTGTACATGTACATGAAAATTCCATGTTCTTCAATTCTTTAATTTATGTATATGTGGGTATGTGTGTGTGTGTGTTATGATGTATGCATAGGTGCATGCAGAGTTCAGAAGAGGGTGTCCAGTCCCCTGGAGTGGGAGACCATTATGAGCTGCCTGATGTGGGTGATGGAGTTAAAACTCCAGATCTCTGTGAGAGCTATATGCTTTTAAGTGCCTAGCCATCTCTCCAGATGTACTCCTCATAGTATTAGAAAAATAAGTAGAAAATGGAAAACTGGATGAATTTATACTAGCAATTTTCTCTCACTATGTGGCCCTGAAACTATGTAGAATAGGCTGACCTAAAACACACAGAGATCCACCTCTGCCTGCATACCAAGTGCTAGAATAAAGGCATGCACCACCATACCCAATACTAGTGATTTTCTTTTTAAAAAAAATGTAAAGAAGCTGGGTATAGTGGTACATGCCTTTAATTCCATTACTTAGTAGGCAGAAATAGGTGGAACTCTGATTTTTAAGGTCAGCCTGGTCTACGAAGCAATTTCTGAACAGCCAGAGCTACACAGAGAAACTCTGTCTTGAGAAAACAAAACAAAAAAGAAAAGAAAGAAGCTATAAAGATAATCCATCTTAGACACAGGCAGATCATTAGATCTTGGAGTTTCAGTCTCTATTACTCATCCCCTGAACTTCAGCCGGTCGTAGTGACAATTGCATAGAACAAAATTAAATCTATATTGCCAGGCATGGTGACATTTGTAATCCCAGCATTCCTGGGGCAGGAGGATTTACAGGAGTTGGAGCCCATTTTGGGTTACATAATGAGTTCCAGATTAGCCTGGACTACAGAGTGAGACTGTCTCAGATAGAGGGGAGGAGAGGGGCAACAAAGCATTGCCACCAATCATCTGAAAGGACTTTTGTAATTGTAGATTTTGTGACATTCTTAGCTTTCTGAGGATATTCCAACCTCTTAAGATCATGTGGTTTCATTATTCAACTTGTATGCTTCATCTGACCAAACTTTTGAGGAACCTGTGTTTGTAAGGAAGTCTACAGAGCTTCCAAATGGTGACCTCTTTCCTGGAGTACCATGCCTCCACCAAGACAGCTGTAGCAACTCTGAGGGTTGACTGGAAAAAGAATGGAGATATCATGAAGGTGGCTGGGTGATTTTAAGTCAAGAAAGTGACTAATAGTTGTTGTGGAGTATTTACCAGAGAAGACTGCTTGGTTGTGGGTTTAAACCAATCTTAAACCAGTCAGCTTTATTACCCAGTTGATAACTACACTGGGTGTTCAGGATCTCAGTGTAGCTTTGAGCCTTTCTCAGGGTGAGCTTTTAAGTACAAAACCCAGTCCTGTGTTGACATAGTTCACTTAACAAAAATAGCCAGAAGCAGAATTACAGAAGCCAAAAAGGCAAGGTTAGTGCATTTAGAAACTTTCCCAGAACTATGGATTTGATGGGTTAAGGTCCTTATTTTCATTTTGGCAGGTGATACTGTCTACATGCTAAATTTTATGGCCTAAATGGTACTTCCATCGTGAGTCATTTCTTCTAAGGTCTGAGAGGCTACTTACGGTCTGGTGCTGTTACAATAGTCACTGTCTACCTGCTATGGACTGTGGACATCACATAGGACAAAACCAATGTTTTGTCATCCAGTGGGAGCTGCCTCCCCTCTGGACTCAATTACTCTAAAACCCCACGTAGAGAGGTGTCGCGTCTGCCTTGGCCAGCAATTAAGACAGACAGGATCGGATCCTTCTCAGTCAGCTTTATTCCAGGAACGACTCTTGACTTATGGACTGGGACAGGATGGGGACCGGATGGGACAGGATGGGCCGGGGACAGGGACCCAGCGGGACGGGACTAGAGGGGACAATGGGGACCCCAAGCAGCAGAAATGAGCTGCTTATATAACTGCCCAAGGCGGGCTGGGTTACGTGTTCTCTCAGGATAGGTTAAGCTGCCAATACCTCATTAGCATAAGCCCGCTCGGGAGGGGCATGAGGCCGATGCATGCACAAAGGACTTGTTTACCAGTTTAGCTGAGCTGGCCACTAGGAACCAGCTGCTTACATTGTCAGGTGCTAGTCATACGACTTTGAAAGTGTCCCAGGTGCTATCTTAAACACGGCTGCCTACATCTCCCCCTTATTTATTAAATTGAAGTAGGTTACCTCTGGACCCTTCAGACCTTAGGCATCCCACACCCAAGCATGCTTGAACTCATTCATTAGGTGTTTGGCGTGGGGGCGATCGAGAGCACACCTAGAAGGTCGTGCTAGCGCAGCAAGTCAGCGGTGGAAAACAGAGGTCCGAGCCCTTGTGCAAAGTGAAGGCATTGTAATGGGAAAGTTTATATTTTGCTATACCCACCTTCGTGCCTATTTTCAGGGAGAGGTACATTTGGCACAAAACCTCTATGCACTCGGACATGCTTTCAGAGAATCTATCTCAAATTGAGAACATCTCTAGTCGAGGCACTCCTCGTACTCCCCGCTTCAGAAAAATTGAGGTGATGCTGTAGGAGCCTCATGAGTGTACACCCTTGGCAATGGTTAAGATGATCAGGATCTAGGGATAATGCCTGGACGGCCATTACCAGGTCCAGAAAGCTCCCCACTATGCCTCCCTAAGGGAGGCCAGCCAAATACCTGGGGGAGTACCTTCCTCCATGGCAGTCAGCGCCTGGTAAACCACAGCCTTATGTCTTGCATGGTCACGGCACAAATGACACAGGAAACCAAAGGCAGAAACCACATCTTAGGAGAACAACGGCTCCCCAGATAAATACTCCTGCCCATTCTTTAAAGAAAATGAGGGTATCCTTGACCCAAGTGGTGAGCTCCTCCAAAGTAACGGGATCCAGGCGGGTACCATTCAGGGTAGCAATCTGCAACAGGAGCCTCCTGGATAGGTCCTCGCCTTCCTTCGACCAATTTCCTTTCAGGTACTCAGACAGGAGGCGGCTCTGATTGAGAGACTGAGAAGAGTTATATACCAAAGGAGTAAGACACAGTCCCCTGAGAGAGGAGACGACAAGAGAGCTGAACAAGTTTATATAGGTTAGCCAGCAGGAAGAAAAACGGTGGTCGGACACACACGGAGCAGGTTTAGTGGAATGGAGTGATTTGGGACAATACAGGGTGCATTACAAGCACAAGAAGTAGGGAAAAGGTAGGGAGGACCGGGGATTAGAATGGACGACATAGGCACTGGCCAGGTGCGTGTGATGGCCCACAAAGGTATAAAGTCACCCGGTATCCAACGCAAATCCCTCTTTTATTTTAATGCCTCTTGCACGCATTAGTTCTTTTAAGGCACTTCTCATGGGGCACAATGGTGAGTTCCCATGGTTTCACTTTCCTGATTTGATGCTCGCCAATACGCCAGAAAAAACACACACAATTACGACACCCAGACCGACCCACACCAAACAAACACAAACAGCAAACACTAACATGATACTTCTAAGGTCTCTTGTGATTCAATTGCCACTTTACCATGGACCTATGACCACGAACCTTATGATGCCGCTTTACCTCGACCTTGTGACGGCCCCACTTACTGGGCACTTTTTTTTTTTTCTTTTTTTTTTTTCGAGACAGGGTTTCTCTGTGTAGCCCTAGCTGTCCTGGAACTCACTGGTAGACCAGGCTGGCCTCGAACTCAGAAATCCGCCTGCCTCTGCCTCCCAAGTGCTGGGATTAAAGGCCTGCACCACCACCGCCCGGCAACTGGGCACTTTCTATGCCTGCTTTACCACGACCTTGTGAGGCCCCACTCACTGGGCACTTTCTATGAGACCGGTTTCCTGGACCCTGGACGGTCCTTGGAACGCCCAACTTACTGGCCTCATCTATGACCGCCGCTTCCAGTACTGGACTTGTGCGTGCCCATCAGCCGGCATGCACTTTCTATGACTCCGCTTTTCCACGGACCTTGTGACCCTTGTGACAGCCCCACTTACCTGGCACTTTCTATTGCAATAAATATACCTGTACCACCATTCCTAGCTGCTGAGTTCTGAATCCACGAAGGTGAAGTCCTCGGGTCCCCGACAGGCCACCATATGTCGCGTCCGCCTTGACCAGCAATTAAGACATGACGTCGAAAACCACATCAAAAAAAAAAATTCAGGACACGACTACGACTTATGGACTGGGACAGGATGGGGACCAGGATGGGGACAGGGATGGGGGCCGGGGACGGACCTGACGGGCAGGGACCTAGACAGGGACAGGATGGGGACCCCAAGCAGCAGAAATGAGCTGCTTATATAACTGCCCAAGGCGGGCTGGGTTACGTGTTCTCTCAGGATAGGTTAAGCTGCCAATACCTCATTAGCATAAGCCCGCTCGGAGGGGCATGAGGCCGATGCATGCACAAAGGACTTGTTTACCAGTTTAGCTGAGCTGGCCATGCTGGAACCAGCTGCTTACATGTCAGGTGCTAGTCATACGACTTTGAAGTGTCCCAGGTGCTATCTTAAACACGGCTGCCTACAGAGAGGGAGTCAGGTATAAGTTGGCTGGACATGGCAGCTTCTCTAGGTAGAACACTGTGAGTAATCATAACAATAATAACATGAGCAAGCCACCATTGCCTGCTAACTCCATGCCAGACATTCTGCTAAGCATGTTCCGTGGGGTATCTTATTTAATTTTTATGAGAATCTTAGAGTTACTGAGACTAAACTGATGGATGGAAACCCCTTGGGTCGCGCGCGGGTAAGAACCTGGAGTGCAAGTACATCCCATTTTCTTTGGCTTGTCTCAGCTGGCAGATGCTTCAACCATATCCAGGGTGAAAGGCTCTTTTTGCTTCTCTTCCTCAATTTTCAGTCTTTCCACTCCTAGTCTCTACCATCTGCACAGGTTTCAGGAAACCATGGTCTCCAAAATGAACTACAGGATGAATGTTGCTGAGGGTTGATTCAGGAACAGACTGGCGTTACAATTCTGGCCAAAGAGTTTAGAGAGATCTATGGAAGCCAAAATACACATGATGAGATGTGCGACAGGAACGTTTCCCTCTGAAGGAAAATCTTGGGCCAGAACCAACCATCAAGCAACGCAATAGGGTCAAGCCTGAGGCTGGAAGTCAGCACTTGATACATTTGCTGCACACAAAGACCCAGCATTTTGAGTCACAGATGTTTCAAAAGTGGACAAGCCAGCCTTGGAACTGACTTACCTCTGAGCTTCTCACGATATGATATTTAAGCCCCTTGGGGTCTGAGCTACTTCTATTTGGGTCCTCATTACTGAGAAAGTCTTTGCTACAAATGGGATATATCATGTCCAAGTCTGCACTAGGTTGAGAGTGCCCAAGAACATTAGTTACCAATATCCCAGACTGTGGACAAAATGAAATGTGGAACTTTCTCAGAGGCCAGGAATACTGTCAGAGAAGTTTCCTATCAAGCCTAATTGAAAACAACAGCTCCTTAATCTAAATTTACAGCATAATAAGCCTTATGGTTACCTAATCATAATTAAATTAGACAGGTGGTGTGTTTCATATACACTAACTAGAATCACAGAAAGGAGGAGGTGCATTTGCTATCTAGGGTTTCTACTGCTTCCTCCTGGAGTTAGGGGTGAGAGCTACCTGGCCTGCAAAGTGGGAGACCTGAGTTTGAGTTCCGTCTCTGCTCTCAATGACTGTGTGACTTGAAGCAAGTGCCTTAGCCCCTCTGGTTCTCTCTGTATTCTCATCTGTCAAATTTCAAACCAAAGGGACTCTTGAAGACAGCATATGGCATTACGCAAAGGATCATTACTTAGTTTTGCCTGTTCTTTTTTTGATTTGTTTTTTGAGATAGGGTGTGATGGCTACTTTTGGTTGTCAACTTGACTATATCTGGAATGTACTATAATTCAGATATTGAGGACACACATGTGAGAGATATTCTGCTTGGTTTGAAGTGGCTGAATCCAATTCTAGTCTGAAACTTTGAGGTAGGAAGACACACCTCTGATCCAGATCTTGAGGTGGGAAGACACACCTTTAGTCTGGGCCACACGTTCTGCTAGAAGCCTAGATAAGGACATGGAAGAAGGA
The DNA here is from genome assembly GCA_021653895.1 of Mastomys natalensis. Lineage (NCBI taxonomy): Eukaryota > Metazoa > Chordata > Mammalia > Rodentia > Muridae > Mastomys > Mastomys natalensis. The sequence goes on from JAJTUV010000357.1 coordinate 1,867,179, forward strand.
AGCTTTTGCTCTTTGCCAGCTTGCCTTTGCCTTGCTGACAAGCCCATTCCCTCACTGGCATTGGAGCCTACTTCTTTGGGATTCCAGCATATACAGAAGATCAGCTGAGACACCCAGTCTTGTGAGACTGAGAAACTACTAGATTCTTGGACTTTCTGTTCACAGCTAGCCATTGTTGGATTAGTTGGACTGCAGCCTATATATAAGTCATTCCAATAAATTCTCTATTCCATAAGTTCTGTAATTCTAGAGAACCCTGACTGATATACAGGGTTTCTCTGTGTAGTCCTGGTTGTCCTGAAACTCAATCTTGATCTGTAGACCAGGCTGGCCTTGAACTCATGTAGATCCACCTGACTCTGCTTCCCAAGTGCTAGGACTAAAGGCCACCATGCCAAGATAGTTTTACCTGTTCTTATGAGTGTTTGCTTACATGTTTGTGGAGGCATACACATGCACAAGTGTGTGTGTATGTACCTGGAGTTCCACCTGAGGCTAACCTCAGGATACTACATACACATTATTTTCTGACACAGACTTCTTCACTGGCCTGGAAGTTGTCCAGTCAGACTAGTGATGTTGTGAGCCATCCCCAGTGATCTACTTCTCTCCGTCTCAGGGCAGGACATAACACCTGGATTTGGGGTGGGGGACACAGATTGGGAATCTCAATCAGGTCATTATGTCCTACAAGCGCTGTAGGACACCTCCTAAAACCCATTATGTCTGTTCATGAATGCCATATAACTAAAAGTATGCATTAAGTATCAATTTTTGTCTAGTAAGACACCTAGACCACTTTTTTTTTTTTAAAAAAACATAAGGTCTCACTGTTATCCTGGATGGCCTCAAACTCAGAGCTTGCCTGCCAAGTGCTGGGATTCAAGGCATGTACCACCATGCCTAGCCTAGCCTCTGACCTTTTTTTTTTTTTTTTTTTTTTTGGTTTTTCTTTCTTTCTTTTTTTTTTTTTTTTTTTTTTGGTTTTTTCGAGACAGGGTTTCTCTGTGTAACCCAGGCTGTCCTGGAACTCACTCTGTAGACCAGGCTGGCCTCAAACTCAGAAATCCGCCTGCCTCTGCCTCCCAAGTGCTGGGACTAAAGGCATGCGCCACCACCGCCCGGCTGCCTCTGACATTTTTGAGGGCACCTTATTGTCAGAAAATTGAGTCCAAATTAGCAAAGGTTTTAACTCTTCAGACTTGCACAGCTTGGGAGCCCAAGACTGCATAGTCAGGAAGCCAGCTTATGAATGCTGCTCATCCTCTGAGTAAAGCAAACTCTCCAAAACTCATTTTGCATGTGACTCTAGAGGTGCTGAGCAAAGAGAAATCCTTGTGGTCAGAGCCAAAAGGACCAATGGACCTAACAGCCCCTCTCAGCATTATAGGTGGCTCTAAGGAGGGATTTCTCAGCTTTCTTTACATCTGTTCCATGCCTGCCAAATAGGATCTTAGATATCGTGGCCAATGGCCCCTATATATTGTATCTGCACAATCTCTGTGTATTGAACTTTACCTAGAAGTTTCTTTACATCATCAAAGCAAAAGGAGAGAGAGAGAGAGAGAGAGAGAGAGAGAGAGAGAGAGAGAGAGAAAGAAAAAAAAAACCTCACCTTCAGCCTGGAGTGTCCTGCCCATTCACTTCAAGAGAGAGGTGAGGAAGATGGGGAGGTGGGGAGGTGCTTGTTCAGAGGTTGAGAACCCAACTCTGATCCTCAAGTCCCTCAGACAAAGCTGGGCACGCTGTAATACATGTGTAATCTCAGTGCCAGGAACATAGAGACAGGGTGCGCTCTGGGACTTGCTGGCCAGCTGACCTAGTCAGTATGCTTCATATTCAGGAAGACACCTGGTCTCAGAAAATAAGGTAAACAGAAACTAAAGAGAACATCTAATATTAATCTAGGACTTCCACATACATGTGCAACCACACACCATTCTGTTACCGTGTCTCTGTCTCTCTGTTTCTCCTTTCCTGTCCTCTCCCTCCCCTTCCATTTCCCCTATTGCTTTCCCTTCCTCCTCTCTCTGTTACAATAGAGAACTTGTGTGCACACACACAGGTTAATAAATATATATGTTGGAACATGGGGGAAACAGCAGAAATGTGAACACAGACATTGACTACTCACCAAAGATGCATGCATGAGCCCCTTCTAGAGCATGGGGTTTACCTAACCAGGAAGCAAAGAGCAGCTTCCTAGCTAAGGACTACATTTCCCAGATCCCTTGCATTTTAAAAATACAGATGAACTGTATATAGCACAGCATTAACTATCATAAAGTGTCCTATGCTGTGGTGTATAGTACATTCACAGTGTTACCCAGGAGTGCCCTACACCAAGTTTTAGAATTCTTTTATTGAACCAAAAGAAAACCTGGTACCTGTTACAAAATTACTCCCCTATCATTCTTCTCCAACCTCCAGCAACCACCAACTAACTTCCAACTTCAAAGATTTAGCAATTGTAGCTATTTCTCATAGAATCCGTCAGTATGTGGCCTTTACATCTAGATCTTCTAACTAATCCGAATACCTTCCATTCCATTGTGCTATAAAGCATTAATCAGTATTTCATTCCTTTTTTATATTTCATTGAATGGGCACAATATTATTTGTTCATTTATCCGCTGATAGGCATTGATGTTGTTTCTACCTTTAGACTATTATACCTAGCGCTGCTACAAACATTTATGTCTATATATTTCATCTGAATGCCTACTTTTAAATTGGGAATGGAATATATAGCTAGAAGGAGAATTGTTGAATCAGATATGATTCGAATATAATATGTGTATTTGAACACTTGGTCCTCCTTGGGCTGGAGAGATGGCTTAGTGGTTAAGAGCACTGACTGTTCTGTCAGAGGTCCTGAGTTCAATTCCCAGCAACCACACGGTGGCTCACAACCATCTGTAATGGGATCCAATGTCTTTGGTGTGTTTGAAGAGAGTGTCAGTGTGCTTACATGTATTAAATAAATAAATAGATAAATAGAGTTTAAAAAAGAAAAGCCGGGCGGTGGTGGCACATGCCTTTAATCCCAACACTTGGGAGGCAGAGGCAAGCGGATTTCTGAGTTCGAGGCCAGCCTGGTCTACAGAGTGAGTTCCAGGACAGCCAGGGTTACACAGAGAAACCCTGTCTCGGGGGAAAAAAACAAAAAACAAAAAACAACAACAACAAAAAAAGCCACCTGGTCCTCAGCAGCTGGCTCTGTTTCGGGGGGTTATGCAATCTTTGGAATGTGGAACCTAGCTAGGTGGGTTCGGCCTTGAAAGTGATACCTGCTTCTGGTTATGGATCAAGCTGTCTGCTTCCTGACCTACCATGATGTGAACAAGCCATGGTGCAAGCTCCCATCTCCACAGACAGAATACTATGAGCTGAAATCTTTCCTATCTTATTTTCCTGTCACAACAATGAGAATAATAAATGAAGGTGATAGTAATCCTATTCAGCTCTTTTAAATGGGAAGGTAGAACAGTATCTTGCTGTGAGTTTTTTCCTGGCACAGACTCCCCCATGCTGATTTTACAGGAGTAAATGACAATGTCTGGCATGTTTACTGTCTGCAGATGAGGTTTATTGCTTCCTGAAACATCAGCCACTAGTATTTTAGTGGAGATCAGTGACTGCTTCTCCTTATGAGTGAGTGGCAGAGGTCTTTGTTACACTTGGGCAGAAGTACTTCACCAAAAGACAGTGATTCTCAATCTGTGGAGTCAAACAACCCTTTCACCGAAGTTGCCCAAGACCATCGTAAAACAGAGATATTTACAATTCATAACTGTAGGAAAATTACAGTTATGAAGTAGCAACGAAAATGATTAGAAAGGTCGAGAACTGAGGTGGAAATTTCTTTGGAAACTCAGTGTGTCACATGATGTTTTTTTGGAAGCTGTCTTGTGAGAGGATGTTTTGCTGAAGCAGACACGTGAGAGAGCATTGATGTTTAGAAAGAATGTAAATGGAACCCTTCAAACAGTGGAAGGTTGCTCTTGCATTGCGACACCGTGCGACACTTCACTGGGCTTCGCTGGGCTTCACTTCATAGAGAGAAACACAGCAAAGAACTTCTCATGGTGTTCTAGCCCCTTCCCCTGACTCATGCCAAAGAAAAGCCTTGTGGTTTCTGGTGGATCCTTCCACTGCTATTGACTCGTGTTTGATATTTGCTATTGGATTGAACTGCTGATATCCTGACACCAAAGAGTGGAATCGTCCCAAAGAACAACTTCCAAACAGGTCCATAACCCCCCTTTCCTATAAACCTTCTTTTTCCTCTACCTGTGGTCAGTGGGTAGAAGGAGGTTGAATCATTCAAGAACCCTAAATAAAGTAGGTTTAGAAAACTCTAAGCCTCCAGAGAACCACTACCATAAGAGCAGCCTATTTAAGACTGACTACAGAAGACTCCGGGGAGTTACAAAAGACAGATGGAAAGATCCAGTCTCTGGATGAAGCCTAAGCAACCAGGAATAACCACTCACTGCGGCATAAAAAAGAATCAGCTGAGGCCACAGAGGTAGAGTTCAACACAGTGTTCCTCTTGCACATTCCACATGTCCATCCCTCTTCCACACAAGATTTGTGGGTTGCAGTGAGCAGAAACACCCAAACCAAACGAAGCACACTTGACCAGAAGGCTGCTGAGATCTGGTGATCTTTGGAGACAGAATACAACATGCATCTGAGCTTCCTGGAAAGTTACTGGAGATAAAGCAAAGAGAGGGCATGCATCCCTGAGTGCCCATACAGGAGGACTGTAAAAGATATGTTTATTATTTTGATTTTCCTTCCCTTCCTTCATTCTCTCCTTCATTCTCTCCTTCATTCTTTCCTTCCTTCCTTCCTTCCTTCCTTCCTTCCTTCCTTCCTTTCCTTCCTTCCTTTCTTCCTTCTTTCTTTCCAGATAGGATCTCTTGAAACCCAGGCTGGCCATGAATGTTGGTCTACCTACCTCTACTTCTCAAGTGCTGGGATTATAGGCATAAACCACCATGTAGTTTATGTGCATGTTTATAATCACATATAAAACCATGTGCAGTATTTATAATCACACCCAGGGCTTCATGCACACTAGGTAAGTGCTCTACCTGCTGAGCCATATCCCCAACCCACCATTTAAGTTTTCATTGAGCTGCCATCTTTAAATACGTTGACACTGAAACTTCCAGTTTGTTGTATATTTAGTATTCATTTCAGGGCAAACCTGATCCCCATCTCCATTTTATTGTCTTAGCCCTTGGTAAGGATCCTGATCCCCAGCCACAGGGAATCAAGGCAAGTGCTATGTCCAAGTTCCATTTAGGCAGGCCCATGTGGTCTTAGACCTCTGTCCCACACTATCTTTTTTTTTTTTTTTTTTGGTTTTTCGAGACAGGGTTTCTCTGTGTAGTCCAAGCTGTCCTGGAACTCGCTTGGTAGACCAGGCTGGCCTCGAACTCAGAAATCCGCCTGCCTCTGCCTCCCAAGTGCTGGGATTAAAGGCGTGCGCCACCACCACCCGGCCTGTCCCACACTATCAAACTGCCTTCTTCTCTGAGATGCTTAGGCCAAACTTGTTAGCCACTCTAAATGGTCCCATCCCATCAACTGAAATATTTGGTATCATCTGCCTCCTTGTGAGTATAGTACACATGTTACTTGTCACCTGGCACTCACTGCCCTGTGTAGCTGGCTCCCTTTACAATGTGTGTCTAAATCACTACAGGGCAGATGCAGGACCTGTTTCCATCATGTACTACCTTCAGACTTCAAACAAGTTATTTCACATGTCTGGACCTATGCTTACTATAAAGTGAGTAAAATCTCTCTCTCTCTCTCTCTCTCTCTCTCTCTCTCTCTCTCTTCTTTCTCTTTCTGTGTATGTATTAATAAAATTGAGATTCAATGTAAGCTGTCAGTAGTTCTTAGACTTTTTTTTTTTTTAAGGAAAGATCTCTGTCTGCATCACCACACCTCAAAATCTGAATCCGAGTCACGGCACCAATGATAGGATGGAAACCAATGGTGGAAGGGGATGTCTCAGCAGGCCCATGCCGAGGCATCTCTTTCCCTGAGGGACCAGCCACACAACGGTATAGCATAGAATAGAGTTTATTCAGGACATGGGGAGGGGAGCCAGGAGGGTAGTAGAGGCACAGAGAGAGAGAGAGAGAGAGAGAGAGAGAGAGAGAGAGAGAGAGAGAGAGCAGAGAGAGGTGGAGGCTAGCCATGACCACATGGAGAAAAGGGGAAGGGAAGGGGGGAGAGGGCAGAGGGAACCTGCAGGCTGAGAGATCAAGGGAGCAAGAGAGAGAGGAGGGGGCAAACAGCCCCTTTTATAGTGGGCAGGGCTACCTGGCTGTTGCTAGGTAACCATGGGGGAGAGCACACCTGGCTACTGCCAGATAGCTGTGGAGGTGGAGTTTAGACAGAATACTAACAACTTATCCACTAAGCAAGGACTTCCTCTCACCACAGGGGCACCTGCTTCATCCTGAAAGAGAAGTCCTCATAGGTTTCAAGTCTTTGGACATGGTGAGAATATGTTTAACTTGCTGGCTGTTCAAACATGAGCAAGTCACCAATGTTTCTAAACCTTACTTTCCTGTTTTATTGAAATAGTGAAAACAGGAACTGGAAAGATAGCTAAAGTGGAAGTTTCTGGAAGCAGACTCAACATGTTTTGCTGAGGCAAGATCCATGGGAGAACATGTGATGTTTGGAGAGAATATAAATAGGACTCAACAGACAGTGATGTGGGGTGGTGCATAGCTAGCTTTGAAGCGAATTGTTGGTCTCTGGTCTTTGCTGATCTTAGCTTTGTTGAGAGTGGCATGGCTAAGAACTTTTCCTGGAGTCCCTGGGTGATCCTAGTTCATCCTGCTGACTTGGCAGAAGTCTGGCTATTATTGCTGAATTGTGCCACTGCTGCTGACAAACATGTTTACTATCTTGACACTACTGAACTGGACTTCTGGTATCCTGAGAAATGGAGATTGGAATCACCTCAAAGAACTACTTCTAAACAGGTCCACATCCCCTTGTCCTATTTACCATCCATCTTTTCTCCCCTACCTTTGGACAGTGGGCTAGAAGGGATGTCAAAGCATTCAAAATCCCTTATTATAAGTAGGTTTTTAAAAATCTAAGCCTACAGATAGCTTGGTAGTTAAAGAGCTTGTTTTTCTTCCAGAGAACCAAGATTCTATTCCCTGCACCCACATCAGGTGGCTCACAAATATTTGTAACTCCAGCACCAGGAGTCCCAATGTCCTCTTCTGGCCTCCAGGGGTATCTACATGTATGTGGCATACATTCATACAGGTAAAAATTTAAAGTAATTAAAGTATTTAAGTAATTAAAATAACAATAACAATGTCTGTCTTCAAGAATTGACTTTGCCTGGTATGATAGTGCATCCCTGAAATCCCAGAACTCAGGAATCAAAAGCATGAAGATCATAATTTTGCAGCCAGCCCAGACAATGCCAGAGACCCTGTCTCCCAAAATACTCAACTGATTTTTTTTTCTTGTTTTTGTGACAATTTTTGTGTCTTGCTATGTTGCCTAGAACTCTTAAGATTCTTTTGTCTCATCCTTCCAAGTGCTGATTATACGTACAGGCCACCTAGCAATTTCTAAAATTTTATTTTAAAGTGTGTATTGGGGGAGGGAGTGCTCATGAATGCAAATGTACAGGGAGGCCAGAAGAAGGCACTGAATCTCCTGGAGCTAGAGTTACAGAAAATTGTGAGGTACCCAACATTGGTGCTGGGCCCCAAACTCAGGTCTTCCATAAGTGCATTTGAGTGCTCTTAACCTCTGAGCCATCTCTCCAGCCCAACCCAGAAATTTTTATTTCACACCTATTATCTACATGACATTATGTTGAAGATAGGATGGAGAAAAAGACAAACAAAACTGAATTCATGGAACTTACGGTTAGTTGGGGAAAGATGGTAAAGAAAGCATATAAAAATGGACTCGAGGTGTAGCTCCAGGATACAGTGTTTGCCCAGCAAGTGTGAGGTACTGAGTCACAAGTGTCATTGAGGAAAGGCGAAATGGACTAGGGACAGAACACTGAAGCAAACAACAAAAAGGAGATCTGGGAACTGAGATATGGAAGGCTCTGGGTGAACTACTGGTTACCAGAAAAGACTTCCTCTGGATTCAGCCAGCAGGGACTGGGGCCCACCATTACCAAAGCCAGTGGCACAGCATGTAGTTTGTTCATAGACCCCCAACCTTGCTCTCCAATCTGTGCTGTTTCTGTCCTTCCAAGCCTGGACTGAAAGCAAGATGGACAAGCAGAGAGCTTTACACACACTGTCCCAGCATAATGATTGGCTATTCCTGCCTGGCACAGACCCCTCCATTGAAGTTGGCTTTAGCTCTTCACATAATGGGCACCACCTGGGTCCCAGGGATTGCATCTGGCATCAACTAGTTCTAAGCCCAAGCTGGAGCAGCACCCTGGCTCCCCTCATAGATACTGGCTTTGGAAGCCGCCAGCTCCTGGCTGGATGTGTTTTACTCCTAATGACCTCTATCAGTGACCTCTGTTGTAGACCCACCAGGTTCACAGCTGTCACCATCACAAGTAACCTAGTTCTAGGGCAAATCGATCAGCGATCAGCCTCCACTGTGTGCCCTAAGGACCTGGTGACTGATTTAAGCAGCAGAGAGAGTATGATCATGTTATTTCCAATTTCCACAGCTAAAAGCATATTCCGTGTAGAACGATGGATTGCCTGGAATCCTGGGAATGTATGCAGTACTTCTAAGGCTGCTTGAAGACAGGTGGATGGAAGAGAGCTTACCCCTACTTGGCCGTGTGATGTGTTTATAAAAAGATAAAGAGAGAAAGAATATGGGGTGTGGTGAGATATGGGGGAAGGGGATGTCTCAGCAGTCCCATGCTGAGGGATCCCTTCCCCCTGAGGGACCAGACACAGGATGGTATAGTATAGAACAGAGTTTATTCAGGGCATGGGGAGGGGAGTTAAGAGGGTAGTAGAGGCAGAGAAAGGGAGAGAGAATAGAGAAGTAGAGGCTAGCCATGAGCACGTGGGGGAGGGGAGGGGAAGCAAGGGAGCAAGAGAGAAGCAAAAGAACAAGAGAAAGAGAAGGGGGCAAGCAGCCCCTTTTATAGTGGGTCAGGCCTACCTGGCTGTTGCCAAGTAACTGTGGGGTGGAGTTTAGACAGAATGCTAACATATTGCATAGTAACTTATTGCATAGTAACTTAATATTGCATTCTCTAAGCCTCAAATGACCTATTTTTAAAATGGACATGATAAAGGATTTACTGCATATGTGGGGTAAAGATTAAGTAAAATAATCCATGCAGTGGACTTAATAATGTTTAATGTATGACTTCTGGACTTATCTTCATTCACCATCTCAACAAATGTTTTTAAGCATGCACTATTCGCTAGAAGAAATAGTCATTGAAACCTTTAGACATGACAATATGACCTCACTTGCAGAGACCTTTCTTGAGAATTGATTTCCTTCCAAAACACCAATCATGTACACACATAAAAAGACTCATATTTCAAGTACATTATGATTTTTTGGGGGCTGTATTCATAGCTATCATCAGCCTCATGTGGCCTGTGGACAATAGGGTAAATAAATCTGTCAGCTAGCCTCGGAGGATGCAAAAGGAAATAAAGTTGGAAGTGTTATTGAGGGCCCTCATATCTGCAGACCATGCACTATGTGAGCTGCATGGCATTTAAACTGGGTTGAAGATCTCAGGTAGACTAACACCGCCACTGTGTGATTCTGCTCTTCTGAGCAACCAAAGCAAAGCACTCAGAATGTAGTAGCTTCGAGAAATACATGCTTCTATACTTTCTCATGACTCTTTGGGTGATCTGGGTAGTTGTCGAAGACTGGCTACAGCTGGTGGTGGAGGATGGCCAAATGCACAAGGCTACGGCTGCAGTGTGAATATCTGCAACCACCCTGCCACAAGCCTTTCAACCTCCACGGAGCTGTGATTTCTGACACCAGATGTCAGAAGGTTCCATAGTAAAGTTGGTGTGCAACTCCTAAGCACCCTCCAGGCCTTGGCTTGCATGATAGTTTGTTTCAGCGGCCACAACAAATCACAAGACCAAGGTCAGAGTCCTCTGGGAGGGGCATGGAACCAGTAATTGAGAAAAATTGGGGTTTTAACTGTCATGATCATACTGACCATTCCTAAGTGGTCCCCAAATGGCTTTTGTTCATAAAATCTGCATTAGTCAGTTCAGGCAGCCATAACGAATTGACAAGTTTCTCTTATAGCTCTAAAGTCCAAGAACACAACACCAGAGTGATTGGGGTCTTTTACAATTTTTGGGGTCTAGCTAGCTTCTCCTTTTGGTTTGCAGATGGCCATCTCCTTGCTATGTCCTCACTGGCTCTTGGTGCTTCTATGTGGAGAAAGAGGGAGATAATATTTTGTGTGTGGGTGTGTGCAAGTACATGTGTATATAGGACCTATAACTTTCTTTGGTTAGTAGGTAAGGGTATCCTCACTGGATACCCTTAAAAGACTGGAAAAGTAAAATTGGTTTCTTGGAGGTTTTTGTAAATTATTTATTCTATGTGCTTTGGTGTTTTACCTACATGTATTTCTATGTGAGGGTATTGGATCCCCCTGGCACTGGAGTTACAGACAATTGTGAGCTACCATGTGGGTACTGAGATTTGAACCCTGGTCCTCTGGAAGAGCAACCAGTGTTCTTAACCCTCAGTCCAGCCCACTTTCTTAGTTTTTAACATCAAAGTCCCCATAAAGTCCAGCAGATCATATCCCATTTGGAGAATATGGACTTGTTCTGTCAAGAAAAACTATGTGTTTTTTTTTTTTTCATATACTAAAATTTCAAACATCTGTGTAGATAGCTAAGTGAATAAAGCGCTTGCCACACAAGCACAAGGACCTGAATTCAGATGACCAGTATTTGTAAAAATCCAGATATGGCACTGTGTGCCTGTAGTGTATAAATGCTGGAACGCAGATAGGCAAATCCCTGGGACAGCATGGGAAGAACAGTTTATGACAGTAGGAATCTGTTTCTGTGGGAACAGAATCTCAAGCTGAGGTGTGAATGGACAGTGCTTCTTTGGACAGTTTCTTCATTGTGGAGAGCTTTTGCCACCCCACCCCCCCATAGAAATTTGGCAAGCACTTGTCACTGGGCCCAAGGAAGCAGGCTCAGATAAGAGTATTTACATTTGGGCTGATACAAAACTCAAGGTAAACTCAGCCTAGGAAGGTGTGGCATTCCTTTTATCTTGGTCATCCTGATAAGCCCCAAGAAACATTGACCAGGGGGCTTAGTTTATTGCCTTGTTTGATCTCTTTGTTTATTGCCTTGTTTGAGCACTTTGTCTTTGATCTAAGAACTGACCCTATTCTTTGGATGTACCTAGAATGGTATAAAAGCAGACTGAAGAAAAGTAAACCTGCTTCAGCCTCAGCACTGGCTGGAGTCATGTTATAGTGTTGTCTAATTGTCTTTTTCTTTTCAGTCCTCACTCCATCCCTTGAAACTCTGTTGACTGACAGGCTGGCTTTGTCGCCTCATGCTGTCACCTAGCATCACTCTTAATTCTATTTCCTGGCTCCATTCTGGTATGGCTTTCCTTTACCGATGTCATTTCCCCTACAGATACTAGGAAAAGAGCCCCTGAGCATGCCTGTAAGGGGCTTTAAAAAAAATCTATTCTTTGAAATTCCCATACATGTATACAGTATATTTTAATCATATCCACTCCCATCCCCCATAAAGGATTTTCTTTTTTTTTTTTTTTTGGTTTTTCGAGACAGGGTTTCTCTGTTTAGCCTTGGCTGTCCTGGAACTTACTCTGTAGACCAGGCTGGCCTCGAACTCAGAAATCCACCTGTCTCTGCCTCCCAAGTGCTGGGATTAAAGGCATGCGCCACCACTGCCCGGCTTAAGGATTTTCTTAAAATAGATTAATCAAGGTAGAAAGATCCACCATAAATGTGGGTGGCACCATTTCTCGAGCTAGAGCCTGAACTAACTAAAAGGGAGAAAGGGATCTGATCACCAGCATTCAATTCTGCTTCCTGACTGGATGCCATGTGTCTAACTGCCTCAAAATCCTGTGGCCATGACCTCTTCATTACCATGGACTGTACTCTCAAAAACTATTGTTAGACTCTAAGATCCAAACCAGGGGACGCAATCCCACAGAAACACACAAGAACAGGGAATTCGCTGCAAAAACATGAAGTTTAATGATAAGAATAACCAGTGCACTGGGGTTTCCTCACACGCACACAAGAAGAACCCTGAATTGAAGCTAAGAGCAGTTCTTATACAGTGTAAGTGGTAGACTAGAGAAACAGTGACTAGGCACATATGATTGGCAGAACAGTGTGACTTTTAAACTGATTGGTCTTTGGGGAATGAGGTGGCAAGGACCTCCCTTGTCTGTGAGTGAAAAGGTTGGTCCATCCTTCAGAATGTGTCTTCTGCTCTGGGCCTTCCCCACCCTGTGGTCTGAGGAATGTTAATCAGCCTCTCCCTTCTTCCTCTGAATGCAAGTATCCTCTGGCTAAGGAATGTGCTCCTCCCAGGATGTGTCCTGGGGCAGTTAATTTTTAAGTTTAACCAAATTCCTACACTATAAGCTAAAACAAACATTTCCCTCCTAAGTTGCTTATATATTGTCAGGGTATATTATTACAGAAACAGGAAAAGAGACTAGCACACATACTGTTGTTTTAAAAAAAGAAAAAACGGCGGCAGAGGGTTCCCTGAAAGAAATATTTATTTAGGACAGAGGGGAGAGCAGAGAGAGGTGGCCAGCCATGACCACGTGGAGCCGTGGAGTGGGGAGGGGAGAGGGCAAGGGTCAGATACGACCTGCAGGCTGGCGGGTCACAGGAGCAAGAGAGAGAGGAGGGGCCAGACAGCCCTTTTTATAATAGTGGGCAGGGCTACCTGGCCATTGCCAGGTAGCTGCAGGGAGGAGCATACCTGGCTGTTGCCAGGTAACTGTGGAGGGGAGTTTAACAGAATGCTAACACATACAGCAACATAATCAAAGAAGAGAGAAGGGAGGAAGGGAAAAGAAAGAAAGGAGAGACAGACAGAAGGAAAGGAGGACAGAAGGGAAAAGGGAAGGAAGATTGATGATGGAGAAGGGAAGGGAAGGAAAGGGAAAAGAAGGAAAGGGTAGCTGGACTTTGGCTACTCTCTGGGTTCTTTCTTCCACCCTTCTCCACCCTTTCCCACCCTTTCAATCCCCTAACATTAGGACAGGAAAAGGAGGGGTGACATTGTAGTTAGACTACTGCCTGCTGAGTAGAGGAGTTGAGTTCCTTGGGGCAAGTTTGATCTTCCCCCTGAGGATATCTAATTTCTTCTTGTTGTTTCATCTTTGTATGAGACTACTTAACAAACCAACAACCCACCTATCAGAGATCTAGCATACACACACACACACACACACACACACACACACACACATCAGGAATCATCTAGAAGAGGCTAAAATTTAGCAGGTGATCGTCCTGAGATGGTTTTTACCATGGACTATAAAACTATGAATGAGCCCTTCTAGGCAAGGCAAAAGAGACTACATTTTAGGAAAGATTCCTGCTATTAATACACTTTTCCTGTTATTGTTAAATATATATTAAAATCAGTGGATATTAGCCTACCCTTTTGAGCAGAGTTCTGCATATCAATGAAGATGCATTGTCTTATAATGTTGCTATATAGACAAATAGATGGTTTCTTAATGATGATTCTGTAAGAATTCCTAAAATTATACTAGTAATTATTAAGCCCTTTATAATAGGACTGTTATTAAAGCCCTCTCTGATATGAAAACTGCAATAAGAACTCTGCAAGTCTTCAAGTGTCGTAAGTTAATTGCTTCTGAGATAGAAAGAAGGCATTTACAACTTAGAACACATTCCTGGAAGTTGTAAAACAATTAACCAAACATCATAAAAGAGAATTAATGATTTATTATAGGTGCAAGGACAGAAGATAAAATATTGACTGGGTTTATCTATACAAAACTTCAATGCTTAGTCACAAAAATTATAATCCTTAACTCTCCGTAAACCTGTGAAGCCAATGACAGAAAACTAATGTTTAGCCAGATAATTACTATAAAAATATGTGTAAGCTTCTCTCTTGTAAACTTGTTATTCAATTTATGATTTGAATTTATGTTTGAACTTTTAGCAAAATTTTGTAAAAATAAATAAATAAAAAAGATGCTTGGAAAAACCATATGATCTATTCCCTTAGAAAAGGTACAAAAATCTAGAAGCAATTACATTATAGGCATTGCATTACAGGAGAAGAAGAGAGAGCAAGATTAGAAGGAGGAAGGAAGACAGAAGAGTCAAGTAGCTTAGAAATTAAAGGGAGCTTAGAAATCAAGAGAGCAACTTAGAAATTTAGAGAGCATATAGTCTGATTGAGTTTCCCCTTTTTACTTTCCCTTAGAAATAAAGAGGACATTAGGACAGGAGCAGAAGAAGAGAGCATTATTGAGAACGCAGAGAGAAAGAGGGGCAAAGAAGAAGCTGCAGAAAGAGCCGGCAGGCTTCTCCTTACCAGGGGACTGAACAGGTCTTTTCTTAGCAGCAAGACAGGCTTAGTCTTACTAAAGAGGACCAAGGTTTTTTCTTACAGACTTGATTTTAATTCATTTAGCAATAATATGGTGGTAGTTTTTCTGTTTCTCTATGAAGTAAAGATTGGAGCTCATTTTTTTTTCATCCAGAATGAAAGACTTCTTTCTGCACTGGCACTTGGGCTTCTGCTCCATATGCATATGTAAGTATGGATGTATGTATGTAAGTATGTAATTATGAGATAAGTAGCAGAGCCCTACTAGAATACATGAAGGTGTATGAGTATGTGTGTGTGAGTTCATATATGAATGTATGTGAGTTTATGCATATTTGCATGCGTAAAAGTTTTTCTTTCTGCAAGCATGACTCTTCTCCTGGTACAATAAAAGTTTATTGCTCCAAACCTCCCTCCCACTTGACAAGCAGAGGCAAGGCTTCTGGGCAAGAGAGAAAGAAGCCCTAGTAATTAATCCTTTATTTAATCCTCCCTGTTAGACTACAGGTGTTAGTCGCCCAAGCCAGCAGTTTTTAACCTCAGAGTAGGTAAGAAAGTTATTGGAATTTTTTTTCTAGAATCCCAGAAGCTTCAGCATTCAGCATAGTTAGAAAGTTTAAAGGCCAGAGATCATAAGTCTTTAAAGTTACTTCTAAGTCCAATGCTATGTCCCACTTCAGACCATTCCAAGCCAGGCAGGCTCTCCACATACATACCCTCTGAAAAGTCCCCAGAACTCCAAACATCACACAACTATAGAAAATACCTGCTGCTGGCAAAATCATACCCCTGCTAAAACATAAGAAAAATAATAGTCAGCTGCTGCGGACAATCTGAAGCAGGCCCACATCCCATACCTTGGATTCAAACAAACAAACAAACAAACAAAAAACCCCACCATATTCCCATACTCTTATGAGTTTTTTGTTTGTTTGTTTGTTTTTCGAGACAGGGTTTCTCTGTACAGCTCTGGCTGTCCTGGAACTCACTCTGTAGACCAGCCTGTCTCTGCCTCCCAAGTGCTGGGATTAAAGTTGTACACCACCACTGCCTGGCAATACTTTTAAATTGCCCGGAAATTTTGATTTCTTTTTAAAAAGAAATCAAAATTCTCACTTCAGAAAGGAGAGGAGGAAGGAAGAAAAAGAGTTTTAAAACTCTGCTCACGCAGATGCCTATATAATTGATAGAGGGGCTCTACCACAGCTGTGTGACTCTGTGGTGTCCTGTCCAGTGGGTGGCCCTCGAGGTGCCCTCAATGTTTCGGGTGACACTACCCTGTTTTATCTAGTGGCAGTGCAATCTTAAAGGGAAACTCAGTCCTCAGGAGCCTCTTTCTCCAGCTGAGCATCACATCCCATTCTGTATTCAGTTCCTCTAAGTAACACACTGTCATTAGATGTCATCTAAGCTTGCTGACTATTTAGGCAACCTGATTTTTCTGCTCATATCCTGGGCTCATCAGTAAAAAAGCTCAAGGAGCTGGCCAGCGGTGGTGCACCGCTGCAGTCGCCTCGCTCTGAAGTCTGAGGCGGCCGTCTGTCTGTCCAGAGTTCGAATCCCAGCCTGTGCTGTCAATCACAGGGAAAAAAAAAGCTCAAGGTAGGCTAGCATTGGCTTTGCTAGGGTACACCTTTAACAAATGGGACCCAAAAGATTATAAAAGATAACTGAACCGAACCTCAGGTCACCCTATGGACCTGCTCAGCTTTCTTCTGCCTAAGTGGAACTAACCTCTCTGGCTTCTGCTAACTGCCTGCCAAACTGTTCACCTTCCAGCAAAGTTCAAATGTCAGTTTCTCTACAGATCCTGCCTTGGACACTGCTACATGGCTGAAGTTGAGCCAGCCTGAAACAGGACCCAGCTCTGTCTCCAGTGAAGAAAGTGACAGTAGCCAAAATGTTTAACTTTTCTGAGGCAAGCAGATTTCTCCCACTTGTAAAATATGAATTCAAATTATGGTTCAGAGTTGCCCTGCCTAAGGCTGAACTGAGCCTGTGTGAGGGGCCCTGGCATAGAACAGGAGACTCAGTCTATGCAGGCTAAGGACTGGGCACCTTGCCGTGAAATCACTAAACTTCTAGTCAGAGGCTGGAGACACGGCTCTGGTGGTAAATTGTTTGCTATACAAACATGAGGACCTGAGTTCCCATTTCCAGCATAAGGATATGCACCTGTAATTCCAAATATTGGGGATGCAGAGACAGGAGAAGCCATGGCTGGCTGGCCAGTCTAGCTGAATTGTTGAGTTCAGTGAGAGACTTTGTTGGCAAAAATCAGATAACAAGAAACATGGCTCAGCAGTTAGGAACACTTGTTCTCCCAGAGGACCTGAATTTGGTTCCTAGCATCCATGTCAGGTGGCTCACAATTGTCTATAACTCCAGTTTCAGAGGATCTGACACCTCTGGCCTCTGCAGGCACTTGCACTCACAGGATCATATAGACATGCAAACATACACTCACACACAACTAGAAATTGTGGAGAGCTTTTGGGGCCATTTGGCAGGAATCTGACATTGGCCAAGGACAAGGAAATGGGCTTTAGGCAGGAATCTGACTTTCACAGTCTTAAAGTCTCAGTTTTCCCAGGAACATCTCAAATATGGGACAAGTCTCATTTTTAAAAAATGAACCATAAATATTGTTTGTAGGCAGCCTTCTGTTTTTATAAATGTGTATAAAATTAACTGTACAAAACTAGAACAAGAGACTGTGTATTATAAGTGGCTGTTAATCCTAGGCAGCTCTGCACTGTTGGGCAGATTGTACACTGTGTAGCAGCATCTGGCCACAGATTTAGCAGGGACTGAAACTCACCCATGTATCTTGGTACAAAGTTATATTTACACAGAGGAAAGAAAAAAAAGAACCCCTTTTCTAATTTGCAAAAGACACCCTTTCACTGGTAGTAGTTCTGAATCTAAGAGATCTATCGTATTTCATATCCAGAGCTAGAGATATAGCTCAGCTGACAGAGTGCTTGGCTAGCATGCATGAAGCCTTAGGTTTGATTCCCCAGCACTGCATAAATCAGAGGTAGTGGCCCTTGCCTCTGTAAATCACGGTACTTGGAAGGTGGAGGTAGGATGATTGCAGGCTCAAGGTCATCTATAGCTACTGAAGATAGACTGACACC
Source organism: Mastomys natalensis (assembly GCA_021653895.1). Classification (NCBI taxonomy): domain Eukaryota; kingdom Metazoa; phylum Chordata; class Mammalia; order Rodentia; family Muridae; genus Mastomys; species Mastomys natalensis. The sequence goes on from JAJTUV010000357.1 coordinate 1,884,937, forward strand.
ACCCTGGGCTACATGAGATACCCAAGATTCTATCTTTTTTTTTTTTTTTTTTGAGATATTTATTTATTTTATGTATATGAGTAACTGTCTTCAGACAAACCAGAAGAGGGCATTGAATCCCATTACAGATGGTTTTGAGCTACCATGTGGTTGCTGGGAATTGAACTCAGGACCTCTGTAAGAGCTCTTAAGCACTAAGCCATCTCTGAAGCCTGAAAGTCAATCTTAAGAAGTGTTTTACAACTATTAAATTTTACAGACTGCTGTTTTCTTTAATGTTGTCTTTTTTCTTTTTTCTTTTTTAGAAACTATCCTGTAGAACTGTTTAGGACAAAGAGCATCTAACTGAGGCCAAAGAGTGGCAATTGAATTTCCTCCTGGAAGCAGGTATACTAAGCATGGTATTCTAAGGGTTTCTAGTGCTGTGATAAAATACTGTGACCAAAAGCAACTTAGAGAGAGAAGGTTTATTTCAGCTTGTAGTCCACCATCCAGGGAAGTCAGGGCAGGAACCTGGAGACAGGAAGTGATACAGAAACCATGGCACAGGTAGAGGGTGGGGGTACTGCTTACTGGCTTGCTCACCATGACTCTCAGCCTGTGAGTGTCACTGCCTACAGTGAAGTGGGCTCTCCCATATCAATCTGCACACAAGAAAATGCACCACAGACCAACTAAGAGCATTTTCTCAATTGAAGTTCTTTCTAGAATAACTCCATGTGTCAAGTTGACATAAAAGTAACCAGCGCACATGGAAATGTTATTTGGCTTAGCTCTGATATTAGCACTTTCTCTTTTTCCCACTCCTCACTTGTTTTTGATAAACCAACATGGGGAAAATTCAATGACATTTTGAAGTAGGTGCACACACACTGTTCAACAGAACTGTGCTAGCTGTGGGCTGGCAGACAGCGCCACCTGTGGGTGGCTCAAGTTATAGTTTCAGTAGCAGGCACATGACTGTCCAGGTTTGTGCTGGGAAGTCAGATTAGGTGTGTATGTGCATGACATTAACAGAGGACAATTCTAACACACAAACATAAGATGGTGTTATGTCATACTCAGTGTCCCCTAAAGTGTGGCAAGTGTTTGGGTCCCAGACTGTAGTACCATCAGCAGGTGGTAGAAACTTTATGAAATGAGACCCTATGGGAGGTCTCTAGGACGTGTGTCTTGAAAGGGATAGGAAGTTACTATGGTGGTTGATAGAACATATGTTAAATGTTCCATCTGGAACATGGCAGGTACTCTTAGCCCAGAATAGGTTTCAATGGTTTGTGGAGTGAAAAATTCCAAGTGAGATTTCCAAGGGCTTGACTCCTGACTTTCAGATGGGGAGGGAGACAAGGTTCCAGTAAGGCTGCTGACATGTAAGTATGTATCTGCTAGTCTTTCTTTGGCATCATAGCACACAAGTAGTAGGTTATGGACACTTTAAAGCCCTGCAACAAGGTTGTCAGGCTTTTCACTCTCTCTGGGAGATGGAAGCACTAAGATGTCCTTAGAAAGCTCTGTGCTGCTGGGGTTTGGGTGCAGGCAGGAAGTATAATCTGTACCTCTTTTTATCTGCTATCCAAGTAAGGATCCCCGTGACAGTCCTAGCATTGCCTAGGCCTGCTGACAGTCAGTGTCTTGACGGCATTGGTGATGCCAGCTCTGATGCTAAGGACAGGTCCTGCTACTCACCGCCTGCCTGTAAGACCAAGTTATCCTAAAAGGCATGACCTTGCCTAGCCATGGGTTGGTCCAGCAAGGCCAACAAGATTCCTGCTTCAATTTCCATGCCTGCTCCATTCATCACTCCACAGGCAGTTAGCCAACTCCTGTTTGAATAGATGTTACTCAGAATCCTGTGTTCTAGTCCTTTCTGGACTCCCAGCCCCTGCTGCAAATAGTAGACCCTGACAGTTGTCCTTTGAGTGGCCTTGCTGACTGACTATACCTGATGCACTTGGCCCTCTCCCTATAGCCAGTTACCTGGTCTGACTATGGCCTGTCTCTCAGCTTGAACTTGTCCCCTTCCTCTTCCCGTATTCCCTCAGAGTCTGGACATTGTGTCTCAATAGCTGGACAAAGTCTTGGTCATCACTTACTAAGGTCAGAAAGGCGCTAAAGGGAACAGAGAGAAGAACCTTGTGTCCCCAGGTACAAAATGCTGCTGTTACAGGATCAGGAGAAGAGAGGAAATGAGCTTAGGGAAGGATCAGATCCAGGACAAACACCGACAAAAAACAAACAAACAAACAAACAAACAAACAAACTAAACTAAACTAAAAAACCAGCATCTGTGGGCTGGACAGATGTTCAGTTCTTCTAGGACCAGAATTTGGTTTCCAACAATATTTAATGGCTCACAACTGTCTATAACTCCAGCTTCCAGGGAGATACACCACCTCTGGCCTCTGAAGGCACACACATGCACATGTACATAGTCACACAGAGACAGGCACATATACACATTATCAAAATATTTTAGATTTGTTATTCTATGCATGTCCTGCCTGAACATATATATGATGCCAATAGAGGTCAGAAGAGGGTGTGGGTCCCTGGGAACTAGAGTTACAGATGGCTGTGAGTCACCATGTGGGTATTGGTAACTGAACTCTGAACCTCTTCAAAAAAAAGCAAGTACTTTTAACCCTGAGCCATCTATCTAGCCCCCGGAATAAATACAGCTTTTTTAAAAAAAGATCTTGTATGGATTTAACAGCCAAGCTCTGGGTAGTTAAGAAGTCTGACTACCAGGTTCCAATAACCTCTAGTGACTTTAGGTACACTTCATTTCTCTAGAGTATCATCTGGATTTCCTTATCTGAGAATCTGCTAGATAGTGAATTTCCCCACAAGCATCTCAGGAATGATACAAGGGTCATTTCAAAGGTGAGGATTCAGACTGGTCTCCAGGAAGAAAAACACCTTTTCTAAGGCACAGGGATGGATGTTGAACCTCAGAGCATTACACATTCCTTCCAAAACAGTAGGCTGAGGGAAAAGGTATTTTCAGGCAGGAAGAGACACACGAATGGGCCAGTGCCCATGGAAGGTGAGGTAGACTGCTTATACTGAAGTTAGAGGCTCAGCTTCCAGCTTTTCCTCTTCACTGGGCTGGGTCACAGGCTAAACTGTGAGGCAGGATTCTGGAATGATCAGCTTGGCTCTGTGAATGGCTGTTTGTCATGGCAACAGGCACTGCGGAAATTCTGAGCCTATTCTAATAGGAGCCTGCTCTGACGGACACCTGCTGCCCAGAGCTCTTTTTTGTTTGTTTGTCTGTTTTCCTTTGGAAAAAAATTTATTAGATATATTTTTATTTACATTTCAAATGTTATCCTCTTTTCTGGTTTCCCCTCCAAAAACCCCATATCTCATCCCCTCTCTGCCTGCTTCTATGAGGAGGTTCATTCAACCCACCCACCCACTCCTGCTTCCCGGTCCTGGCATTCCCCTATACTGGGGCATCGAGCCTTCACATGACCAAGGGCCTCTCCTCCCACAAGGCCATCCTCGGCTACATATGCAGCTAGAGCCATGGCTCGCTCCATGTGTACTTTGGTTGGTGCCCAGAGCTCCTTACTAAGGGAGCAGGCTGCTTCTAGGACGCCTTCCAGGATCTTGGACTGGAGAAAAGCTCCCATGCTCCCATCTCTCTCCATTTTTCCTCCAAAGAGCTCTATTTTCTCCAATCTTAGATCAGCGAACAGTGGATGTGCAAAAGCAAACTGGGCACATAATCTGTTCAGAGTCACCTCGCAGATTCCCCAGCCTGGGCTTCCAGCAGCAGAACGCAGCAAGCTGGAAAATGCTATGTCTTCCCTCTCCTTGCTGAGCCTCCAACCATCACTGCTTCCCCTAGGAGGCTCACCCAGCCTTGAATTCTTATGTCCAATGCCCTAGCAGCTCCAGCGGTAATAAAAATTGGCAGGCTTTCCAGAGACCAGCGGAGGCAGAGCCAGGTCTCCCCCTGGCGGCGGCCAGGATCCACCCAGGTTCTAGAACTTCTACCAGCACCCCTCTCCTCCCTTCCACGTTGCTGATTGGGACTACACGGTCACTTACTACCCCCAAACACCAGGAGGCTTCCCAAATGTCACATTCAATAAAGATAGTCCCTGCTCTGGAGAGGATCTCCACTAAAAGGAACTCCCGACTCAGTGTTCCTTCCTGATAGCTCAAACTGTATTATGATTCTGCCCTCTCACTCTAAGTTGGAACTTCCCCATTTTAGTTGACTTGGCCTATATAGTAAAATGCCATCAATGGAATGGAGAGAGAAAGGTGGTTATTAAGAAAGGAAGAATATTTCCTGTAGTATGGAAGCTACAGGGTTCAATCAAGCTCTGGTGAGGGACTTCTTGCTAGTGCTGACATTTCAACAACTGGTCAAGGGTCTCTCTTGGCTTCCCTTATGTGGGTGCTAAGGCTCTGTATCTATGACCAAATTACCTGTTCTTTCCTTGGGATGTGGGATTTCAACACAGGAATTGAGGGGTGAGAGATACATTCATGTTCAGAGCTCACTGCATGCTCACAATTCAGCGTAGTGCTGTTCTTTTTCCTTTCCTCCTACACTCCTGCCACCACTGTTCAAATTAAGGCTGGATCCACCAAGCCAGGGGAAGTAAGAGGCAACAGGAAGAAAAAAAAAAAAAAAAAAAAAAAAAAAAAAAAAAAGAAGGTTGTCCATCGGCAACCTAAGATTTAAAAACTTCAACATAACTGATAAAAACCCAAATGTCCTATAGAGACAGCGCTTGACTCCCTAGAGACTCATCAAACAAGAAGGCTTAACAGGTAAAAGCACGTGCCACCAAGCCTGACTTTGACCCCTAAGGCCCACAAAGGTAGAAGGAGAGAATTAACTCCTGCAAGTTGTCCTCTGAGCTCTACACAGATGCTGTGGCATACACATGCAAACCAATAAATACAAGAGCAACAAAAAATGATGCTCAAGGCCAGAATGTTTGAACATTGAGTTTAATTCCATCAGCATTCCTCTCTCATCTCTAAGTCTAAACAATACATATCATTCCTTAAATCTTATAGAGCTACTGAGATGGCTCAGCTAGTAAAGTACTTGGCTTGCCAACACTGAGTTTGATCAACAAAATCATGTTTAAAAAAAATAGAAGAGAAAAAACAAAAACATCCTGGCCCTGGGGAGGCAGAGACAGGCAGATTCGTGGCTAGTCATCCCAGCCTACATGTCAAGGATCAGGTCAGTGAGAGACCCTGTCTCAAAAACCAACATAGGGACTGGAAAAATGACTCAGCAGGTTAAAGTACTTACTGCTCTATCAGAGGACTGGAGTCCAGATCCCAGAACCACTCTGTTTGGCTCACAAATGCCAACTTCAGTTCTAAGAGATGCAGCAACCCCCTTTGACCTTTATAGGCACCTCCACACATATGTGCACATATACAGACATACATAAAACACAGACAGTGCCTGAAAATAACACCCCAGGATATTATCTGACCTCCACATGCAGTGCACACCTAAACATACACACTCAAATAGAAACAAGCTATACACACACACACACACACATATATTTACAAAAGAAACTTTTTATTGTAAGAGAAATAAGTAAACAACTTGTATATTTTTACTTAATTTTTAAACTTGAATTTTAAGCTTTGTTCCAACTTTGAACCTTGTTTTGACCAACATAATTTTAAAAGCCACAAAAACACACAAGCACAGTAATCACAGACACTAATGGTGACTCCTTCTCTTGAGAAGCCCATATTTATGTCCAATTGCACTGAAGCCACAGCAGTTCTCTTTCAAATCCTGCAGAGACACTCTAATGTCCCAAATTCCTTTCCAGTGCCTGAAGGGCTGGCAGTACCCACTAAAAGCCTTCTGCTTCACAAGACAGAGAGCTGGTCTACAGATCTACTCCTTTTAAAGCCAGTGTGGTACAGATACTGAGACTTAGAAACTTCCTGCAGGACAAGCCACTGGCCACCACAGCAGGCTCATGTACCTAAAGTCACTTGTCTAGTTTTATCAGGGTCTTTCCACCCCTGAAGATCCGAATAGCTGCCTCAGACTTCCTCCACAACCCTAGGCTTACCCAAAGCTTACATTTCTACCTCCCCAAGCTCTAGTTTGTACCACTCAGATTGCTACAAGATCCATGGCTGTTTGTGTTCATGTGAGAGAGCCCTGCTTGACCACAGGACACAGACCCCACTATCCATTCCAAGCTGGAGCCTGGTGACTAAGAAGTATGGTGGGCAGAAGGTGACAAGTAGAGTTGGGTTGGGTATGTCTAGGACCCTGGCCTTGCAAGCAGTCTGTTTGAATCCACTAGGGAACCAAGAGGACATCAATCACAGCCCTCACAAAGCTAGGTCAAATGTTTGATGTGAACAGCACTGCCTTGGGTATAGGGGTTCCAGATGGTTTGTAGACAGGTCCTGGAGTTGGGATCTCCCCAGGCCTTATTCCAGCCTAGAGGCTCTGTTTGGGTATCTGCTGGCAAGATAAACACAGAACAGCTGTTCTTCCCAGAACACCTCACCTTTGCTAGTTCTCTACAATATAAAAGCAAATAGCCATCAGGTCTCTGGGGACAATGAAAGGAGTGAAAAGAGAAGTTATCAAGCAATCAAGATTAAAAGCTTGGTCTAGAGATGTAGCTCAATGGGTAGAGTGCTTCTCCAGCATACTCAAATCTCAGAGTTTGATTTCTAACCCTGCATAAAACTGGGTACAGTAGCCCATATCTGTAATCCCAGTACTCAAGAGTAAAAGCATGAAGATCAGAAGTTCAAGGTAATCCTTGGCTACATGGTAAATCTGAGGACAGACTGGGTTATGTTCTTCTTAGTCTCTAGGTTCAAAACTGAGATGGGTAATGGGATATGTTGCACGAGCACAAGGATTCATGGATCCTACTGCAGTCAACAGGAAATTAGGGGTAGCACAAATCAGAGCCTGGGGCTGCAGAAATGTAAGCTTTTGGATGAAGTCAGAGATAATATTTCCTGAATCTTAAGGGGGCAGGCAGACTCTGGTGAAACTAGACAAGTGACATTAGCCACTTGAGTCCACTGTGGTGGCCAAGAGCTGTTTTTAAAATAGTAAAAATAAATAATAAAAACATTAGAAATTTAAAAGCTAGTTGTCTCACACCTGGAGATCTGCCATGCCATGGTCAGGGCACCTTGTGGTTTACTTGGCCTCTCTTTTCCCCACTGCCCCATTGCCCACACCTTTCTGGGAGCATTTTCACCCTCCGTTAGGCACCATCTGGCGATGGTGTTAGGAGGCTGGAGAGCAGCCAGGAGCTGGCACAAGCTGAGAGTGAAGATTATGGGCCTATGTGCTGGACGTGGCTCAAGGGACCTTGGCTCTCTCCTGATTTGATGGCTGGAGAGGACTCCAGCTGCATGAAGAGTGGCCTCCCAGAGCTGACAGATGGGCAGCCCTGGGAGAAGCCACATGGCAGGGCTTGTTGTTAAACGCAGCTCATTAGATTTTATCCACAAGATGCTGCAGACTTGGCAGGGACACCTGTTCCCCAGGGGGGGACCCACAGTGGACTTCAGTGAGAAGACTAGAGTGGTCATACATCTCTCCCACACCTCAGAGCCTCTCTTTCTTTTGGGGTGATTCAGAAAAAGCCTGAGGAGCATGTTGGCTATGGCACTAAGCCAAGGAACTTCATTTTCAAGCCTCCCCCGGGAAAGTAGAGCAGCCAAGGCGAAAGCAAGGCCAGGTCTCTCTGCTGGCAGAGGCTAGACTCAGAAAACAAGCACAACAGGAACCAAATAACAGTCATTTTAGGCATTGTAAACCAAGACCCAACATGTGAATACAATATCAAGATTTGAAATATTGAAAAATGTAACCATTTAAAACTGTGAAAACCATTCAGGGGCCGTACAAACAGCAGGCCATAGTTTGCCAAGTTCTAGACTTTTCCTGGGTCAGGATGCCATCAGGAGAGCACCTGTGGCTCTCCTCTAAAACAGTGCTCTTCCATGTGGGAACTATGAAGCTTTCTGGGGAGAGATGAGCTTGCAAGACCTGTGCATACTAAACTCTGTCACTACTCGCATTACTTCTTGTCACTGTGACCAAATACCTGACCAGACAGGCAGAAGGATCTATTCTGAATCTCTAGATTTGAGAGGAGACTGGATTCTGGAGGGAGGAGTATGGATCAGGGTAGAAAAAGCACATCAGTGGGACCAGCACCTCCTAGTCTGTTTAAAGAAATTAGTTCAAAGGATACTGCATAGAAACCTCCAGCTGTGCTCAGTCTTGCTGTTGCCCAAACAGCTGTTACCTGTTTCTAGATAGTCTGGTCAGTGCTAGGCCTGACCACCTATCTTAGAATGATTCCATAGTCTGTCAGGAACTACCTCTAGGTGGGCCCCAGGCACTAAGCTAGTGGATGTACAGCCACTTACACCATTCTGGGACTCTTGCCTACTAACTGTTCTTACTTACCCTTCCCATTCTTATAAAAAGAGCAGAAAGAGGCTTGAGTATGACACCAGGGAAGCTAGCCAGAAATCTTGTCAGGGACCTGTGGAGTCAGTCCCTCACCTCATCGTTCCACCTTCTCCATCTGTGAGAGGTGTGGCCATGTGTGTCTAGTGCATGCTGGTTTGTAGAAGTGCCTCATCTACTCCTTGGCTCAGGTTAATCCTCAGTGGCCACTTACAAGATTCACATATAAAACACAGCACAGAAAAATCCAGAGACATGGATACAGGATTAAAGGATGCAGAGGACTGTGCATGTGGAGAAAAAGAACTGACAGAGCATGAATTCATTGTTGTTTTAGTCACTGTTCTATTGCTGTGAAAAGACACCAGGTTCAGAGCAACTCTTATAAAAGAAAGCATTGAATTGGGGGCTGCCACAGTTTCAGAACTTTAGTCTGTTATCATCAGTGTAGGGCGCATGCGTGGTACTGGAGAAGTAGCTGAAAGCTACATCCTGATCTGAAAGGAGGGTGAGGAGAGAAGGGGAAGAGAGAGAGGAGACTGGATCTGGTAAGGGCTTTTGAAACCTCAAAGCCCACCAACCCCAGTGACACACTTCTTCCAACAAGGCCACACCTCTGAATCTTTTAAAAATAGTGCCAATCCCTTGTGACTAAGCATTCAATTATATGAGCCTGGGGGGAAGATTGTTAGTCAAACCACAATTGTTCTCTCTTTCCAGTTGTGAATGTGCTGTGACCAGTTATACCAGCTCCTGTTATCATCTGGACTATGCCTTAACCTGTAAGATACAACAGGCCTTTTCTCCCTTAGGTTGCTCTTGTCAGAATATGTCATCACAGCATCAGAAAAAGTATCTGAAATAGACATGGTGGTAGGAAGAGTTGTAGTGTGGGGAAAACCTCCCCACTTTCACACACTTTCACAAAGGTGAGATATCAAGACAACTGTATCCAAGTGCCTTTACATTTTCTTCTGTCCCTGACAGGGAGCTGACACCACTCTGCAGCTGTGCCTGGAAAAGGGTCTTACCACCAACCTAGCAGGAGGAATGAATGACTAAGTCTAGACTCTTCAGGAGAGCTATATATTATCAGCTGAGACTCCTATGATATGCCTGAGATAACTCTCAAAACTAGACTGCATACATTTGCTCTATGAAAGGATCTGCTCATTCTTAACCACTTCTGGTGTGTGAGTGAAACCTAAAGCTCAGAAGCTTTTCCAAAGGGTTTCCCCCAAAAAGACACATAGAAAAGTTTTCATAGCAGCTCAAACTAGACACAGATCAAATATCTGTGAGTAGGAGGGTACATTTGCAGAATAATTCCCTCAGTAAAATGACACTCCACACTAAGAATGAACCCTTGACATGTAGAACAGCAGAGATATGTCTTGCCAGCTTAAAAAATAAGATTAGAAAGTAGACTCTGTTGGAGTACTGGCTAGGAACAGGCTCAAAAGAATGCTAGGAAAGTATACATAGGTGAATGTGTATGCAAAGATTCATTTCACTGTATACCTAAGTCTGAGTGCTTCAGTTTCCAAGTACGCTTCTGTCTTAAGCCTCAGTCAAAAACATATGCTTCTCAGGCTGGTGAGATGGTTCAGTAGGTAAAGGCACTTGCCACCAAACCTGAGATAACTCCAGTTTGATCCCTGGAATCCCTATCATGGAAGGAGAGAACTAACTCCTCATACGTTGTCCTCTGACCTTCACACGCATGCATCCGCATCTACACAATATGCTGTAAAAAATTGTTATTCTCCAAAAAATGCTTTTGAGAGTTATTAACAGAAGAAAACATCAGAACAACCCAAAAGGCATCCCTACCACAATACTTGTCTCCAAGAAGAGTGACTAGGATGGTACAGGGATTTAAGACCAGCCTTTGGTCACCTCTGCTTCTGCCACTGGCTCATGATGGCTGGGGATTTGGGCTTGGGAAGTAAATAACATCCTGAAACTCCTGCCTTAAACTGGAAGTTGTCAGAAATGGAGAGATGGCTCAGTAGTTAAGAGTGCTTTCTGCTCTTGTAGAGAACTTGAATTCTGTTCCCAGAACACAATTAGGCAGCTGACAACTACCTGTAACTCTAGTTTCTGGGGATCTGACAGCCTCTTCTGGCCCTTCACATGTGTAGTATACATAAATTCATACAAGCACACACACACACATACACACACACACTTTTTCATATGTGTAGGTGGTTTGCCCACATTTGTTTCATGTACCATGTGTATGCCTAGTTCCTATAGAGGCCACAAGTTCCCCTGGAACTGCAGTTACAGACAATCATGAGCTGACATATGGGTTCTGGAAATTTAATCAATGTCCTCTGGAAGAACAGCCAGTGCTCTTAACCATCTCTTCAGCCCCTACATATAAACTAAAACCTGGAAGTTATTTAATTCGAATATTAAACATCCCTACAGTCTTTAGTATTGAAAACTTCTTCCAGAAATGAGGGTGGGAAGGTGATGGAGACTTTAGGAGGTGGATCACTAAGAGACTGACTTTAGAGGTTGTAAAGAAGACCCTCTACCACACAATTCTGCTACCATGATGTTTTGACCAAGTACACTGGGCCAAGTAACCAAAAACTGAACTCTCTAAAAAAATCAATCAAAGTAAGTCTCCCCTCATTTATATTTTTTCTGTATATATTTGTTCATACCCATGATGAAACTAACTAGCACATGTCCTATATAACAAGAATGAGGGCTGGAGACTCTATAGGAATCACATCTCCATGATATAGGCCTACTCTAGGAGCTTATCTCACTGGCCATGTTTTCCTGGTTTTAAGATTGATGTTGCAGGCACCATTCCTCACAAAAAGCTTGCATCCCTGATATGGAGAGAGATGATTTCTCATCTAAATCAAGATCTTCAAAATACCATTAGCCAGAAATGGGTCTCATGTCCAATTCTAAAGCAATTCTTGGCAAAGGAGAGATACCTAAGTCAGAGTTTACCCTCCCCCCTCCACACACACCCAGCACATCATACCCTATACCAGACCACAGCTGGAGTCCTGTTGGGGAGAGACAGTGGGAGTGTTGTGGTGGAAACAATGTCGGCTTTATTGGAGTTTTTGCTTTTTAGTCTGAATATTTCTAACTAAAGAGATTATATGTCAAAAAGTGAGTGAGTCATCATGCCCCTCTCTGACTGAAGTCTCAGGGGTTAATGCTTCTATCCAGACTCCTGGGGAGACAGGAATGCATGGACAGGGTAAGGTGATGAAAATGTTGGGCTATCCTTGGAATGTTAGCATCATAGCAGGAGCTGAGAGGCTGTGGCTATAGAAGAGGACTGGAGTTCCTTGCATAAGGATTTTGTAATTAATGACTTTTATTCACCCAGTCTATGATGGGCACTCTGATAAGACACAAAAGAAACAGTTCATAAAACACTGAGAGGAAAAACAAATTGGATTTTTCAAATACTTCATGCTTGGCTCCAACGGGGATGGGATAGAAGCATTCTCTGACTGTTGAACACTGAAATGGTTGAGCAGCCATAATGACAATAGAACAGGAACAGGAAAATACCAGCATTTTTATTCTAGCTGAATCACCAACTCTGGTCCACCAGTAATTCTTTATTTATAAAATCAGCTTTGGGTATCAAATTCAAGATCTTTGCAGTTCTATCTTCTGTGACTACAACTTGGTACCATAAAAAGTAGCAGAGCCCAGAGGTCTGAAACCAGCCTCCCTATAGGTCATGGTCATTCTTTAGACTGATAAAAAAACAATGTCCTGGTGATAAATACAGTATTACTGACTGTGGAGATGATGGTGATGGTTATGATGGTGACAATGCTGGGACTGATGATGATGGTGGTAATCATAATGATGAGCAATGATGGTGATTAACAGTGCTTGTGATGATGACAGTGGTGGTGACGGTGACAGATGGGATGACGATAATGGTGATAAGAATGGCAACGATATTTACTACACTGAGTCCTTGCTGCATGCTGTGCATTGGTGCACTTGAAAGATGTTTTTAATTCTCTCAAGAACTAAAAAACCATTTACTTTTTAAAAATGAGATAAGGTCTCATTTAGTTCAGCCTTTCTTCAAATTCTTTATGTAACTAAGAATGACCTGGTATTTCTGATCCTCCTCGTACATCTCCTGAGTACTGGGATAGCAGGTTTGTGCCACCATGCCAGTAAACTAGCTGCTTTTATTATTGCTATGTAACAGATACAGCAACTGAGGTTTAGAGAGATTCTTTGCTTAGGTCATTTTATATTGAAGCTCTAAGCCCCAATGTGACAAATTCAAGACACATAATTTAGGTTACATAAAGTTGTAAGTGTAAGCCTCCAACTCAATATGCATGGTTTCCTTAAAAGAAAAGGAAGATAGATTAGAGAGATGATTCCATGGTTAAGAGTACTGGCTGCTCTGGCAGAGGACCCAGGTTCAATTCCCAGCACGCACATGGCAATCTACAACTATCTGTAACTCTGGTCCCAGTGGATCTAATGCCCTCTTTTGGCTTCCACAAACACTGCACACACATGACACATATACATACAAGCAAACTGCCATTTTTCTTAAATAAGAGGAAGAAACAACAAGACAGAAAGCATGTGTAGTCATAGTAAGGTGACAGCCATCTGCAACGGACCTCAGAAGCAACCAATTCTGCCTACATTTGACCTTGGGCATCTACAGTATTTGTATGGCATACCCAGTTGACCAATAAATACCCAATGAAAGAACCACACAAGAGTCAGATAGTTAAGCTCCAGGGTAATATTCCTAAGATCTTTATAATCTACAATCAAACCCTTTGTTTGCAGGGATGAAGAGTAAGTATCTTTATAACTGAGGTAGGTATAAAGCATACGAATGGTTACTTCTCATCCCATTCCCTCCTTCTTTTATATGACAGATGAAATCTACTCAGAAGTAGCCAAGACCCATGTTTTGGATAGAACTGGTCCCAAGGAAATATGACTGAGAACAGTGGGTAGCTAGAGCCATCTGGGTAATTTGCAGGGCTGGGTCATACCTAAAATGACTGCAGGCATGGAAGAGATTTGAACAATAAATGGACACAGTATCACCATCTGCTTCCCATGAAGTCTTGGATGCAATTCCATGCAAACAGCTCTGAGTTTCATTCCTGCCTTCCCTGAGGTGTGGGGCCTTGGGCAAGTCACTTCAGCCTCTGACTCTATCTTTCCATCTGTCACACAGAGTAGCATCTGACTCCGAAGCAGGCCTGTGAGGATGAGAGCAGTTGCTCCATGAGAAGCTGCTTCACAGATGGTCTGAATTTAGGACCACTTAACACCAGGAACCACCTAAATCTCCTTAATATCATCAAAGCAAAATCCACAGTTACAAATCCCCTAGCAGATGCTGCCAGTCCTTTCTGGAAGGAACTGGGTATAAATTATAGATCACAGCTTCTTGGGTCAGCTGCAATTCTGGATCATGCCTACCTACACACTGGTTTCTGGGCTGGCTGTCCTTGGAGTTCTGTTCATAGCCCCAGGGTTCTCTACTCCTTCTGTAGTTCCAACCTCTTGCTCCAGATTTCCTTCACAAAGTACAAACATTCTTTGCTCGGGTATTGAGAAGACACTCTAGAAGGACTTCCAGAAAATGTCTTCCCACTGGTCCCCCAAATTGGAACCCCAACACCTGATCCCTAGCCCACCTCCACTGTGTATGCCTACTGTATCTGACTCTATCTTTGGACAAAGACTCCAGGAAGAGAAGCAGAATCTCTTGATGGCATTCTGTCTATAAGTCTAGGATAGTGTCAAGAGGTCAGTTCTCTGCAGGCTCTTACCTGCCAGTAGGATTCAAGAAGGTTCCTTGGCTTCCATCCTATAGATCCCACCCTTCTCATCCACACTAAAGTCATGCTTCCAAAGCCATATGAGGCAATGTGCTCCATTTCCATTCCCCAAGTCTGCTTCCAGGAACCCCAGTCAGAAGAGTAGAAGACTACTGGCCCACACTGTCACCTTCAGTTTTGTCTTTGAACAAGTATGTTTTCCTTCTAAGCTCTTTTCCTCATCAGGAAATGGACTTGAACTGAGAACAAAGTTTCTGACAACATCCACATGTGAGAATTAAAGGAAATGATGCACCAAAATGCTTAGTGCAGGCCTGATGGGTGAGTTTCAGTCACATGTCAGCTAAGTGATATATACCTGGCTTCCCAGGGTATAACACCTAAAGTTGTGACAGTGAAGGCTTCTTTAAATTTTGTGCTTTGAACCACCTGATTACTTTAGTCCTACTCTAAGAATGTATGTAGGTGACCTTGAGAGACATGCAAGACCTTGAGAGAGATGAAAAAAGGCTTGAGTCACCTGACATTGGTCTTAGCCTGTAGAAAAATGGAGAGCATGACTCAGCCTGTAGGGAGTACAGTTCCTGGCATCTGCAATACTTCATGGTCTTCTCTGGGGCTGGGTTCTCATTGTAAAGGCTCATAAGATTGGTCCCTCCTCATTGTCCCCACCACAGAGCTATGTGAAACCAAACAAGATACCAGAGGAAAAGGCTTTGTAGACCACTGCAGACTGGACCATTCAAAAGGTTATGTTTATGAGAATGATTGCTACCCAAGTTCAGTCATCATAGCCCAGCCTTGTTCTTAACAAGTTCAAAGACAGTCCAGCTATTCAAAGTTTCCATTAAACACAGTCAGATGCCACTCAATTCTTTTTTATATTTTTGTATTTGAAGTAAAAGAAGTAAAATTATCTAACATAGGAGCTGGTGACGGCGTCCCCAGTGCTCGGACTCATTCAGCTCTCCTACAATTTAGTTTTTAAAACTATTTCTACAAATTACCAATCACCATTTTCAATTAATTAAATTAAATGTAAGGAAATTTAAGAAACATCTCTGATTTTAATCAATGTTTGCCCTGACCATGAAAAAAGAGGGTCCTATTTTGCCTGTCTCTAATCAGAAGTGTTAATTATCTTGGTTACATGCTAGCAAATTAATTATGAGATAATGAAGTTAAAGGAGGTCATTTGTTAAGGGAAACCATCACATATTAACTCTGGGGGATTAAATGGAAAGCCATTGTTAGGAAAATAGTTTTAAAAATTAGACCCAATATTTGATTTGTGAAGTTGGGCATCCAGTGGACAGGATGTATAACAAAGTACCCTTCCTCCATTCCACAAATCACAGATGGCATTACTCTGAAACAATATTTACCTGTTGGGTTGTTAGGGTTGAGAGACTGTAACTCTAAAAGTTCCTTTTTTAGGTATGTGTGTATTGGATTGGGGGGAATTCAGTTGAGTGAATGAAAAAGACAGTTGAGGAGTGGTGAGATAGCTCAGTCAGTAAAGTGTTAGCCTTGAAAACAAAAAGTCTGAGTTCAATTTCCCTAGAACCCACATGTAAAATCTGGGTATGGTGGCATATGCTTATAATCACAACACTGGGGAGATAGAGACGGATACAAGCTTTCCTGGGGCTCACTAGCTGACCAGTGTAAGCCAAGATCTTTCTAAACCTACTTTATTTAGGGTTCTTGAATGCTTCAACTTCCTTTCTAGACCACTGACTAGAGGTCGGGGTGAAAGAAAGTTAATAGGAAAAAGGGTCTGTGAACTTGTTTAGAAGTACTTCTTTGGGGGCAATTCTACTCTTCATTGTCAGGATACCAGTGGTCCAGTTCAATACCAAACACCAAACACAAATCAGCAGCAGCTACATGATCCAGCAGAAACCACAAGGCTCCACTGAATCAGCATGAGTCAATGGAAGCAAGAATCAGCCAGAATACCATGAGAAGTTCTTTATTGGTTTCTTTCTATAAAGTGAAGACCAGCAAAGAAGTGAAATGTTGCACAGCGTAGCAATGCAATAGTGTCCCCTCGCTGTTTGTGGGATTCCATTTATCTTCTTTTTAAACATCACATGCTCTCTCAAGTGTCTGTTTTCAGCAAAATATCACAGGCCCTCTCACAAGACAGCTTCCAGAAAAACATCATGTGATTTTAACAACTGAGTTGTTAAAGAAACCAAAAATTTCCACTTCAGACCAGTCTTGTCAATTCAGCAATTTCCAAGCCAGTGAGAACAAATAAACCAAGGTGGATCATCCTAAAGAATGACACCAGTATTGACCTCTAGCTTCCACATATACATGCCCACACGTGCAGGCCTGACTACAAAACACACAAACACATACAAGGTACATGTGTATGCCAAAAATGGTGAGGGGATAGCAAGAAAGTGTATGCAGAGAGCAAGTCAGCTGAGAGGGAGGAACATGAATACCCTGTATACACTGTAACTTCCAGCCCAGCCCTAAGGCAGCACTGTCTTCCCCATATGTGAATCCAGTGTAGTGAATGGAGACTGCTATGTTGGCTCAGATTTCCAAAAGCTCAACCAGACACAGGATTTCTGGTTTAGTCAACAGAAAAATATCATGTGATTTTTTTTTAACAACTGAGTTTCTTTTATCCAAATTATCCAAATGGATAATTTGGGCATACAAGCAAAGAGAGGTGAATAACATCTCTCCATGTCCTCCTGTTGTGATGAGCCATGCCTGTGATGCAGAAAGAGGCGAGGAGATAGGGCTCTCTGGTGTGAAGTATGCCCAAGGATTTGACTGCCCTGCAGAGGGTGATGACAACTGAAACCTGCCTGCACTGTTAATCACCTGTTTCACAAATGTGACCAGATACCTGGCATGCAGCAACTTAAGGGAAGAAGGATTTATTTGGGGTCATGATTTGAGGATACATCATGCCAAGGAAGGAAAGGATGAAAAGTTGCTCTCAGATGTGGTAATGGGAGCATGAAGCTTCTTGCTCATATCTGGGAATATTAGGAAAAAAACCAGTCAGCAAGTAGAGCCAGGCTATAACCCTCAAGGCCTGCCCCCAGTGATACACTTCCTCCAATGAGGTCCTGCCTCCTAATGTTCTTATGAGCTCCCAAAATAGTACCACCCACTAGGACCTGAGTGTACAAACACATGGTGCCTATAAGGGACATTTCACACTCAAACCACCATGGCCACCAGTGCCCATTTCACCTGTTCTTAGTAGAATCCCAAGTCTATTCACCCAATTAGAAAACTACACATAGCCAGGTGGCACACGCCTTTAATCCCAGCACTTGGGAGGCAGAGGCAGGCGGATTTCTGAGTTCGAGGCCAGCCTGGTCTACAGAGTGAGATCCAAGACAGCCCAGGCTACACAGAGAAACCCTGTCTCAAAAAACCAAAAAAAAAAAAAAAAAAAGAAAGAAAACTACACATGCCTACCTTGTGATGAACTCTCAGTTGGGGAAATGTGGGCAGAGAAATGTAGCTAATTACAATTCCTGAAGAAAATAGCTGATTTTTTTTCTTTTCTCTACCTCTTTTTCCTCACCAGGCTGTAGACATAATGGCTGGAACTTCAACACTGAGCAATTTGAAGAGGCAACCTTAAAGATGAAAGCCACTTACTTACTGATTGTGGCAGTACAGAAAAAGCAGACGCCTGGGCTCCTGACTGTTGTTCAGCCCTGTGCCAGCCCTGTACCTTCTTTAGTTGCACTGTTACATGAGAGGGAAATACCTGGTGTGATGTATTTGCACCGTGGTTCTTATTAGATGGTGTGGTGAGGCTCTCTGTTCTGCACTGAATGCTCTCTACAAGTCACACAATGAGAAATATGGTCATCTGAGTATAGGCAAGTATCTCCAAATCTTTGGTTTGTCAACTGGAATGAGAAACAACCACTTACAAGGGGAAACTCTTGTGAAAGGGGGAAAACAGAAATCCAGCCACAGTGACCGCTAAGTGCATTTTAGACATACTGGCTCTGCTCTTCATCTTCCAACTGATTTATAACATTCCAGCTCCTTTGGGGTTCTAGCTCACCTTTGTGCGCTGGAAAAGAGACTTAAAGAGACTTACATAGCCATGGAGGATTGCTGGGAACTTAGCTAAAGGGTCCTTGGCTTCCTGTATTCCATAGGATTAGTTAACTTGTTTCATTATGTTAAAATACCAAATAGAAGCAACTTACAGGAAGGATAGATTCCAGACTACAGTTCTAAAGGGAGTCAGTCCATTGTGGTGAAGAAAGCATGATAATTAGGTAACTCCATCTGGGCATTAGGAGCTTGGGGCATGCTTGTTCACATCTTGATGGATCAAGAAGTAGAGAAAATAGATCCACAAGTAGGGCTAGGATATGACTGTTAAAGGCCTGCCCTGCATGCCACACTTCTGCTAGCCAATCTCTGTAACATCCCCAGATAAACCCCTCCCATTTGGTGACAAGGTGTTAAAATATAAATCCGGCTCCAGAAGCATTTTGGATCCAAATCTGCTCCGTTCTGCTCCAGCCTCCACAGACTCATGGCATCTCATACAGGAAAATAAATAAAAATTCAAGTTTTGATAGTCCCAACACTTCAAAGTCCAAAGTTCAAAATCTCTTTGATACTCAAAGAAAACTCTTAGCCTGTGAGTCCCAATAAGAACAAAATAGTGAGTTATATCCTTTCAATTTACAAAGCATAGAATAAACATTTACATCAAAGAGAGGAACAGAAGGATAACAAAGGAAAGAAAGGACCAAAGCAAGACCAAAAACTTAGCATGGTACACAGTCAATCCAGTAACACCATGTCTAGCATCCAGGGCACAAGATAGTGTAATGTCCACTCTAGTGGGCTTGGAACCCTACCTCTATGGCTCTGCCACCTAGAGCACACAGGGGGTCCCTCCTGGGCTCATTCCATCCAGTGCTTGAAGTTTTTCTCAGAAAACACCCCCACATTCCTAGGCTACCCTATTCAAGCAAGGGGTCTTAGCACTCTCCTTTCAAATTAAGGTCTTTCAAGTGATTTTTCAGTACTATTAGTAAAGCATTCAGTGGGTGGGATCTTTCCCATAAGCCATTTTCCCCATGTTCTAGTGTAAAATGCTTAGTTTCTCTTAATGGTTTGTCCACACCCACCTTGCCCACAATTTTAAGTATACTCATGCTCCTCTCCATATCAAATTCCATGTTTTTCATATCTCCATGCTATATGTTTTTTTTTTTTTTTAACTCTGGATACTCAGTATTATTCTGACTGAAAGCAGCAAGAAACAACCATGCCGCTGCTTGGCTATTTTGCTATCTTGAAATTTCTTCTTCAAATAAATTAGTCCATTATTTTTAAAAATCATTCTCACTTGGATTTTCATTACAGGACCAAAATACAGCCAGATTATTTGGCAAAACATAACATAAACGGCTCTAGTCAATTCCAACTGAGCTTTTGTTTTCTTGAGAAACCACATGAGCACAGTCTTTGCTAGCTGCATTTCCACTGAATCCCACCATAAAATCCCATTAATATCTTCTTAAAGCACTCTCTAGCCTGCCACTCCAAACTCTTCCACAATCTGGTTCCAAAGACCACAACCATATGGCCACACATACCACAACAACTCTACTTTTTGATATCAATTTCCTGTATTAATTACTTTTCTTCTTGCTGTGACAAAATACGGAACAAAAGCAACTTAACAAAGGAGGGGTTTATGTTGGCTCATTGAGTATCAGTTCACCATGGGAGTGAAGACACAGCAGGTTTACATTGGCTCACAGTTTCAGAGGTATCAGTTCACCATGGCAGTGAAGACATAACAGCTTCATCTGTGGTTGTGGAAACTTACAGCATGGCTAGTTTGTGGTGGAAGGAAACAGAAAGAACAAGATTGCAAATAGGGCTGGGCTACAACCCTCAAACGCCCATGACCACTGACCTATCGTAGCCAACCCATCCTCGCAAATCCCACCATGGTAAAGATGAACTAGGGAAGACTCCTATCCACTTTTCTTAGCGCAGCAGGGGCCTCAATGATGACCTCAGTCCTCCATGTCCCATCAAGGAGAAACTGGGAGGCAAGAGTCACAGAGATGTGTCCAATTTTTAACCCCACAGTGTCAGAGATAAACCTAGGTTCCTCTGGCCTCTCATAACCTATCCTCATCCCAGAATGGATTAATGAAAACCTTTAGTCTTGGAGGCCTTGTTAATTAAGGGTCAGGGAGCCTCTTCATGACACTTCTTTATAGTATTGACCTTAAGCATTTACTGTAGGCAGCCATGTTTAAGATAGCACCTGGGACAGTTGCAAAGTCTTATGACTAGCACCTGACAATGTAGGCAGCTGGCTTCCAGCGTGGCCAGCTCAGCTAAACTGGTAAACAAGTCCTTTGTGCATGCGTCGGCCTCATGCCCCTCCCGAGCGGGCTTATGCTAATGAGGTATTGGCAGCTTAACCTATCCTGAGAGAACATGTCACCCAGCCCGCCTTGAGAAGATATATAAGCAGCTCGTTTCTGCTGGGGGGGGTCCCCCGTCCTGGATCCCGTCCCGGTCCCGTCCCCGTTCATAAGTCAAGAGTCATTCCTGCAATAAAGCTGACTGAGAAGGATCCGACCGTGTCGTGTCTTACTTGCTGGTCAAGGAGGACGCGACAATTTACTATTTAAGCATTACCTTAGCCAGATTCTAGAAAGCATGTCTATTAAGATACACATTTATGAATCAGATTTTCTAGTAGTTACATTGAGCAAAACAGATAAAAATCAATTTTTATATTTATTGAAGTATATACTTTCAAAATAGTGCCATTTGCTTAAATTACTCTTTAGTTATTGTTAATGTCAGAGCATGGGTGTACGTGTGCTAAGGAGCTCACGTGGACATAAGAGGATAATTCAATGGAGTCTATTCTCTCCTTCTGTCTTTATGTAGATTACAAGGATTAAACTCAGGTTGTCAGGCTTATACGGCAAGTGTTTAGGTTTTTGTTTGTTTTATTTTGTTTTTTGTTTTAACCTGCTGACCCAACTTGTCAACTCCAAATAGTGCCATTTTAACTTGTAAACTTATAAGGTATTTTATATTACCTTTAAAGTCTGGTATGTATTTTGTATTTTTAGCACACCTCAGTTCTGACTGGCCACATTACAATGCTCAATAGTCACATGGACAAGCAAGCACAAGCTCTAAAATACTTGTAGGAACACTGCACCATAGTTTTGTTTGTTTGTTTTTGTGAAGCACTCAGTGGAGACAAACACTCAGTTATAAATCCCAGCCACAGCTGAGAATGCCTTTTTCTCGTGTCCTTCCAAGGCCTAGGAGTGGAGTCTTTTCCCAATTCCAAGTGTGTTTATAAAAGAAATACCAAGTATATTTTAATATAGTGATCCTCATCCTTCCTAATGCTGAGCCCCTTAAATATAGTTTCTCATGTTGTTGTGATCCCCAACCACAAAATTATTTTATTGCTACTTCATAACTGTAATTTTGTTACTGTTATGAACCCTCTGATATGCAGAATATCTGATGTGCAACCCCCCCCACACACACACAAAGGGGTTGCAACCCACAGGTTGAGAAGCATTGTTTTAATAGGTTATTAAATAAAACTTTTGCTCTTTCAATTGTCTTAGCTGTATCCTTTGCTTGTTTTAAATATTTATTTTATTTTTTAATTGTACATTATTTATGTATGTGGGGGCTGTGGGTGTGTGCACATTAATGCAGGACCAGATGTGTCCTGGGTCCTCTGAAAAAGAAGTATGGGCTTTAAACCTCTGTACTGTCTCTCCAGCCTCATCCTTTGCCTGTTTTAAAAACTGGAGTCTATTTGACTTTATTCTCACTGAGTCTATTAAATATGTTAGGTCTTTGTTAGAGATGAAGTCTGATGCCTGTGCCTCTTTCTCTGTGTGTGGTGCTTTCTGTCAATTTGAGTTGTTTTTAAACAGTCTAGTATACCAGCCTTGCTGTTTATAGCATCTAGATTTTTTTTTTGACTTGCTGAAGAAGGCTTACACTCCCACAAGATGACAAAAATACCTGCCTATATTTTCTACAAAGATTATTCTATTCTAGTTCTTGTTTGTTTAGTACTGTGTTCCATCTGAAATGCATCTCTGCCCAGCATAAGTCTGTGATTACAAAAATGTCATGCTAACCTTGATGCTTAACTTGAGAGAAAGGAGTTCCTCAGGGGGACTGGAAATTATGAAAGAAGAGTTATCCAGAAAGGACCAGAAATCACAGGTTCGGTGAGAAACTCGGAAGTACAGGGAGGAATGAGCTGAACTGGCTAAGCAAGAGCAGGCAGAAGTCACAGTAATAACAGAGGCCAATAGCCCATTCTAAGATTCCTGCCACCCTCCTATCTCTCCTCAGCCAGGAACTCAACCAAAGGCAGATTTTTCTAATCACTTGAAACTTTAGTTTATCATAAGTAACATAGGAATCTTAACACCACATGGCATTGTAGTTGGGTCTAAACAACCTTTCTGTGTCTCCATTCCCTACTCTCTGAAGGAAGGGTTCAGGCTGGGACTTCTCTGTTGATTACATCAGCCAATATTCAGGCGCTGGCAACAATAGCCGAGGACACCTTTCCTGGATTTGAGGTGCTGGATTTGGGTAGCTCTCACCTGGAATCATCCTGGTTCTTGAAGTCAGATACCACTTAGAGCTATAGCCATTCAAAGGCTTCACTGAGCTAGACACCTACTCACCCAGCATTGGAAGGGACCACTGGTGGGCCAAAGATGCTTAAGGCAGGTAGAATTCTTACCCGAGTTATTGGAGTCAGGGCCTATGCCTTGGAAGCCCTAGTAAGCTAAGTTGGTCCACCTGTCTTCAATGGGTTATTTTTTTTTTTAAGAAAGAGGAAAAATAAAAAAAAGAATATAATCATGAAAAGCAGCAGAAAGGAGGAATTTATTCAATGTGACCATGTTGGGAAAAGGAGCAAAGAGGGGGCAGTGACTCCTCACCAAAGTCCATCTTTGGAGTTCTGACATAGGATCTAAGTTTAAATGGAAGGCAAGAGGTACGAACAACTAAACAGTTTAGTCAAAGTGTGGTCTACCCACCATCATTGTCTTGACTCTAGTCTCTCTTGCAAAGTGATCTGATAAGTTTTCAGAACTGCAAAATCTTCCAGGAGATAAGCTCCTACTCTGGCTGGTACCAGGTCTTTCTTTCTACCCATGTGAAATTCTGGAGGAAATTCCAATTCCTTGGGGACTATTGTTTCAATAGTCTAATAGCCAAAAGGGAACAAGTATCTCTTTTGAATTATCATCATTCCCACCAGGAAAAATTATAGTCAAGCAAGGTTTTCTCTAAGGAAGTGACATTTGAGCTAATGCCTGATTGGTAAAAAACACAAGGCTGGGGAAGCCTGTCTCCAAATAAGGGAACAATTATGATGTTCTGTAGGGCCGTGAAAGGGGTCTTGGTTTTTGGTAGAAGCGCTGGCTGGAAGTAGCCTGGAGATCCTGCAAGGGATGGGCATTTATTCCGCTGCACTCCCAGAATTCAGGCTTCTAACACGTGGCATGGAACTCCATTAACTTGCCCACAAAGGACAATTCAGCCCCTCCCAAAGAGTACAGGTAGAAGGTGTGACTACAGACCTCAGGCCCTAGAGAGATTTACATACTAATGAGATACCTGAAGGCCAGAGGACATAGCCAATTAAGCATTCTTCCCCAGACTCTCCCTCTTCCCCCTCCCTATTTAAATCAGGTCTGCCCTGAGTTTCACTGGGTTGCATCTAGATCCAACTACCATCTGCCATGAAAATAAAGTCTTTTAGAACCCTGGACTTCCTTGTGTCTTTGGGGCCCACTGTGGGAAAAACGTGGAGAAGGCCTTTAATGAGCAGCTGTAGCCACAGGCACCATGCCTAACTTCCCGCCTGGAGGACCTTTCTGAATTCCAGCCACAGGAACCACCTCTTCAAGCAAGCTAGCCAGGCCACTGAGTCTGCTAAGTGAGTAGAGTAACCGAGTCTCTCCCAAGAGGCACTGCCGGGGGCCTCTTTCTTCTCTTCCCCTCCCTCTCATTTCTCTTGACTGTGAGCTGGCTGGTCGAGATCCCATACATCTCCAGTCTCAGTCCTTCAAGGCCTCTCAGCGTTGTCTGAGAGCCCAAGGGCTTGAGACCAGTCAGTCCCCGGCAACCTCCTGGGAATCACAACACCCCAACAAGATTCAAGAACCCATGCCCGCACCCACCTGAGAGCTAATCATTCCCCGAAATGTTCCTTGGTCCAGGGAGTCCTATTGCAGATGGAAGCTCCATGGGCAGATGAACCAAACTGGCCAGAGATCAGAGTAGCTGATACTCCTAGAAGAAAGTTACTCAGAAGAAAGAAACACAACAAAAGGGGTGTACAGGAAGTCTGCTTAGCTGGGCAGGAAGAAGGGATTGGAACCAGAACCCTTTTCTCCTGGAAACTGTCCCCTTGTGGAGTCTGTGATAGTTTTTCACTCTTCACATTTTATTACTACATTGCCACCAGTGACAAAACAGTAACAACTTACCCCCATAGAAATATTATGATCATAGACAGACTATAAGATAACAAGCCTTCTTTTATGAAACAAGCCCAGAAGGCTCCCAGAACACCCCTTCTCTATTCCCTTGTCTTTGACATGAGCAGCTGCACACTGATGCAAGTTTACCCATAAGATTAAAAATAGTTTGCTAAATAACAGTGGAGTTGTTTCTAAGTGCCTTTGGTTATCACCATAACATGCAGGATTCATGCTCCCTGGGTAACTGCAAGCCACAAGCTAGGTAATGAAGAAAAGACTGGAAACAAAGTCCAGGTCAAGTAGACCCATGTTATATTTCCATTAGGAGAAACTGTAGCTTGGGTAATTTTGCTCTTTGTTCACAATTCTCCCTTTTATTGTGGTAAAGATGCATTAAATACAGGGTCAGAAATTAGACTTTATTTCTCTTCAATGAAAACTAAAAATAAGACTATCCTGAGTCAGCACTGAGGCTGGTTCTTTGGGGAAAAATCATGATGTTGAATTAAGACCCAGTTCTTGTCTTGGGAGCTCAAAGTCTGTTGTGGAAGGTAGAGAGACAGATATATAAACAAGTATGTCATAAGAAAAAATGGGATGGAATAATACCTAATAGAAGGAGACTCAACATTGAATGTACACAGGAGAAGAACATATTTAGAGAAGAAAAGCAAGGTAGGGCTATGGAACATGGAATCTATGAAGTGAGCTTTAGTGCAGATTTCTGGTTTGTTTATTTTTAAATAATATGTCAGAGAAGGAACTTGGAAATAGATAGCTCAGTAGATAATGTGGTTGTTAAGAAAACATGAAGTCGCCGGGCGGTGGTGGCGCACGCCTTTAATCCCAGCACTTGGGAGGCAGAGGCAGGCGGATTTCTGAGTTCGAGGCCAGCCTGGTCTACAGAGTGAGCTCCAGGACAGCCAGGACTACACAGAGAAACCCTGTCTCGAAAAACCAAAAAAAAGAAAAAAAAAAGAAAACATGAAGTCCCAAGTTTATTTCCTAGTACCATGTTAAAAAAAAAAAGTCATGGTATTGTTTGCCAGCAGTCCCATAGTTGGGGAGAAGAGATAGGAGAATCCCTGGGGCTTACTAGTCAACCAGTCTAGCCTAATTGGTGAGCTTCAAGCCAATGAGAGACCTTGCCTCAAAAATAAAGTTGAAAGCAACTGAGGAAGACATCTGACATCAATCTCTGGACTCCATGCACACAGGCACATACAGATGCAAATATGCCAAGTGTACATGTGCACTAGTGTGCAAAAGCACATGAACACCCACACACTGTCAAATGAGCCCATGTACAGAAATGGCAACCTATACTGCTGAGCACTAGAGCCAGAGTCAGAGGTCTCAGAAGGAGGAATTTTGACTCAAGCATTCCAATTGATCCTGTTGTCCCTTGAATCCCCTAGGGAGCTTCTGGAACTGCCTGCATAACAGTCTGCAAAGCTCCTACCCTAAATGGCCTAAGTTGAGGTGGGATAGTCACAGAGTTTAAAGCACCCAGGGTATGGAGGCGGTTCTAACATGCAACCCCAAGGTATTCTCTAACAAGACCTAAACTAGCAATTGTCAGAGTAGAGGCATCTAGCCAGCATCACCTGGGGGATCAATGATAATCCAAATTCTCAGTCCATTACAGGCCTCCTGAATCAGAAACACGGGACAGGAAGCAAAGGCAAGAAGGTGTAACAAATCCTCCAGGTGACAGTGTAAAGGTCAGTCCTATGATAATAGATGCTGTCATTCATTGGATATTTGCTTTATGACTAGTCCACATACTAGCTCACTTTGTTGACATTCTTTCAAGTAGATTTTATTATTATCCCACTGTACAGATGAAGAACTTGAGGCTCAAAGCTACATATCCTACCAAGAATCATACAGCTAGTGCAGCTGCACATCTGGAGCCAGGTCTCTCTGACCTCACCTCAGTATTGTTCCATTTTGCCTTAGGTCCTGGCTGTAGTATGTGCCATAAATATTTTTCAGGTTTGAGCACTGATTATAGGAGTATGGAACCTATGACTAGAGATGTGCAAGTTTCCTGGTAAGAATAAAATTTTCATCTGTGTTGAAGTTCTCTTTTTATAAGAAGTGATTGATTAGGAGTAAATGCTGGTCCAGACTCTGTTGAGCCTCCCCTAGATCTTTATAACTTAGGGGAATGTCTTAGTTAACAGACACCATGACCAAGGCAACTCTTATAAAGGAAAACATCTAATTGGGGCTGGCTTACAGGTTCCGAGAGGTTCAGCCCATTATCATCAAGGCAGGAGCATGGTAGCGTCCAGGCAAGCATGATGGAGGAGGTGAAGCAACATCTTCATCTGAAGGTTGCTAGGAGAAGATTGGTATCCTCAGGCAGCAGAAACAAGGGTCTTAAAGCCCATGCCCACAGTGACACACTTCTTCCAACAAGGCCACAACTCCAAACAATGCCACTCCCTGGGCCAAGCATATTCAAACCACCGCAGGGAAGAGTCTTTGTGGATCAAAAAGTCTCAAAAAGGTAAGTGTGGAGACCACCTGCCCAACTTTGATGTGACTTACCTCTGACTATGATCAAGCAGGAGAGCCAAGAATGGGGTGGTCAATGCTGCAGTGTCCCCCGACAGCCTGAGTCGGCCCTGCAAGGACTCTCGACCACTCTGCCACTCTATCCTTAGAGACTTAGTCCACTGATCTCTAGCCGGTCCAGTACTCATGAGTTGGATGAAGGCAGGTGAGTCACAGCTTCCTGGAAAGCCCTGGTCCAGATAAAATTCCAGAGAACAAATGGTGGTCTCATTAGCTTCACCAGAAACCTTGGCAGGCACATGAGTTGTCATTGGAAGAGGTGTGGACAAGGGGTTAGCCTGTATGGGTTCTTGTTTCTGACTATGCCTCGTCTCAGTTCAGCTTCGGTATGTACTTCCAGGAAGCTAAGACTGGGCCCATGAGATCAGGGACAGGGACAGGAACCATTTTCTTAACTTAATGTACATCAAATTGAAATGATCACAAATTTCCTCCCTCCAGGTCTATGAGGTTGTAGTTCACAAGGTCTGGAAGGGTTGAGATTCTGCATCTGTAACCAGCTGCAGGAAGTGATGATCCTGACCCCTGACCCCTGACCACATCCCAGTGATAAGGAAGAATGGATTCAACCCATGACCCTCTCATTATTGCTCAGGTGTAAGGGGGCAGATCCCAGCAGGACTGGATGATGCATAAGGAGAGCACTGTAAACTCAGGGTCATGATGAATTATAAACTTGGGGGAAGGACCTTGCTGAGCTTTTCTTTTCTTGGCTACAAAGTGAAAATAAATACTTCGCTGGAGTATATGAAGAATCAAACACACTAAAATTTATAATGAATAAGTTATTACCTTTTCCCAACCAGAATATTTGCAAGACCAGCAAAATGACTCAGCAGATAAAGGTACTTGTCCCAAGTCTGACTATTTGAATCTGACTCATACAGTAGAAGGAGAGAATTGACTCACACAGTCTTCTAACACCCACATATAAAGATTAAATAATTTCCATTTATCCAAGACGGAGTGGCTAAAGCTACATTTACTCTCCTACATCAGCCAGCTATCAAATGAGTAAACCGTGTGTGACAATGGTTTTCAGTACCAGGGTACCTTATATGGTAAGGGACAGTGATGTTAGAGATACAGGAAATAAAAAGGATGGAATCATCATTGCTCCAGCTTCCTATTTTCAGGGAGATCCCAAGAAGACACATTGCAAGAAGGAGACACCTTAGAGGAGTCGAATTCTCTGGTCAAAGACACAGAGCAAAGAATTGAAGGAGACTTATGGAGCTAGAGGTTAAAGGACAGAGAAAGGAAATGGTCAAGGGAAAATCAGGAGACTCTCAGAAGGTGCCTTGAATATTTAAAGTTTTTTTTGTTTAATTTATGTGTGTGTTTCTGAGTGTTTATGTATCTTCACCATGTCCATGAAGGTACCTGAAAGGCTAGAAGGAGGTACTGAACCCCTGGAGCTGGAGTTATAGATGGTTGTAAGCTGCCCATCATGGGTCCTGGGAACCTTCACAAAAGAAGTAAGCATTCTTAACCACTGATCCACCTCTCCAATCACTAATCCTAATTTTTTAAATCTAATTTTATTAATAGTCTTCTTTATCTTTGAATCAGATTTTTATCTCTTCCTTGCACTCTTTATTTTTCCTTTTATGTAACCATATTTCTTTATCCTTTTTCATTCCCTTGCTCACTCCTTAAAATGATCCTGAGATTCCACCTTACACCAATCAGAATGACTAAGATCAAAAACTCTGGTGACAGTACTTGTTGGTGAGGATGTGGAGAAAGAGGAACACCCCTCCATTGCTGGTAGCATTGCACACTGGTACAACTACTCTGGAAATCAACCTGAAGGTTCCTCAGAAAATTGGAAATAGATCAACCTGAAGACCCCACTATACCACTCTTGAGCATATATACAAAAGATGCCCCACCATGCCACAGGGGCACATGTTCCACCATATTCATAGTGGCCTTATTTGTGATAGTCATAAGCTGGAAATCCAGATGTCCCACAACGGAAGAATGGATACTGAAAATGTGGTTCATTTACACAATGGAAACACTATTCAGCTATTAAGAACAAAGACATCATGAGTTTTGCAGGCAAATGGATGAAATTAGAAAATATCATCCTGAGTAAGGTAACTCAGACCCAAAAAGACATGCATGGTATTAGCCAAAAAAAATAAAAAAATAAAAAAATAAAAAAAAAAATACAAAATACCCATAGAACTCAAGAAGGTTAACAAGCCAAAGGGTCCAATCAAGGATGCCTCAATCCCACTTGGGAGGGAGAAGGAAGCAATCATGGGGCAGAGGGAGGGAGAGATGTGGGTGGGAAAGGGGACAGGGAGGAGAAAGGGGGAACACGCTCAGGTGTTGGGGGCAGGGGTAAACAGGACTGAAGTCCTGAGGGCCAACAGAAAGAATGGAAATGGGCAACCTTGGGAATAGGAGTTGGGGGGACCATATAGAAAGTACCAGAGACCTGGGAGGTGAGAGACTCTTAGGACCCATAGGGAGGGTCCTTAGATGAAATGCCCTACAGTGGGGAGAGGGAACTTGTAGAGTCCACCTCCAGTAGAAAGACAGGGCATCAAGTAGAGGGGTGGGGTTGCCATCTCACAGTCAAAAACTCTGATCCAGATTTGTTCCTGTCTAAAAGAACTACAGAGACAAAAATGGAGAAGAGACTGAGGGAAAAGAGGTCTGGTGACAGGCCCAAATTGGAATCCAGCTCAAGGGGAGGCTCCAAGGCCTGACACTATTACTAATGCTATGATGTACTTACAGACAGGAGCCTAGCATGGCTGTCCTCCAAGAGGCCCAACAAGCAGCTGAAAGAGTCAGATGTAGATACTTACACCCAACTAATGGACAGAAGCCAAGAACCTCTGTGGTGGAAATAGGGAAAAGCTGGAAGAAGCTGAGGAGAAGGGTGACCTCATAGGAAGACCAGCAGTCTCAACTAACCTAGACCTCTGAGATCTCTCAGATACTGAGTTACCAACCAGACAGCATACACAAGATGGTCCAACATCCCCAACACATATACAGCAGAGGACTGCCTGGTCTGGCCCCAGTGAGAGAAGATGCACCTAACCCTGGAGAGACTTGAGGCCCCAGGGAGTGGGGAGGTCTGGTGGGATGGGAGGGGTGGGAACATCCTCTTGGAGACAGGGGAGGAGGTATGGGATGAGGAACAGTCAGAGGATGGACCAGGAGGGTGATAACAATTGGACTGTAAAAAAAAAAAAAAAGATTAAAAATAATTCTTAATGGTGTATTATACATTGTTTTTTGCTTTCTTTTCTATGGTTATTGGTGATGTGCTAGTTGTCTTTAATTGATTTTTGTTGTATGTCTATGACTTGTATTTTTGGATTACTACTGTGTAGAGAGAATCTCTTCTGCACTGTGTAAAAGCATTTACCTGTTGGTAAGAAGCACTGTCCAATTTGGTCTTAGAAAGTTTCCAGCCTGGAATTGCAGAGAACGATATTCAGAAACTATACTGCCACAGGATGACCTGGGCTTAATATGGGCACAAGAATGACGTGTGAGCCATGTGATCTCAAGAAGGGCAATATGGAGACAAAAACTGGGACAGGAACTGAAGGAAGGACCGTCCGGAGACTACTCCACCTGGGTATCCATCCCACGTGCAGTCACCAAAGGCAGACGCTGATGTGGATGCCAGGAAGTGCATGCTGACAGGAGCCTGATATAGCTGTCTCCTTAGAGGTCTGCCAGACCTGACATATTCAGAGGCAGAGGCTCACAGCTAACTACTAAACTGATCACGGGGTTCCCAATGGAGGAGTTAGAGAGAAGACTGAAGGGGTTTGCTGCCCCATGGGGAGAGCAACAATACCAATCAACCAGAGCTCATAGGGTCTAAACCACCAGCCTGGGAACACATACAGAGGGATCCATGGCTTCCAGCTGTATATGTAGGGGAGGATGGCTTTGTCGGGCATAGGTGGGAGAGGAAGTCCTTGGTCCTGTGAAGGTTGGATGCCCCAGTGTGGGGGAAATTTGAGGGCCAGAAGGTGGGAGTGGGTGGGAGGGTGGGTGGGGGTATATCCTTATAGAAGTAGGAGGAGGGGGGATGGGATAGGGGTTTCTGGGTGGAGGGGAAATGGGGAAAGGGGATCATATCTGAAAGGTAAATAAAATATCCAATAAAAAATTAATTTCAAAAAAAAAGTGGGGGGCACTAGCAGAGAAATCACTGAAGACAGAGTCTGAGTGATCAAGCATTTGACCCGTATGTCTCTTCATCTGTGTCATGAGGCCCATAGTCAGATAGAGCGAGAGCGAGAGTGAGAGCGAGAGCGAGAGTGAGTATGAGAGCAGAGCTCAGGGAAACCCACAGAAGAGGAAACAGAAAGAGTATAAGCCAAAGGAGATGGAGAACAGCAGGAGAACAAGGTTCTCTGAATCAACTTATGAAGGCTCATATGAACTCAGAGACTGAAGCAGCAAACATGGGACCTATACGAGTCTGCACCAGGTTCTCTGTGTATATATTATAGCTTTCAGTTTACTGTTTTTAATGGGGCTCCTGAGTGTGTAAATGAGTGGGGTCTCTGATTCTTGTGCCTTCTCTTGGATATCTTTTTCTTCTGTTGGTTTGCCTTGTCCAACTTTGATACGATGGTCTTTGTTTTATCTTATTATATTTTATTTTGTTGATGTCTCTTAGAAGCTTGATCTCTTCTAATGAAAAACAGAAAGGGAGTGGAGCTAGATGAGAGGGTTAGATGGGGAGTAACTGGGAGGAGTAGAGGGAGAGATAACTGTAATCAGGATATATTGTATGAGAAAGGAATCTATTTTCAATAAAAGGAGAAAATCAAAACCTATTCAGATACATTATCATAAGTTAGCTATGGAGGACCATGAGACTCAAGATGAGGTTGTTACTCTATCCAGGGTGTTCCCAAAACCCATCTCTACCCAACCTAAAAAAGGGTCTAGGGATCTTGCCCCTAGACCAAGCAGAGAGTGGCCACCCAGAACCCCCTCTGACTGGCGATCTGAATTCTTGCTTAGGCTGTGAGGCTAAGCACTGCAAGGGAATATAAATAAAAGTTAAAAATATCTCTCTGGATTTCCAGAGGGACAAGCCTGACTGCATAGGGGTTGATGTCAAAAGTATCCTCTCTCCAGGAAAAAGACATTGGGATGGGTATGGCCCTCATGCCTCACTGGACAACGACAGGAGGACCGGAGCCATTACAAGGTCCCCCTCAATTATTGGAGGGGCCTCTATCCCCACCTTCGCAAGATTAGAATCGCCACAGCCCTTCTATACTTAGAGAAGGGAGGAGATATCAGGGGCAGTCCTGCTTATACACTGAAGGCCTACAATCAGCCATAGGCCTAAAATCAGCAATAGGCCTGACATACATACATGCTAACACCAAGTCTTGTGTCTCTGTGGAAAAACACTGAAACAGATGGCTATAAGCTATTGTAAACAGGCAGCTTTTGTGGAAATTTACCAGCCTGAGTAGTCATAGATCTTGAAAATAGGTAGCCTCGGTGGCAGTACTAACTTAGATAAGGACAAGTGAATCATAGGCAGAGTCATAGTGATCACCTGTCCCCTGAACCCTCACCCAGCAGATACCCTGTTCTGAAAGGTATCTGTACTCCCCCTGAACACCTATGCTCCAGTGTCATTCCCTTCCCCACGTCCTGCCTTTTTGTGTTTATAATCCCTGTGTGAATAAGTAAAATTTATGATTTGATTTAAATAATTAAATAAATAAATAAAATTAGAAAAAAAAGATTTCAAGACCTAGCTTACCTTACCCTCTACTATACAATCTCTCTCTTTCTCTCTCTCTCTCCCTCTCTCTCTCTGCCTTTCTCTGTTTCTACTACCCCCCCAACTCCCTTCCCCATGTTCTAAATAAACTCTATTCTATACTAAAAAACAAAACAAAAAAATTTAAAGAATAAAGGAAAACAGATAAACAAACACATAAATAATAGGTTTAGTTAATGTCTATTTTGTATGTTAGGGAATTGTCCCTAACAATGATCAGATAGCTCATGACTTATTTTACTTAGCTCAAATTCCAACGAGAGCTCAGATTTTCTCAACTCAAAATTTCTAAATGACTCTGATCTACAGATAAACAAACTTTTATGTGAAAGTTATGAAATAAATTTCCAGGAAAAAAAAACAAACACTCGCTCTAAGGAGACAGCTCAGTGGATAAAATGCTTACTATGTAAGCATAGGATCTTAGTGCAAATCCCCAGAACCCACACGAAGTTGTACACTGTAGTATATGTCTGTAATATCAGCATTCCTACAAAGAAATGGGAGGTGGAGAGAGAAGAATCCCCAGAAGCTTGAAGCCCAACAGGTCTGTATAGGCACATGAAGACACTTGTAGCTGTTCTCTGACCTCCACCTAGCACATACACACTCACATTCACACATACAAACATGAGTGCATAGGCACATAAGCGCACAAAAATTATAAAATGGCCACCTCTGTGTTAAACAGGCTAAAAGCCTGGTTAACTAATTAGAACTTCCATGATTGTGAAGAGCTGGAATGTTGCAGGTTAAGAGCCAAATTCTCTGGTACTATCATTGACCTGCTATAAATAATCATTCATCACCTACCTCTTCATGTGACTGCTATATGAATTTCTCCTAGGGTGATATGAACTCTACTTATCCCAAACATGGAAGAAAAAAAAAGATCAAATAGTGATTATACCAAAATCCATCCTGACAAATCATGAGTTTATTGAGTTCATTCGCAGACTATGGTAAAAGTTATTTATAGGAACACAAACAACCTCAAAGCAACTACACTAGTGAAAAATCTTAACCCCTCAGGGATGACAGACCCCTCATAATTGCATACAGAAGGCCTCTCTTTGATTAACCTTCTATATACTTTAGTAATATATACTTTAACATTCTAAACACTCTGTCACCTCTCAAGACCACGAGCTGGGAAGAATCACACACAACTGGAAAGGAAGTGTAGAGAAGAGTGGCTAGTCTCTTGGGTGATTGTTGTAATGACCCTTGCCACACCTTCCTTTTGTGAGAGAACACCAGGCCAATCTTGAAAGTCTTCTTTCTTTCTTTTTCAGAGCTGAGGACTGAACCCAGGGCCTTGCGCTTGCTAAGCAAGTGCTCTACCACTGAGCTAAATCCTTAACCCCCAATCTTGAAAGTCTTATGCAAGTAGTCACAGCTAATCTGATAAGATAGTAATGGCTGCTATGCCCAGAGGACAGTGGTCTATAAAACTGACCTAGCATCCTGTGGCTATCAGGTAAATCTTTTTGGAATATGCAAAGATCCCTTAAGTTTACCAACTCAAAGGCTAAGAATGTCATCAGTATCTAAAGCCTATAGAGATTTTCTTGCTTTGCAATGTTTCCGCCAACATATTTGAAAAGTGCCTTGATTCAAGATGTTTTGTTTTGTAACTAAAAATTTCATGAAACTATTACTACACAAAGCACGGAATTAGGGAAACCTGAATCTGTGTTTCTAGCCATGGCTGCTTGTATTTGGCTCTAGTATAAACTACCTGTTATTTATACCATCTGCTATACAGATAGTATAAACTATCTGTCATCAAAGATCAGACAGCAAACAATTTACTGTAGCTGGTCTTTGCTACTTGGTGGGTTCTTTTTCCCCACCCTCAATCTCCCCAGTTTCATCCCCTAACACTAGATAGGAGAGAAACAAGGGTAGAGGGGAAAGAAGAATAGGAAAATCCCTGGATGTAATTTTTTTCCCTTTTGTTTCTTCTTAGACTTCTGCTGCTAACAAGAGGCAACCAACCTCCACAACCATCAACCACCGACTACCAACCACTGACCCTTTTACTTAGGGGCCCTTGCATTTATGTACACGCTGAAAAGTTCCCAGAATTCCAAACATCACACAATCTGTACCTAGCTAAACCATGCTTCTGCTAGAACACAAAGCAAATCATGATCAGCTGCTGTGAACAGTCTGAAGCAGCCCCAAATCCATACACCTAAGATTAAAATGAAAGTACATTCTTACAATACTTCTGTGTTTTTAAAAGAAACCAAAATTCCAGAACTCTCACTACAGTTTACCTTTGTGATTGACACAGCCTCTGCAGCTGCTTAGCTACACCACTTTTTGAATAAGCACTTCACTTCCACACTATTTGAATAAGCAAGCACACTAAGATGATAAAACCTTATAGACAGTGAAAATTGACATTCAGATATTCATATGTTACACAATATTCTTTTATTCTTTCTTCATTTTCATTTGTTTGTTTAGAGAGAAGTTATCACTTTGTGGCCCGGATTGGCCTCAAACTCACAATTCTCTCGATTCAGCCTCCCAGATGCTCAGATTATGAGCATATACCACCACACCCAGCTTACAGATATTTCAGCTCAGGGTAAATTTGGCCCATAAGACATGACATATTGAACCCTGTATTAATTCATCCACAAAAAAAGCCAAGATCATAGGTCTGGACCCTTGGAATTACTCTGCCCTTCCTCCTCTTTGCTTGTCTTTGCACTTGTGCAGCCCTGACCTCTTTGATCCCTGATTAATACGAGTTCCTTGGACCCAAGATAGAGTCAGCACTATGTACTCCCTCACCTCATTTAACGAGCCTCTCCCTGAAGGACCAAATGACCCCTTCCCAGAGATCAGACACCTTTTTGCAACCCACATGGGAATTCAAAAGCAAGTATTGATTTTTTTCAAAGGATCCTTGGGGCATAGAGTAGCCACTGAGCACTCATAGAGCCTAGTTCCATCCCCTGTACCACATACTATGCGGTGTGAATATAGGAATACGCACCTTCAATCCCAGCACCTGGGAGACAGAAGCAGGAGGACCACCAGTTCAAAAATTCTCCTCAGCTCCACAATGAGTTCAAGGCCACCTTGGGCTACATGAGACCCCATTTCAAAGGACAAGGAAGAGGAAGAGGAGGAGAAAGAGAAAAAAATCTAGCCTCCCTACCAGCTTGCAGGTCCTGGCCCAAGTTCAGAGGCCTAACCACAGGTAAGACTGCTAAATCATCCAGAGTCACACTGATAGGCTGCTCTTCATGAACTGCCCTCTTTGCATTTCATCCTGATGTTCTCATGACTCTTTTCCAGTGGATTAGTTTTTAGCTGCCAGCCAGTTCTATAATCTCTATCCCCTGGGGTCAAGTTCAAAGAGAATTCCAATGTGATTAAGTAAACTTATGCAAGTCGTAGATTTATGTACTACTGTGCTATTCTTTGTGATGTCTGCACTGGGAGCAGGGAATCTTAAGACCTTCGGAAGCTCTGTTGATTTCCGAAGAGATTAACTCATCAGTCTCCACTGTGGATGAAAGCACATTGGAACATTTGAAATTCAAAGTTACAGTGCTCTCAGTTGAAGAGGTGGAGACCCAAACAGAGGATAATTAGGAAGAAAGGACCTGTGATGAACGCCCGCTGTTGTGAATGTGTGCGGCTCATGGAGAGGGGTAGGTATTTCAGTCTATGATCACTGTGAAATTGAACTGTAAATGGTACCTGGATCAGTGGGCTGGAACTGCTCCATACAGGGAGTTAATGGAAACATGGAGAGGTTTTTTTTTTTTCTTTTAACAAAGTATTTCAACAATTATCTCAGCACACCCACAGAGCAGGGGACCAGCACTGGGTTACCCAGGCATTTAGAGGAAAAAAAAAAATTCCCTGACAGATTTTGGGAGACAGATGTTTTTTGCTACTGGCAGAAAGTTATATCTGGGACCCAAAGTCCTCTGCAGCCACCCAAAAGCCTGCTCAAGGGGTTCACGTTACATCTCTTTCCCTGCAGAAGATTCAGTTGTCACCTCCCCACCTTCCACAAACGAAACCCCATTTTACAGTTGACAAAACTGAGGTTTGGAGGGCTCCCAGGGCAAAGCTAGGGCTAAATTGAATCAGTTGACTGGATTCT
Source organism: Mastomys natalensis (assembly GCA_021653895.1). Taxonomy (NCBI): domain Eukaryota; kingdom Metazoa; phylum Chordata; class Mammalia; order Rodentia; family Muridae; genus Mastomys; species Mastomys natalensis. The sequence continues at coordinate 1,922,327 of JAJTUV010000357.1, forward strand.
TTCATTTCGCCACAACAGTAGGATGGACCCTTAGTATCCTGAAATATTCTCATGAGTTATCCTCCAAGCCAAACTCAAACAAACTTTGACCTCAATCCAAAAAGTTCAGGGTGAGGACAGGCAGCAAGATGGCTTAGTGGGTAACTTGATAACTTGGGTTCTATCTCTGGAACCTACATGGTAGAAGGAGAGAAAGGAGAGAATTAATCCTCACATGTTTTCCTCTCTACATGTACACTGTAGCATGTGCAAGACCACAGATACACATACACAAAAACGAATAATAAAGAAAAGAAATACCAGGGCTGGAGAGATGGAAAGCACTGGCTGCTTCCAGAGGTTCTGAGTTCAAGTCCCAGCAACCACATGGTGGCTCACAACCATCTGTAATGGGTTCCAATGCCCTCTTCTGGTGTGTCTGAAGACAGTGACAGTGCACTCACACAAAATAAATAAATAAATAAATAAATAAATAAATAAATAAATCTATCTTAAAGAAAGAAAAGAAATACCAAAAAAAAAATTATTTAGGATTAGAGAGAAGGATATGCAGATAGCCATCTATATCTGTTTTCTAGAAGACCTGAATTCAGTTCCCAGCACTGTTGTCAGCAGGTTCACAACCACCTGTAACTCCAGTCCCTTGGGATCTGACACTTACTTTGGCCTTCAAGTGCAACCTCATATATATATATATATATATATATATATATATATATGGAGGTTTTTAAAATATTATTTATTTATTATTATTTATACGACTACACTGTAGCTGTCTTCAGACACACCAGAAAATTCCATTACAGATGGTTACCATGTGGTTGTTGGGAATTGAACTCAGGACCTCTGGAAGAGCAGTTAGTGCTTTTAACCCCTGAGCCATCTCTCCAACCCATGAAGGAGTTTTTAATATGAAGGAATTTATATGTCAAAGAATCTAGTAAGGACTCTCTAGTAGTTGAACAAAGTAACATTGTTTTGATTTGTTTTATTTTTTTTAACTCAAGAGACACAGCAACATATAACATTTATAGCTTTGGCAAAATTATGGTTCAAATTAAAAAAAAACATTTCAAGGACTGGAGAGGAAGGATCTCAGGGGTTAAGCACATTGGCTGTTCTTGCAAAGAGTTCATTCCCAACTCCCTCATGGTGACTGACAACCTCAAATCTAGTTCCAGGGGATCTAGCACTCTCTTTTGGCCTCTGAGAGCACTGAATGCATATGATGCACATGCATGCATGCATATATATTTTTTAACTTTTTAATAAAACAATTCTAAATGTGTCACATGGGAATGACAATACTATTATGGATGTGTTCCTTGCAGAGCCCTTATTTGTACTTATCTCAAATGAATGTCAAATATTTAAAATAAATATAAAATAAAAAAACAGGGTGTTAGGGATTTATTTTATAAAAAATATGTGCCAAAGACCTACTAAATTTCCAGAATTTTTTTTTTTTATTATTTGGTGTGTTAGTGTGTGTGTTTAGGCCGAGTATTTGTGGGTGCCCAAAGGGACCAGAACTGCTGCTGGAACAGCTGGGGATAAATGAGGATCAGTTGTAAGCTACCCAACATGGGTGCTAGGAACTGAACTCAGGTCCTCTGGAGGAACAACAAGCACTTTTAACTGTTGATCTACCTCTCCAGCTCCCTAACTAAACATTTCTCCTTTTTAAAGATTTATCTATGTATTTCATATACAAGAACACTTTGTCTGAATGTACATGTGCACATCCGAAGACAGCATCAGTTATGAGAGGTCTTATGAGTGCTGGGAATTGAACTAAGGACCTTTGGAAGATCTGTGAGTATTCCTAACCACTGAGCCATCTTTCCAGCCCCTAAACATTTCTTAAAAGAAGACTTGCAAATGGCCAACAAAGGTATGAAAAATGTTCATGACCACTGCTCATCACGGAAATTCAAATTATAACCATGATATGACATCACCTCACACCTGTTAGATGGACTATTATCAAAAGGACAAAAACGAGGTGCTGATGAAGATGTGAAGAAAATAGAGCCCTTGTAAACTGCTGATGAGATTGTATATTTATACAGCCCTTATGTAAAACAATCTAGAGGTCCTCTAAAAACCAAGGATACAATTCCCAAGTGGTCCATTAATTCTACTTCTGGGTATATTGCCAAAGAAACTAAATGGGCAGCTGTACTTTCTGGTTCATTGGAATATTTTTCACAATAGCGAGAAAACCTTGGTGCCTATCAGTGTACGAATGGATAAAGAAAATGTGATACACACACACACACACACACACACACACACACACAGCAGGTTATTCAGCCTTCTTAAAGGGACAACTATCATTTCCAACACCATAGATAAACATGGAGGATACTGTGCTAAGTGACAGGGACAGAAGACAAACACTAAGTGATGTCACTTAGATGTTGAATCTAAAGAAGTTGAATTCATAGAGGTAAAGGGTGGAATGGTGATTACCAGGGGCTGAAGACAGATGTAAAGAAAGAGAAATCCTAACAAAAGGATGTAAAATGTCAGCCAGGGAGAAGGGACAAGCTTTAGTGATCTGTCTACAGAATAAAGAATAATGCATTGTATATTTCCAAATTACTACATTGTTCTGTGTTCACACATACAAACACACACACACACACAATGCATGCACACATGCATGCACACACACACACACAAAGGTGACAAGTGGGGGTTGAAGAGATGGCTCTACGGTTCAGAGCACTTGCTCCTCTACAGAGGACCTGGTTTGGGTTCCTAGTACCCACATGGAGGCTCACAACCATATATAACTCCTGTTCTAGGGGATCTGATGTCCTCTTCTGACTCTGTGGGCACCAGGCATGCATACGATTCATATGCATGCATGTAGGCAAAACACACATAAAATTTTTTTTAATCTTTGAAAAACATATGCAAAGTGATGGGTTTCTCAACTAACCTGACTTCATCATTCTACATGGTATAAATATACCAAATATTTTATTATGTCTTACAGAACTACAGAATCATCAATTAAAACAAAAGTACATAAAATTAAAAATAAAATTATAAAAAATATTATTTAGAAATAAACAGTATGGGGGTTAGGAGCTGATAACAGAAACATCAAATTCACTTTATTATTTTATTTATTTTATATATATTTAATTTTCTATTGTAAAAAAGGCAGAAAGGGGGGTGACTAAGATGTCATACATCAGTACTCAGAGCAGTGGCTGGCAGATAGTAAATCCCTAAAACCATTAGCACTTGGAAAACATAAGCCCTCAGAGGTGTGATGCTTTGCACTTCCTCAGACTCTTGGTTCTGCAGTCAAACCCTAAATGTTGATGCTAAAAAGCCCTCAGTGAGCTCTGGTTTTCAATGAGGGACCATGTGCCTGCAGATGCAGAGGTACCTGGTCAGAAATAGCAGAAACCTAGCAGAATGGTGGGTAGACCATGACTCCACCTGGTGAGGAAAGACTTGATATTTCTGGGCCCATCCTGGGTGATTTTGCAAAGATATAGATTTAGGGTCTACTTTTTTCATCACTGTGAGGGTATTTGACAGAAGCAACTTAAGAGAGAAGAGGTTTACATTGGCTTATGACTCAGGGGAGTTTCAGTTCATCATGCATGGAAGGCACAGCAGCAGGGACTACTTAATCAGTGCTGTTGGTGGAAGTGTGTGGCTCCTCACATGGAAGCTGGATGGAAAAGCAACAGGACTGGAAGAAAAGCCAAACTAGAACCCTCAAGGGCCTGTCTTCAGTGACAGCTGCACACTCACAAGCTCTTAAAATAGCGCCACCAGTTGGAGACCAGTTGTTGAAACACATGAGTCATGGGGACTTTTTTGTTGTTGTTTTTGTTTTTGTTTTTTGTTTTTTGTTTTTTGTTTTTTTTTTTCAAGACAGCGTTTCTCTTTGTAGCCCTGGCTGTCCTGGAACTCACTCTGTAGACCAGGATGGCCTCGAACTCAGAAATCCGCCTGCCTCTGCCTCCCAAGTGCTGGGATTAAAGGCATGCGCTGCCACCGCCTGGCTCATGGGGACATTTTATGCACAAACTGTTAACAATGGCCAAGGCCAGTCGATGTGTACTTATGTGAAACTCATGCTTTGACCAGCTCATGCAGAGATCGCTAGTCTTTTCAATTGCTCTCTCCTAGTCCATCCAAGAAGAGGGAGGGACCTCCTGGAAAAAAGCAGACCTGGCAGGTGGGGCTAGCTGCTTGGAGGACACCCTCTTTGGGCTCCAGACATGGGAAGGAAATACCAAAAAGAAAGAAGAACCCAGCCACCATCGTGTGGCCAGCCCAACTCCATGTATTCCCCTCCACCCTCTAGACTTCCCCATATTCTTCAAAATATCCTAGCCATCTCTATTCAGTCCTTGCCAGTCTCTCAACCTACTAATTCTCCTCCATCCCTCTCTCTCTCCTTTCCTTAGACAAGATAGAATATGTCAGAGTCCTGTTAAAAATCTACCTTGGGCTCCTCTCTATGTTCAAAAACATAGTCTAATACCCTGACCAACACTGAGGGCTCACCCTCCTCTTCTGCTTCACCCAGTCATCTGTCTACCGAAGTCTATCCAATCTCCCTGAAGTGGAAACTTAAGAGTTCTTAGGAAAGTCAGTTGTGTTGGATGGTGTTTTGCTGGGGCAAACACACGAAGGAACATTTCGCTGAAGCAATCACAGGTGAAAGGATGTCCTGCTAAAGCAAGCACATGAAACGACACATGATGAAGGATTCTTTGCTAACAACATACATGTATTGGCCCGCCTTACAAGGTCCATTTGTTTGGACTCCATAGAGAGAAATGCACCAAAAAAACTTCTGGTAGTGTGATGCCGTTTCTTGCCGCTTCCATGGACTAGGGCTGATTGGCAAAGTGATGCCAGCTGAGACGAGAGGCAGAGTGAGGCAAGACATGTGTTAGGCAAGACCCATGGAGGACATGTGATGTTTGAAGGGAGTATAAAAAGGACTATGAACAGTGACAGAGGCTGAGCTTGGCTTGCTTACATAGCTAAACACTTCTTGGTCTCACATCTTCACTGATCTTTGCAGAACTTGTCCTAGTGTTCCTGTTGGCCCTGGTCCCTCCTGGTGACTCATGCTGAGACTGAGGTCTAGCTGTCTCTGCTAGGTCATGCCTCCATTGCTGCTATCCAGACACTACTGAATTGGACTGCTGATAAGTCTGTGAAATGTTTGCAAGTGGATCAAGCTGCTGCTGCTGACCTATGAACTGAACCGCTGATTTCCTGACAATGCAGATAGGATTTGCTCCAAAAAACCATTTCTAAACAGGTCTACTTCCCGTCTCCTTTCTTTTTCACCACCTTTGGTGGGAGGAAAGGGAGATTAGAAGCATTTAAGAACCATCATTTAAAAATAGGTTATACCTTCCCTGCCCAGTTTAAACCCACCTGGCTCTCTGTACTTCTGCTCCTATGATTCCTTAGCCAGGAACACCCTCCCCAGTCCATGCCCTCTTCTACCCTTCACAGAAGTTTCCCTGGTACCTCCATCAAAATGAGCAGTCCTCTCCATACATCTGTTTCATTCTGTTATAACCGCTGCTTGCTGTTTGCATGTTGTTTCTCCAATGGAATCTTCTTTCTGAAAATGCCTGGCTCAGAATGTGTTTCATGATGGTACCTAATTTGTCCGTTGACTGAACAAATTGTCCTTCAGTGTTCCATGATGAAAGTTTGTTTTCTAAGTAAGCCAGCTACCATTAATGCCCAGTGCAGATAGGAATCCCCATATTGTGACATAATACGGTTTTCTACCCTATTCCCATTCAAAGACTCCCCTTCCTTAAGGCACTTGGGAGAGTATATAAGTCAGCTGCTATAGCAATATACTGTGGACTGGGCATCTTAGATACAACAGGAAGATATTGCTTACAAACCTGGAGGCTTGAGGCCCCAGATCAATACACCAGCATGGTTGCGTTCTAGTGAAGGCATCCTTCTGGATCACATACTGAAATCTCCCTAAATTTAACATGGTAAATAGACACTGAGAGAGAGAGAGAGAGAGAGAGAGAGAGAGAGAGAGAGAGAGAGATCTTTGGATTGCTTTCACAAGTACACTGATCCATCCATGAAGTCTTTATCCTGTTAATTACCTCCCATGCTTCCACTTTCCAATTCAGCATCGTCAGTGCTATGATATCTACATGGAATGGGAGGGGCACAAACATTCTGCATATGCATAGGAGAGCCTCTGTGGTACCCTGTGAGTCTTCTTCACAATGGAGACTCCTTCTGAACTCTAAAAGGACTATGAAATTTCTATATCCCCAGAGCTATGTTACTGTGTAATACCTTTTTCATCATTGTGACAGAATGCCTGTGATAAATAACTTTAAAAGAGGAATAATGGTTCATATTTTCAAAGTTTCATATGGTGAGCACACATACTGAAGCAAAACTGCTCACCTCATAGCAGCCTGAAACCAATGAGAAATTAGATTGTTCCAAAACATGGAACATGCCCCCATTGACCCACTTCTTCCAAATAAGTCTTACCTCCTAAAAGTTCAACCATCTCCTGATAAAGCTATCAGATGCATAGAAGGCCTTCTAAGTGAACTTTGGCTAGAAATCTAAGGTTTCAAACAGTACATTATTACAGCACTCACCAAGGAGCTATGCCAGCTTCAGCCTCAAGTTGATATACAGAGGCATAGCAGAGGTACAATCTCTTTGCCCATGCATAAGCCAGATCCTTATACTCCACACACAGCAGGATGCAGAGGTCTCCTCCCACACTGTGTACCTAGACAATCCAGGAGGAGATTGAGCCACTATGGTTTATTACATATTCCTGTGAGTAGTCAAGAAAGATTTTCTATCCTTGGCCTTCGTTATCTCAAATCTTTGTTGTTGTTGTTGTTGTTGTTGTTGTTTTTTGTTTTTTTTTTTTTTTTCGAGACAGGGTTTCTCTGTATAGCCCTGGCTATCCTGGAACTCACTCTGTAGACCAGGCTGGCCTCAAACTCAGAAATCCACCTGCCTTTGCCTCCCAAGTGCTGGGATTAAAGGCGTGCGCCACCACCGCCCAGCTCGTTATCTCAAATCTTAAAGAGATCACAGCATAATTTTGGAGTAATAGAACCCATTCTATATACCCTTGAAACCAGAAGCACTTTATGCATTTTCTCAAAAAAGATCCATTCCTACAATACTTAGGTAAGATGTAAATTTTACCAGCTCTGTGGAGGAAGACATTTTAGATTACATACCACAAGTAAAGATTCCTAAAAATCACCTTTACCAGTTCTGTCAACATCCTCCAGCCCCTGGCTAGCTTCTCTCCTGTTATGACTAATATCTATCATGTTTCTGAGGGCTCATAGATTCTTTGTCTCTAGAACAGCAACACTCAGAGGTGAAGAATCTGAGAAATGATTGCATTGTGATGGGTCTGACCTAATCTGTGATTTAATCTAATGATGGACTTATAATCTGGTGGCTTTAGGGGGTGATAGAGGCTAGGAGATTGGGCTGAGTTGGAGGAGTAGTTCACTGGGTAGTGTGCTCTGAGAAGGTTATGTCTTATCCCTGGTTCATGCTCTACTCATACTCCTCTCTCTCTCTCTCTCTCTCTCTCCTCTCTCTCTCTCTCCTCTCCCTCTCCCTCCCCTCCCCTCCCCCCTCCCTTTCCCTCTCCCTCTCCCTGTCCCTGTCCCCCTCCCTCCTTCTCTGTCTTTCTGTCCCTCTCTCCTTTGTCTCCTGTCTGTCATAAGTTGTGCTATCACATGCTCTCTACCATAACATTTGTGTTCACTCAGGACCCAAAAGCCATGCAGCTAAGTGACCTAGACCGAAACCCTTGATATTATGGTCCAAAGTAAATCTATCCTCCTTTAAGTTGATGTTGTCAAATATTTTGTCACAGTATATTAAGTCATTTCTCAAATTCTATTATCCCCATTTATGGTCCTTACTAGAGTCCCTGGTAAGCAGAAAGGGCACTAGTCATCTACTGCAACTGACAGGATGGGAGTTCTTATCTTCCAGACACATCCTAGACTTCTTACAATATACTCTTATGTTCAACCCTCACCACCGCCCCAAATAAACAGTATCTTAACGTGAGAAAGAGTGTCACCAAGAGAGCAAACTATTGAGTCATTGCTACAATGACATAATAATAATATCACTGTTGTTTCTATCATGAATTGGGCACTTTTTAAAAATTTAAAATTCAGCCATTGCCCCTCCTCCTGGTCCCCCATCCCACAGTTCCTCATCCCATTCCTCCTCCCCTCTGTCTCTGAGAGGATGCTCCACCACTACCAGACCTCTCCCCTCCCTGGGGCCTCAAGTCTCACAAGGTTTAGGTGCATGTTATCCCACTGAGGTCAGGCAAGGCAGTCCTCTACTATCTATGTTTTGGGGGCCTTGGACCAGCTTCAGTATGCTGCCTGGTTGGTGGCTCAGTGTCTGGGAGCTCCCAGGAGTCCAGGTTAGTTGAGAATGCTGGTCTTATTATGGGTTTGCCCTATAAAGGCTCTGCTATGCACTGCCTCACAGATTGCCTCCAGATACCCGAACTAGGTAACCTTACTAATAAGATAAGAAAATCTAGTCCTAGAAAGATTGAGCAGCTACACGAGACACTAACAGAAGACAAATGACCCATTATTTTTGAATGGGCCAAGATTTGAACAGCCATTTCTCAAAAACATCAAATGATCAATGAGCACAGGAAATGGTACTGAGAGCATCTATCTCTCCCTCCGTCCCTCCTGCTCCTCTCTTGGGAGGTAAGGTGATGATGCAGATTTAAACAATGAAACACCAGTTCAGACTCACTAGGATGATTAAGCAAGTTTCATCCCAAGGCATGTGTGTCACAGGATGTAAAACCAGTATCCAGGAACTAGTATCCAAATGTTGGGTTGTATCCAATACAACCCAAATCCAGAAAATGGAAACAAAATAAGTGCCCATGGCGAGACAAGAGGCTGGATGAAAAGTAAAAAAGAAAGACTCATTAAAAGAGTTTTATGTGGTGAAAATGAGGACACTGATCCACCATGTGGAATGAATGAGCCTCCAGAACTCTATGCTAATGAAGACATAAACACAAAAGGCTGTAGATCACGTGATTGGAACGACATGACATGTCTGAAATAGATAAATCACAGAAATAGAAAATAATTCCGTGGCTGCTCAGGGTTGGAGGGACAGGAAGTGGGAAGTGAATGCTCATGGGCATAGAGTTTTATTTTCAGTGGTGATGAGATCATCCGGCATTAGATAGTGGTCGTAGTGGCAAAATTTTGTAGAGCATAACAAAAAATACTAGGTTGTATGCTTTCAAGGGTGAATCTCATAGTACATGAATTATATCTTTAAAAAAAATATGGCAGCTGATAAGCACGGCAACCAAAAGTCTAAGTGACACTCAGGTCCTGGCATCTGTCCTACTCAGAGCCTGTCACAGTCAAGACCACTTATGAGGAATATTTTGTTAACATACTTTGTGAGGAGAAACTGTGTTTGTTTGTTTGTTTGTTTGTTTGTTTGTTTGAATGTGGTTTCATAAAGCTCTGGCTATTCTTAAGCTTTCTGTGTAGCTGAGAACAACCTGAACTTCTTGTCCCCTCATCTCTACCTCCCAGATGCTGGGATTACAGGTACATGCCACTTTGGCACTAGGGATCAAACCCAAGACCTTGTGCATGCTAGGTGAGCAGTCCACCTACTAAGTTGCATTCCCAGCACAGAAGCTCACATTCCTCCTTACTCCATGACTTTGGGAAAGTTAGGTCTGGAGCACCTACATCCTAATCAGAACTGTGACATCGTGCCTGACTCAAGATGGACAGGTCAATCAGATACTCACTCTCTACATTTACCTTCCCTTTGGAATTTGGACTGGGGATGAGGCATGAAAGTCAAGGCAAGAGGACACAGGAAGATCTGGATTCAAGTCAGTCTCCAGAGACAGTAAACAAGCAGGATGAAGCAGCAATGACCCAGAAGCCAAGTGTGGAGCCAGAGGAGGAAGGAGAGCCCTGGGGGAGGTGAGGGAACGGATGCAGTGCAGCCCTTTATGCAGTTCTGCGCTTCAGGCCTCCACAGACTCTGACACTGGTATCCCTGGAGCCCCATCTGGGGTCCCCAGGAGCTCCTCATCTGGCTCCACACGACTCACCCATCCCACACTTGAGCTAGCTCAAGTGGGATCTGCTGCCAGCACTGAAAAGAGCTCATCTAGGACCGCCAGCATCTGTAGCCTCCAACCTTGAGCTTTCTGAACTGGTGGCCCTGGGGAGCCTCCTGGTGAGTCATTCCTTTCAGAGAAGACGGCAAATCACAAAAGGCATTATGGGGAAACAGCCAAGATAGCATAGGCAGCTGCCTGAAATGCAATAATTAGACAGGGGATTCAGAATCTCTTGTCCGTGGCCAGCGAAGGGCAGGTGTCACCAGATGTAGGCGCTGGTTACCAGATGGGTGTGTTTTATACCTTTCTTTTGTCTTCTGACTTGATATGATTTAGATGTTGCATCCCTCCACTGAGCAGAGAATTAGAACCAGTGTAGAATAACCACTGTAGTCGGACAGAACATCTCTAGACTGACCTTGAACACATCCATTTTCTTCAAAGTAAAAACACATTTCATGTTTCACTTTTAATGAGAAGAGAGAACTGTTGCTGGAAATATTTACCTTCATCTCCTGTTCTGAGAGACTGGGAGATTTGTCAGCTTTGATCTCCACTTGTTTAATTACCAGGAAATAGACTATGTCTGAGCTGGCAGGATCAACAAGGCTCACTCTTGCTGCAAAAGTTGGCAGTGGGCAGCCAGAAACCTGGCCTTTCAGTTTCCCAGATCAAAGCTCAGCTAGCCCTAAGATAAAAAAGATTTTTGATAAAATGGTGGGGTCTTGGCTGAAGGGGTCATTGGACCAGCTATAAGGCCTCCCTTCTATCACCAAGGAAAGGACCCTGGACAGCTTATTCACACTGGGTCTTATAAGCAGTCCCAGTACCCTACACATTCACCTACTTTTCTCTTACCAGTGGCTTCAATGTCTGCTTAGAACATTCCTGCTATAATCTTAGGGAGCCCCTTCCTGAGCTTCATCCACATAACCCAGGCAGGCATAGAGGTATCTAGGAGATGGAATTTAAGTCAAAAGATAGCTTTTCAGGGATAGACCGACCACCTGTTAAGAAGAAGCTAAGATTTGACCTCTCAGAAACTCAGAGTTAGCTGGTCACCATGGAGACAAGGACTGCCAAAATACAGGGAGAGCACTACTGGTCACATTTCAGAGCATCCAGCCCTCCTTAATATGCTCACCTTTGAGTGTTCAGTGAAACATAGCCTAAAAGACTTTTTTGTTGTTGTTGTTGTTTTGTTTTCTTTGTTTTTTCAAGACAAGGTTTCTCTGTATAGCTGGGGCTGTCCTGGAACTCACTCTGTAGACCAGGCTGGCCTCAAACTCAAAAATCCACCTGTCTCTGTCTCCCAATTGCTGGGATTAAAGGTGTGCAACACCACTGCCCGGCTCCTAAAAGACTTTTAATGTGTGATTTTATTGTTCTATGCACTGAGTTACTTCCATAACCATAATTGTGCTACTTAATGAGGAAGGCACATGGGATGATGATGATGATGACGACAACTACGACAATGACTACTGTTTATTGAGCACTCACTCAGCCATAAGTTGTAAAGACATTTACTCCTTCCAATACATGGAGATCAATACTACTATTATCCCCATCTGACAGATAAGGAAATCAAGACCAAAAAGGTTAAGTAATTCAACTTCACATAACTGCTAAGTGACAGAGCACAATGTAAAAACATTACACTCCCCTAATATTCCAACCAGAGAGAGAGGGGAAAAATCCTTCACAAACAACAAAACAAACCAATAAAAGAATATGGCACATACTTAAAATGCCCACTTTTAGCAAAGAGTCAGAAAAGTAAAACCCTTCCCCAAACACAGCACACTGCTTGTTTCCATAAATAAAGTTAGATTGGCACATAGCCACACCCATTTGTGACAAGTAGTCTAGAATCGATTTTACATTGCACTTACAGAATCAACATCTCTCAATAGAGACCTAAAATATTTATTTTCTGCCCCTTTAAAGTTTGCCAAGCCCTCTCTTATGGTGATCAATTGGCTGAGTTTAGATCTGGTGGAGAGCTTGAGATGCAAGACTTATTGTAAAACCAGTGAGATGCTGGACAAACAGACATGTCATCCTTTCTGCCTTGGGGACGAGGGCCCGATACAAGGTTTAGATGTCTGTGGTAGAACATCAAGATCATTCCAAACAGCAGGGGCCTAGAACACAAGACAGTTATGGGGGTTGGGGGGGGAGCTAGATGATAACCCAGAGTACAGTGCCTACTGGGTAGCAAACTCCACCAAAGTGACATTCTTGCAACATTGATGACATCACAAACTGGTCCTATCTGCTAGACAGTCTGTAATGCCTGCCCAGACATTGAGTGTTAAGGTGCATGGGCCTTTGGGGACATAATTATATTAATAAGCCTAAATCAATATGATCCTCCCCTTTCTTGAGTAGGGTCTTATGTAGCCCAAGATAACCTCCAATTCTTTTTGTTGCTGAGGATAACCTTCAATTTCCGGTCCTCCTGCCTTCACCTCCTGGGTGATAGGATTAGGGTGTGCACCACCACACCCAGTTGATGACCTGCTGAGGACCAAGCCCAAAGCTACCTGACTTCTAGGCAAGCACCCTGGTAAATGAGTCCCACCCCAGCCTTACCCTTGCCTCTCGAAAGGTGACTTTGAAGTTCTCACCTTGATCACTTGATTTTGAGTTCAGATAAACAATTCGACAAGGTCAAAGTAAAGTTGGCTGACCTGACTCCAGCAAAAAACAAGATGGATGGTTCCAGGAACAATACCTATAGTTGACCTCTGACCTCTACATGCATATACATGTACCTGCACACCCATAAAATTCACCCATGCCAATGCACACACAGGATCACACACACACACACACACACACACACACACACACACACACAACACACATACTGATGTTTAAGGTATAAATTAGTTTTTGCAAAATTTGAGATAGAAAATATCAATTCTGATTTCTTTGAAGTCATGGATTCTTTATCCTATTCCATATTCCTTGAATTGTTAAAATGTTTACCTGCTGACTTTACAGACAAAAAAAAATATGGAAATCTCACCAAGGAAATGTATCTGTCTATATTTTCAAAATGTGGCCTTCCAATCCTAAGAAAACCTCTCTTAACGCCCCTGTAATCAACCCTAGAATGGAATTCGACCTTGAGTTCCTCTTTGCACAGGCCCAGGAGATTTAATCCCATGTCAATGGGATCAAACACATTCCATACAAACACTAGGGAAGAAATTCTCCTTCCTAACTCTCTACAAACAGAATAAGGAAATTAGCCATGGAACCAACCCCAATTATGTTTTTAGAAATCTTTCCATGCAAGTCATAATATTTTGGGAGTGAGATTTACTTTAGAATATTTTAATAACTCTAGCACTGTGACTAGAAGTCCTTTGTAGCTGGTCTCAAGAGCCTTCCTGGGACGCTGTACTTAATGAGGTTTATAATTCAATATAACTACATCTGCATCTTTAATTATGCCTAACATTTAATCTTCATTGCTCCACTTGAATTGAAGAGCTAAAATTAGGCCTGCTGTAGTTTAATCTGATAATAAACATCCATGACATTTAGAGCAAAAATGTACTCGTTTCTTTAGAGTAGTCGACACATTTACCTTTTGCCTGAACTGAACAAACACTCTCACAGCCCTCCTGACTGTAGCAGAAATCACATTTTAAATGATCTGCCTGTAGACTTCTGGATCTGAGATAGACAAGTTCTTGGAGGTTAAGTATCCAACACTATAATTTTTAAATTGAGGGAACTGACTAAACTTTAAAGATTAAGTCACTGGTCCAAGGTCATGTAGCAAGTTAGTAGGACAAATGTGTTATGTTAGCAATTCCTCTAGGCTCCGCCCAACAGCTACCTAGTAACAGCTTGCATCTCCACCCTGCCAGGTAGCCAGGTATAAGCCTAACTAGTTAGTTAACTGCTAGTTACCTCTCTTTCCCTCCCTCTCTCCCTCCCTCCCTTTCTCCCTCCATCTATCCCTCCCTCCCATTTCCCCCTCCCTCCCTCCCCCTCTTCTTTCCCTTTTTTTCCCCTCTCCTCTCTCTCTCCCTTCCTCTTTCTCTGTTTTCATCTCTCTCCATCTCTTCTCTCTTTCCCATGTGTCTCCCTCTCTTCCTCTCTCTCTCTCTCTTTCTGTCCTTAATTCCCTTTCTCTGAATCTATCCCTTTTCCAGGTCCCCTTCCCTTCCTGCCAATAAACTTTCTTCATACTCTGCGATGTTGCATGGTTTGATTGTTCAGGTGGGGGGCACCTTGGCAGGAACTGCTAAGGTACTTCCTCCTGCCACAGTCAGTATACTGCTTGGTTTCATAAAACACAACATGTTACAGGAAATAAGGCTCAGAATATGTATATTGAGATAATGTAGCTCTGGCTGGCCTAGACCTTGCTATGTAGATCATGCTGGCTTAGATCTTACAAAGATCTACCTGTCTCTGCTAGGATCAAAGGAATGCACCACCATATCCAGCAAGACCTAGGATTCTTGAATCCTTTTTTGGCCAGTGGATCATTTGTATTCCTCTACTGGCACCGTGGCACATCTGGCCACCAGGTTCTCCCTGCATCCCTTGGTTCCACCTGTTACAGGGCCCTCCTGGTTGGCATACTCTACATCCTACCCTGAACTTTCCAGACCAGGAGGTTGGGCTGCTCTTCTGTATACAATCCAACCATTTAGTTGCCTATTCTCTTTGTGCCTTTGGGCCTCCTGGCTGCTGTACCTGGTTGCTCTCTCTTTCTTCTCCCTTCTCCTCTCTCACTCCCCACTTGACCCAGCTCAGTCTAGTCATGACCACTCTAGACTCTCCCAAACATCCCTGCTTCTAACTATGCTTTCCCACATATTTACAATAAACTTTCTCTTTCACCATACACAGGAACAGTCATGCTCCCTTTTCTTTTCCTTTTTATTTATTTTTTTTCGTTCACCCCACACATTTAAAAAATAAATAAAATAAAAATTAAGTAGGCTGAAGATTTGGCCTTGTTGGCTGCAGGTCCAGGAAGAAGCAGAGGTGGTTTGGAATTTTGTTTCTGTATGTGAGGGACACAGTAAAGAAACCACCAAAATGGCTGCTCCATGGTTGGGGTTGGTTATTATGGATAAGAGAGAGAGAGAGACCATTCAGAGGCATCTGAAAGAACTCAGAGCAGCAAGAAAAAGAAGCAGACTAGACATGGCCAGAGCTAGCTGTAAGAGGCAGGAGAATAGCAGTTATCTTAGGGTTTTACTGTTGTGAACAGACACCATGACCAAGGCAAGTCTTATAAAGGACAACAATTAATTGGAGCTGGCTTACAGGTTCAGAGGTTCAGTCCAGTATCATCAAGGCAGGAACATGGCAGCATCCAGGCAGGCATGGTGCAGGAGGAGCTAAGAATTCTACATCTTCATCTGAAAGCTGCTAGCAGACTACTCACTTCCAGGCAGCTAGGACAAGAGTCTTAAAGTTCACACTCACAATGACACACCTACTCCAACAGGGCCACATTTTCTAATAGGCCAGGATGCTCCCTAGGCCCAGCATATACAAATCATCACATCAGGGAATGATAAGAATATTGAAAATAGCAAGAATCATGGAAATGGGGGGGGGAACCTTGTTATCATATAGAGGACAAAGAGGGGTCTAGAGAATACAGGAGGGAAGGCTGTTAACTGAAACATCATGGGAGTTTAGGGTAGAAGGAGGGATTAGAGAGGACAGAATGCTAGAGGACTTTGAGATGCATAACAAGTGTGAGTAGGGACTGAGGGAGCCTGGAGGCCAGCATGGGCTTTGATAGGCAGCCACAGGTGTATGTCAATGGAGAGCCATATGTCCCTTCTGACAGACCAAGGGAAATAGCTCCTTGAAGTTTTACAAGTTCCTGAGGAATGCTGGCTTTAATCTAACCACCAGAAATCCTTCTATAGTTCATCTTGAGCTGGACCAACACTTATTTCTGGGAATAAGAACTTTTTGAGACTTAACAGTTTCTTGGACACTAAACAACAGAAAGTCCCATTTAGGACAGAGGGTAGGAACCAGACTAACTGACTTAAAGCTGGAGCAGTGGCTGAAAAACATGTCAATAGACAGTACTAAGACTGTCATTTACACGAAGAGAGGATACAGACAGCATTCAGGACCACATCACTACCTGATGATTGTGACATGCCTGTTATCTGCCCATCGTAAGACCTGATTCTTTACCATGAGCCTTGGCTTTGAAATGGGCCTCTATGATGATGAGAATTACTGTAAAATCATTTATGAGGGAAGTATAAGAGGAGAGAGAGAGAGAAAGAGTGAGAGAGAGAGAGAGAGAGAATATCAAGATGAGCCTGAAAACTGAGGCCCCTAAATGATAAGAAAGGTAAAGAAAGACACATCAGGGCTAACTGCAAGTGCTGCATCCTTACCACAAACCAAAAATAGTGGGACAATCTGAAAATGATTAGAAAATAAGTCTGTTAACAGCCTTGAGGAGGCATCTATGAAAGAACGGCTCTAACAAAATAAAAACAACCAACTATGAACAAAATGGGCCATGTGAGAGCAAATGCAATCTCTTCAGGGCATGGGCACGACATGGCCATTAGCCATTAAACATAGGTTGCTGTGGTGACCTACATAATGCTTGGTCCTGTAGTCATGGCAACAAAATAGCCAGAACAATATAGTGTTAGCTAGGGCTATGATAATGATGATGGGGCTGTTAACACCCCCTAGTAGAAGGAGAGGGTCACAGGACCTTCACCTGGATTCCACTCAGTCCTCCCTTCTGCTCTTCTGCAGCTGCACATGGTCTTGAAGGGTGAAAGGTCAACTGAAGATGTGAGTCCATGAGGCAGCTTTGGTGAGCTGGTTATAAGTGGAACTTACCAGTTATGCAACTGCTTTTTGAGTTACCAAGACTTCTGTAAGTGATCCCTCACCCATGTAAGAAAGCCCAATCAACTCACTGGTTCACGGAGTCACTCTTGGATAGAATCATTATCATCAGTGTCCTATCTGGGGTGAATATATGAAAGTTCATGTCTCCTCAAGAATAGTAACATAGCAGATCATGTTTTTAAATCTTTTTTTCTAATTGGATATTTTCTTTATTTATATTTCAAATGTTATCCCCTTTCTTGGTTTCCCTGACCCCGAAACTCTCTATCCCTTTCCCTCTCCCTGCTGTTTCTATGAGGGTGTTCCCCACCCACCCACTCCTGCCTCCCTGCCCTGGCATTCCTCTATACTAGGGAATCAAGCCTTCAAGGACCAAGGGCCTCTCCTCCCATTGATGTCTGACCAGGCCATCCTCTGGTACATATGCAGCTGGAGCCATGGGTCCCTCCATGTGTACTCTTTGGTTCGTGGTTTAGTGCATGGGAGCTCTGGGGGGAGGGGGTGTCTGGTTGGTTGATATTGTTGTTCTTCTTAAGGGGTTACAAACCCCTTCAGATCCTTCAGTCTTCTAACTCCTCCATTGGGGACCCTGTGCTCAGCCCAATGGTTGGCTGCACGAGTCTGCCTCTATAATTGTCAGGCTCTGGCAGAGCTTCTCAGGAGACAGCTATATCAGGCTCCTGTCAGCATGTACTTCTTTGCATCCACATTAATGTCTGGGTTTGGTGACTGTATATGGGATGGATCCCCAGGTGGGGCAATCTCTGGATGGCCCTTCCTTCAGTCTCTGCTCCACACTTTGTCTCCATATTTCCTCCCATGAGTATTTTGTTCCCCCTTCTAAGAAGGACTGAAGCATCCACATTTTGGTTTTCCTTCTTCTTGAAAAAGTAAAGACACTGCGACCACTTGAGAAGATGTAAGTTTCTTTCTTTTTTTTTTTTTTTTTTTTTTTGGTTTTTCAAGACAGGGTTTCTCTGTGTAGCCCTGGCTGTCCTGGAACTCACTCTGTAGACCAGGCTGGCCTCGAACTCAGAAATCCGCCTGCCTCTGCCTCCCAAGTGCTGGGATTAAAGGCGTGCGCCACCACTGCCTGGCCAGATGTAAGTTTCAAGGGAGACTGGGAAAGGCATTTGAAAACATGTCTGGGATGGGAAAGAAGCCTGTAGAAGTCTATGAAGATAAGAGGTATCCCTGACTGGGTGAGAAGACCCCTACCACCACCCACCCAGCACTGAGCTTCGTCCCCCAAGGGCATGCTCAGTTTCAACTACACTACCAACTCAGCAACCCTAGCAACTCCAGGCTACAAAAGATGAACAGAAGTTAGTCCCCTACTCTCAAGGAATCAAAGAAAACAGCCACTCTGTGTCAAGCAAAAGAAAAAAATGCAGGACCAGTTTTTTATTTGTTTTATTATTTTATGTGTGTGGGTGTTTTACCTGCATATATGTCTGAGTGCCACATACCTGGTACCCACAGAGGTCAGAAGAGGACATCAGATCCCCTTCAACTGGAGTTGTAGACAGTTTAAGCCACCATATGGATGCTGGGACTAGAACCTGGGTCCTCTAGAAGAACATCCAGTGCTTCTAATCACTGAGCCATATCTCCAGGCCCAGGACCACACTTGTTAAGCATTAGCAAAAAAAAAAAAAATATTGAGAAAAGCAAAGAAAGAAAGATGGAGGGGAAAGGAGAGAATAGAAAAGGAGGAACCGGGGGCCCAGGGTGCGGCTCTAGAGAAACAGACTGCTCAGCAGGCACAAGGCCATGGGTTCCCCATGGCTCTGTAAAAGGAACAAAATAAAGAAAAGACAAGCACACTTGGTAAGGAAATACCGTAAGTTGTTTCTACCAGAAGAAAACTTAATAAGAATATTCATTCCATAAGATTAGGGGTGGGGAGAAAAGAAACACATGTTCCAAAACCATTTCCAACACTACCCACCCCAGTAAAAGAGAACAAGCAAGGAACAAAATAGACACATCTGAAACAAAATCCAGGCACATAAGAAAACCCAGAGATTATCCTACTACTTGTGAGAATAAGCCCTAAATGAAGCTGATGCTATAGTAGCCAGAAAAGAAAGAAAGAACCAGGAGCTAGAAATGTGGCTTACTGTGCAAACACCTGAGTTAGACTCTCAGCACCTATGTTAAAGCAATAATAATAATAACAATAACAACAACGTTGGGTGCAGCAATACACTGTAATTCCTGTACTGGGCCATCAGAGACAGGTGGATCCATGAGATTCCCTGGTCAGCTAGTCTTATAGAATGGGCTAGCTCCAGATTCAGTGAGAGATCTTATTTCAAAAAGGGTAGAGAGCAATAGAAGAAGATATCTGCTCTCAACATCTGGCCCTCACACACATGCACCTACATTTACATGAATACATACACACACATACCCATGCATACACACACACATTCATGCACACATATACCATGCACACATACACGCACACACATGCGCGCGCACACATGCACACTGACAAGGAAAAGCAAACGCTTTAAATGACTTCAGGAAGTTCAGTGTCACACCATCCTGAAGCCTATTGCCCCCATGGACATCCACTTAGGCAATACTTTAAAGTTCCTTAAGTCAGTCAACATAACATTACTATTATTGTTATTCATTTTAGTTTGGGTTTGTTTTGGTTTTGGTCTTTTGTTTGTTCGTTTGGTTTTTGTTTGTTTGTTTTTGTTTGGGTTTTTTTTTTTTTTTTTTTTGAGACAGGATCTTTTTATGTATCCCTTACTACACTTGAACTTACTATATAGCTCAAATTGGCTGCAAACTTTCTATCCTTGTGCTTCATTCAGATTATAGTGCTAGGATTATAACCATGCCTCCCCATTCTCTGTTCAAGTAGACTTACTTGTTAATTGCAGCTTTAAAAACAAAAGTCTTAGTGACTGCAGCTCCCTTCCCAGCATCTAGAGTATCACATTAAGCTCCAAGGAAAAAATAATTTCTGCCTCTCCATCCTCTGCTTACCCAACCTTCCTCAAATGGCTGTCGGCTGGCATTATTGAACTTTATTGAATTGAATCCCAAGAGCTCCAGCTTCAGGGAAGTCTGTTCTATGGTGTTGTGAGTCAGCCTTGGGAAGTGCTGGCCCAGTATGGAGGCTACTTGCAGAGGAGTCTGCTCCCCAGCCCCTCCTTCCCTACCTCCTGCACAAAGGGCAGCTTTACACAAGAAACTGAGTGCTCTCAATTGGTTTCTAACTGTAGCAGCAGGTACCAACGCTGCTGCATGCTGCTTCTGGTTACTCACTTGGAATCAGATCAGCCGAGAAGCTGAAATTAGCTTCATCCTACCAGCATGAAATCGAAACACACAGCGGGCCCTGGGCTTAGAAGAGGCAGGCATCTGCGATTTTTCTCTTCTCTGTCAACACTAGTGCTTAGGGTGACACAGGAGTCTCTGTTGCACAGTAATCTGGAAGTCTGAATATTGAACACTATGGTGTCACCAGCTTCCTGTAAAAGAAAGACAGGCAGAGGGAGAAGGCTTCCAGGAAAAGGACAAAAAGGCAGCCAGCTCACTAAACGTAACCACATTCACTTCAGCTGGCAAGGGACATGGTGTTCATGACCCTAACCCATGCATGCCACCACCTTGGCCACATTTTTTTATCCTCTGGGTTTTATTATGTTTTAACATCCTGGGATTTGCCAATGCCAGAGAGCCTGTCCCTTTGAGAAAAAGAATTCCTAGAGATAGTTAAGACTGGCCTGAAAATACATGGGTCTTAGTTAGGCTTTTCTTGGTGTGATAAAACACGTTGGCCAAAGAAACATGGGAGCAAAAGAGCTTATTTCAGCTTATAGCTTGGAGTCCATCATCCAGGGACATCAGAGCAGGAATCAGGGCAGGAACCTGGAGGTTCTGATACAGAGGCCTTGGAGGAGCGCTTACTGACCTACTCAGACTGTTTTCTCATGCCATGCAGGACTACCTCCCCAGGGGTGTCACCACCCACATCAATCAACCAATCAAGAAAATGCACCATAAGCCAATCTTCTGAAGGTATTTTCTTAATTAACATTCCCTCTTCTCAGATATGTATAAATTTGTGTTAACTTGACAGAAAGCAACCAGTACAACATCCTTCACATATAAACCAATCAACCTGAAACACATATACATAATCACCTCCTTAACCGCCCTCATTACCAAGGCAGAACTTACCATGCCTGAGATCAGCCCAGAGCCAGGCACCAGCAACTAGACACCACATTTCTAGCCTAGAGCCCCCATGTTATCTAAACCTGCTCAAATTGGTTTGCCTGCCTTATCCATCCCTCCTCATAGATGCTCCAGTAAGGACTCAAGGCCACATTCTGCCCTTGTCCCCTTTGCCTCCCCTCTGTGGCTTTGGGCCGTATAGCATGTCTGTCCTCTTGAGAACTATACTATGTTCTTCTCTTAAGTTCCTTTTATACTTGTCATCTTACTCTATCTGATTAAAACAAAATCCTAGATACACTTAAAGAAAAACCCAGCCACCTGTAAAGGACACTATGCTAAGTGCACTTGCATGTTCTGTCTTAAGCAGTGTCTATCACAGTACAACACAGGAATGATTAACTCCATTCTGTATGTGAGCAGGGCAGAGCTCAGAAGTCAATTAACTTGCCAATGCCAGATGGCGCGGAGACTGATCATGAGTTAAGAGTCACCATAGTCTTCTTTTTAAGATCTGTAAGAACTAGCAGAGTGGCGCAGGGAAGCATGCTGGGCCCATAACCCAGAGGTCAATGGATTGAAACCATACTCTGCTATGAGACATTTGCCGGGCAGTGGTGGCCTTTAATCCCAGCACTTGGAGGCAGAGGCAGGCAGATTTCTGAGTTCGAGGCCAGCCTGGTCCACAGAGTGAGTTCCAAGACAGCCCAGGCTACACAGAGAAACACTGTCTTGGAAAAAAAAAAATTGTAAGAAATTTTGAAGATGGTATGTGGTGGGAGAATTGGGTCATGTTGATCAAACATTAAATACGTTTTATTTTAGAAGGGAAACATATAAGTGGAACTAAAATATGTTAACTAAACATATTCAAAATAGATATTGGCAAAAATGGACAAAATAATTGGGAGCTTTCCAATGTCAGACATCTAAACCTTTCAGCTTCTATTGACTTTCAGTCTCAAGTAGAGGTGAACTCAGCCAGAATGTAGCCAACTAGGGCAGAGTCCAGCTGAGGGCATCTCTCCACAGTATTCCCCCAGTGTACTAATGGCACAATGATGAAATACACAGGGGAAAAGTAAATAGGAATTGGAGGAGAAGCATCATGTGGTCTTCTCACAGCTCTTCAAAGTCTAGTCTGTGGACCAGAGAACCAGCATCACCTGCAAGAGTGTTAGAAACACTCAGACCACCCCAAAACTATGGATTCAGAATCTATGTGTGAATGAGTTCCTTGGAGGATCCCTGTGTACAGTTTGAACCATTCTAGTCTTCTTAGGCCCACCCTTGAAAATGGGGGGAAGTTGTAGAGTGATGAAAGTGTGAATAAAGGATAAAATCAGACATAGAGGATATGAGCTCTCCATTAAGTGGGTGGTACTGAGACTGTGGCTTGGTACTTCTCAGGTACATTAGAACTAATGAAGTTCCCATTGCATTGATCACAGTTAGCTTATAAGGACATTATTGATTGGCCTGGATAATTCTTAGTCATGGAGAAATGTCCTGTGCACTGTGGGGCATTTAGTACTACCTCTGGCCTCTACACTGGATGCCAGAAGTATCTCCCCATATTCTTCTTAGTCATGAACACTAGAAACATCTCCAGACATTGCTAAATATACAAAATTACCCCCTCCATCCACTGAGAACCACTGAGTTAGACAAAGCCATTCATGACTTGATCCTGATTTATCTGTTCTACCCATGACCATCAGTTTGTAGGAGAAAACTCCAGGTCTAGGATGGTGGAGTTTGACTTTGTGGTCAGGAATAAATTTACTGTTATAACAGTATTGTAGCTTTCTGCTCCCATCATGGAGAAAAAATCCCCAAGGGAACAGAAGACAGGTCTCCAGGATGTTATAGAGAAGCCAGGAAAAAGCCATCTCTCTGGTTTCTTTTCATCTGTGTCCTTTTAGTGTCTTGCATACCTGGAGTCAGAAGTGAGAAGACCCTGAACCACATGCTCTGAAACATAGAAGCTGAGGGCCAGGAGCACTTATGGCTACTGCTTCTGAGTGAGTCCCCCTTTCCTCCATGGGCCTCAGTTTTTAGTTCTGGGTTGGAATTAGTATTTCCCTTCCAATTTGCCCATTCAGTGAAGATCCTAGAAATTATGAGAGGATAAATTATGATTCACCGGCTTCACAAGGCTGAATTCCCAACTGGGAAACAGATTTAGATGAGAGTCAATTGATTGTCAGCTCCCAGCCAGGCTAACAAGCAAGTAAGTCCCCAGAAAACCCATGAAGCTCTAAAGGGGAATCTCACCATAATACAGAAAGTGGGCAGCTATTGTCCTTGTCTGCCACAGGGAATTGCTGACCAGCACTGGTTCCAGACCCTTCTAGACTAGATATTTGAGCATAAGACTTTGTAGATGTTGCTTCTTTCTAAGAAGAGAAGTGCTGAATCTAAGTCATCACCTAGTCTCAGGCTCATTCCAATATTTACTAAAACCTAAATAAAATGGGCCTCTTTCAAGGTCCATCTCAGCACAGGGTTTCATCCAAAGAAACCCAAGTACAATTACTTAAAGCTTTGGGGAAAAAAATGGTACACACCTCAAGAGGAAGCCACAAACAAGAAGCTTCCTTGTTAGCTACTTTTCCCAGCACTGAGATAGAATACCTGACAAAAATAAGAGAGGGAAGGATTTTATTTTGGCTCACAGTTTGAGTGGGAACAGTCCATCATGGTGGAAAAGACATGCAGTAAAACCAGATCCTGGGGTGGGCATGGAAGGCATGAGGCTGCTTGCCCACACCTTGGAGCAGAAAGCCTGAGTCAGAAGAGGAGATGGTCTAGAACCTCAAGCCCCATTCCTATATCCCTATGTCTGTCAGCTAGATTCCATGTCATAAAAGTTTCATGGCCTCTCAAAATAGTATCATTAGCCTCCCCTACCACCCCACAACCTCTGGTTTCTTCTAGCTTCTTCCAATGTGCCATTGCTAAGCAAAATCCCAACCAACTGCTGTGTTTGCTAGAAACCGACATGGCTGCTTTAATCAGAAAAGCACAGTTGTCAGAGGCTTAAACATGCATGGTCATATCAAAGTTCTGGGGATTCTTTTTCTAGGACTTCTCTTCTCAAAAGGGAAGGCCCCTTACCCTTCCACACTCCTCGGCTGTGTGAAGCATGGTCATTGTAGGGTTCCAAGTCTCCAGCCTCAGAAAGGAGAAACAAGACAAGAAAGGCACACTCATCCCATTTAGGACATTTCCACCCAAGTTTTGCTAGGATTTGGGAGACAAGAGAATGAAGAGGCATTTTTTTTATTTCATTTATTTGTTGTTTGTTTATATGTGTGTATACACACATATATGACATGGTACTCACGTGGAGGTCAGAGGACAACTTAGAGGTATCAGTTCTATACTTCCATGTGTAAATCCTGAGAATCAAACTCAGATCTTTATGCTTGGTGATTTACCATCTGAGCTACCTTGTCAGTCCCTGGAAAGACTTTTGATCCTGTGGTAATAACAAAAATCTCGACAAAATAAAAATCATACACTTTTATGAGTCTTGAAAATGGTGATGGATGTAAGGAAGCCTGGTGAAATGATTTCTTGAAGGAAGCAAGTCATTTATAGGTGAATAGAGAACCAATGATAGCTTCCCTACCTGAAAAACAGTAGGAATAAGTGGTGGGGGCACAGGGAAAGAGTCTCCAGGAATGAGGAAGAATCAACCAGGACTTTGTGTATCACTCAGTATCCATCAAAGATACACTGTTAATTCCCAGGGTTCAGGACCAGAGACATTTCTCATGACTTTGGCATAATACAGTCTAGCGATCCAGTAGGATTGTCAACACCAATCATTGCTGGAAGCTGGAAGTCACTAGGGGCCTATTAGAAAGAATTAAAAACAAGAACAAGCGAGAATGACAAGGGTGAACTGGGAGGCACAAGCACATCAGAAAGCATATTGGAGGATTGTAAATGTGGCTCAGCTCATAGACTGCCTAGTTAGCATGCAGGAAGTCCTGAGTTGACTCCTTAACACTGCATAGACCTGTCATGGTGATACACTCCTGTAATCCCAGTATGCATAGTGAGCTGGAGGCAAGCCTGAACCACATGAGACTCTGTCTGAGAAGAATAGGAGGAGAAGGAGAAAGAGGAAGAAGATGAGAAGAGGTGGGGAAAAACCTCATTACAAAGAAGGAGCCACACTAGAACTCACATGTGCCTGTCTTCCTAAACTTGATGATGATCTACAGGAAAAGCTGTCACCCTGGGCCTCTGTAGGACAAGAACAGGACATGATGTTGACCCACAGCTTGGAAAAGATGAAAGGCACTGCAGAGGAGCCAGGAGAACTAGGGTCAACTGCTGCCTACACTAACTAGTATTCCCGATGCTGCACTGACCTTCAGAATGTAAACAATCTAACTGTACCTCTGCTTCTATTGTTCAAGATGTCTATTGTAGCTTAAATTGGCCCAGAAGCATGAGAAAGAGAAGTCTGGGAAAACAATGCTCCAATTTGGCTAAATTGAAGAAATACAGAACTACTAGAGATAGTGTTGGCTGGCAGGATGCATGGGATCTAGAAGAACCCCAAAGGTAAAAAACAAACAAACAAACAAACAAACAAAAACTATCCTCATGCTGCCAAGTCAGGAAGTGAGAATGTAAGGGCAAGTATGCTGACTAAATTACCTGGCTCTACCCAACTTCAAGGTGGATGATCTTGGAAATGCAAAGAGAACTACAGTCCAACCTCCCCCAACTCCAGTACTGACCAGGCAAACAAGGCACAGTTTGAGATGGAATCAACACAGATAAATTGCACCAAAGGAAGGCTGCAGTGCATCCACACCCTAGGAAAGTTCTCAATGGTCAGATGCTCTGAGAAGTAAATGAAGCAGATAACTCAAATCCATTGTGCCTCAGTCTCCATAATTAAATACAGTGACACATTTGAAGAGTAGGAACATTAACCAAAAGCAAGGGAAGTCAGCAATAATCAAAAGAAGCAAACCCATGGGTGACCTGCTCATTAGAAATTAATGGGGGAGAAATTTAAATCAACATTACAAATATGTTTTAAGTCAAGACTGATAATGATGGCTGGATAAGTAGCTTATTTCTGCTTAAATATAGACTTGAAGAATTAAATAGAAATTCTAGAATTGAAAATAGTAACAACAAAGCTAGGCAGTGGTGGCACACGCCTTTAATCCCAGCACTTGGGAGGCAGAGGCAGGCAGATTTCTGAGGTCGAGGCCAGCCTGGTCTACAGAGTGAGTTCCAGGACAGCCCGGACTACACAGAGAAACCCTGTCTCGAAAAAAACAAAAAAAAAAAAAAAAAAAAGAAAAGAAAAAGAAAGAAAGAAAGAAAGAAAGAAAGAAAGAAAAAGAAAATAGTAACAACATAGATGACCTCATTTAACAGTTTTTCAATGGTGATGGTGAAAAAGCATATCCATATGGTACTCAGTACTGCTCTCATTATATTGTACAAGCTACTCAACACTTATAAGATTACCCAACCATAGCTAAAGGAAGTGTTCTGAATACATTTAAAGTAAATGAGGCTAAGCTGTGATATTCAGTAATAGAGGTAAATTAAAGGCATTTTTACCTATGATCTTCTTAACTTAGGATGAGTTGATCAGAATATAGCCCCATCATAAGTGGAGAAACATCAGTACATGGTTGAGTATGTAATAGTAACTATAGCAGCAGCATAAAAGATGGGAAAAGAAGAGAAGTTTTGATCACAAGTCTATTACTATGGCAAAGTATAAATACATACTTGATCCTTAAAGAATAAAATACAAAATTATTAAGATATATATATGACTGAAAGCCACATAAAGCATATTTAAAATTATAAAACATATTAGTTTAATCTGAAAGAAGACACAAAAGCATAAACCACAGAAAAGGAACTAGATGGGACTGGGAAGATAGGTCAGTTGGTTCAGAGCTTGCCTAGCACGTGTAAAGCCATGGGTTTGATCCCCAGCACCACCTAAACCAAGTGCAATGTCACGTACCTCTAATCTCGGCATGTGGAAAGTGAAGGCAAGAGGATCAGAAGTTCAAGTTCATGCTGAGCTACATACTGAGTTCAAGGCTAGCGTGGGCTACATAAGATCCTGACCCAGAAAGAAGAAAAAAGAAAGCTAGTTAGTTAATGACTTGCATTTCATCAAAATTGCAATCTTCCATTTCTTTAGAAAATATTCTTAAGCAAGCCATAGACTAGAAAAAAATATAGAGAGAATACCCAGATTATAAAAGATGTATAACTAGGCTAGATATAGTAGCACATACCTTTACTCTTACAGGACTTGGAAGGTACAGGCAGGTAGATCTCTGTGAGTTCAAGACCAACCTACAGAAAGTGCAAGCCCAGTCAAGGCAACACAACACTACCAATAAAAACAAAATGTTTTAAAGACTTGTATCTAGAATATAAAAAGAATTTGAAACTAAAGCTGAAGATAAGAAGTTTTAAAGGAAAACAATCAAAGATTTGATCAAATGTGTGTGGTGTGTGTGTGTGTGTGTTTATCTATACATAAGCATGCAGAGGCCAAAAGTTGATATTGGGTGTTTTTGCTCTATTGCTCTCTACCTTATTTTTTGAGACAAAGTCTCTCACAAAACATAGGGGTCACGGATTCAGCAGGACTGTCTGGCCAGAATGCTGCAAGGATCAGCTTGTTTCAACACTGAGGTTGCAGGTACATACCACCACACCCAGCTGTTATGAGTGTGCTGCAGACCCAACTCAAATCCTTACACAGTAAGTATTTCATTGACTGAACCATCTTTCCAGCCCCTGATACAACTCCTATGTGAATAAAAATAAAAAACAGATTGTTGAGTGAAAACTAATTATACATACAGTATCATTCTATTAATTTGAAACCAAATAAGGCTAGTAGTACAGGGATAGAGAAGGATAAAGATTGGCTGCAAGAAGCATCTGAAGGAACTATTAAGAGAATGGAAATGCTCATGTGTTGCTTGTGCTGGTGTTCACAGAGTGAAAACTCTGCACTCTACATCAGAAGTGGATGCAACTTTTGAAAAATATAAGCAATCCATTTTACAATGGGTAAATCAGTCATGTAAGAATAAGAATAGGCAACAAGTACACAAAAGGGCTCCATGTCATTAGTCAACAGTCAACTAGGAAATGCAAATGCAATATATACTAGCAAAATGTCCACTAGAATAGTTAAAATTAAAAATACCCATAATTGTAAACATGACTGAGGATATGAAGTGCCTTCACCCTCCTATACTGATGGAAGAGACTGTGAAATAAAACAACTTTGAGAGACTCCTTAGAAATTTCTTATCAGTAGCCACTTACCCATTGATCCAGCAATTCCATTCTTTAAAGAACTAAAAATACTCTACAAGAAGATTTATTCAACAATCATCACAGTAGCCTTATTTCTAGTATTGATAAACCAGAAACACCAATTGCCTGTCAACAGGAGAATAGATAAAATATATCACTGTAAGGAAACATGACTTGGCAATAAAAAGAGATAAACAATAGTTTCAAGCAATGACATGAACGAATCTCACAGTGTTGAATGAAAGGATCCACACACCAAAAGCGTACAGATGTGTCATAAAATTCAATTTCTATCAATATCAAGAACAGACACTAGAGAGGCTGGGGTATATGACTTAATAAGTTGAGACTAGCCTGGGCTGCATAGAAGACCCTATTTCAAAAGGAAGGGCAGCAAAACTAACAGGTGCTAGTGGTTGGTTAGACTTGGAGATTCATCTGGGATAGGTCAGGGAGAAAGGATGCATTAGAAAGGGAGATATAAGGAACTTTCTTGGATAATTAAAAAAAAAAACAAAAAACCTTTGTCTCAAGTAGAGTGTGTACATTTGTCAAATTTCCTTGGGTCATACAACTAAACTGTATGCAAATTATAATACTTGATCCTACATCTATAGGATTTAACTGATTGGATCAAAAATATTCTGTAAAAGAGTTGGAGGTAGAAATCCATGGTAGATCACTTGCCTAGCATTTTAAAGTCCCTTGGTTTAATTCCTAGTATCACACAAAAAAGTACCAATATATTTTTATCTCTTGAACATGCACAGAGAGTATTCTTGTTATTATTCCCCAAACAATGCAGCACAACAACCATTTCCATAACAACTTCATTGCACAAGGCAGCAAGTGTGGGTAATCCAGAGATGATTCAAGACTGCAGGGAGAATATGTACCATTTATATGTGATGCCAATGTATTTCAGAGTCTTGAATTTTTATGAATTTTTACATCTGTAGGGGAATCTTGAAATTAATCTCTCATGATTAGTGAGGGCTGTCATACTTAGTTGCTTTTAATAACGAAAGAAGAGAGAACAAAGGCGGTTAGATCTATCACTTGTGCTTGGATCTTGTAACCAGAATTCAATCACATGACCACAGTGGCTATAAGAGAGACGGAAGAAACAGACTTCATTCCAAGTCCCCCTTTAAAATTTGGATGTACTTTTACTATAAAAGAAGCAAAGGTTTGATGAAGAGGGACAATTAAAACTGTCTGTTGTTGCCTTCCTTCTGAAGGAGTTGGGTTAAAGAAAGACTTTAAATACTTACTATTGTCTAGCTCTTCTAGATTTCCCTTACCAGTGCTACTTCCAATAGTATTCAGGGTTAGCTTTTCCTTACTGTAGTGAGGGAAGGTCACTATTTCAGCAGTGACTATAACCTTGAGAAACTGTCATACAAATGGAAAGAAGCATCAAGGAAGGAGGGTAGCAGGGCTAAGGGAGAAAATGAAACATAGTGAGAGCAAGAACAGAAACCTGCACAGAGTGACACCTGCTAACCTCTAGTTGGAAGAAGCCACAGCCTTTGTGTTTAATGATCCACTTGGCTTCCCTTCACGTGTGCACAGGACTTCCTTGGGTCTAGCCTGCTGCAACAGATGCAACAACTAGTGTTCTCTTAAAACCCTGGGTCCCTGTACAGATGGTACTACAAGATGTCTGAGCTTTCTCTCATTAGATAATTTTACATCAGCCCTGCTCCCAGGCTATCATCTCCCTGCAGAGAATCTTATTCTCTTGGCAGGAAGTAAAGAGGCTTGTGTGTTGAAGGCCAGCATGTGATTTTCATTTTCCATAAAAGCTAAGCATAAATTTCATGGCTGTCACTAATCCCATACCTTGCATTTATTTCTCCTTCTCCGTCACAATCAGTCAGACAACAAACATTTATGTAGTTTCTGCTTTGCTTGGCTCTGGGCTCAACACTTCCCCACCCCCACTTCCATCACTCCCATGCCTTCCACCTTCTGCTTTCATTCCCTTGGTATTGAGGTCAGCCAGTACCACACCCAAAAGCACCAAGATTTGAAGCTCTAGGAATGAGCCTGTCTACCTCCCCAGATTGTCTCTCTCCAACTCCCCCACGCTGGCCTTGCTGCCAGCTTGCTCTCGCTCTAGCCAGACACAACCTCTTTCCCAATATAGACAGATGAGAGATGAGCAGGGCCTGCTTGATGAAATTGGTCCATGGGCTGCCTCCAAGATCTGGCTGCAAGGAGAATGGACTGGAAATTGCACAGCCATTATCTTGGCTGACAGCCCCCTCCCCATCTTTCTCTATAATGAATTGCATGGAGAGCTCAGCTGTCATGAAAGCTTTTGAATTCTAGCCCTCCCGTACTCCCGGACATCCTTAGAGGTTATCTCAGCAAGGCAGGTGGAAGAGGAAAGAGAAAAGCTTAACCCTATAAGAATAATTATGATGTATTATTAGCAATTGATGGCAATCCAGCTCAGAATTTTCAATATAGATGCTACTGCCTGCAATTTTTCTCTGTCATATTACACACACACAAAGCCCACATTTAATGACTTCAAAGTTCAGAACAGTTTTCAAAACTAAATTTAGTTCCTTAGAAGCATCATCTTATAAAGGGAGTTTAAATGAAACAGAGATACAGTTTGAATACTGAAGATATTTTGCAGAGTGGGAAGAAATGTTATGATTAGTATGTTTTTATGAAAAGACCACTGGTTGGCATTGATGTTGAGTTATATGGTCATACTAAGGGTACTATACAGAAATCAGAGGGGCCCTCAAAATAGTAGAACATCTTACCATTAGAATATATAATCACTAGCTTGCAGGCAGGAAGTTCATCTTACTAGTTTTGTTGTCTTCAGTCACTGGTACCATACTGGGAACAAACAGAGGTTTGATAAATGGTTTCTTTTTGGAAAGAGTGGATTCATGAATCATTGGAAGGCTCAATGGGAGTATATACTCAAACTTGTAGTGACTTATTTTAAAGTGTTGAAAAACCAATCCTGTTACAAAGAGGCTGGAGAGCTTGGGATTCGAGTTCAAAATAGTGATGAGTGTTTGCCTGTATTATGTTTTGTATGGTTAAAAACTACCAGTGTCTGCATATGTAAATTTTTTGGGCATTTATGCAAGTGCATATGGGAGTATGTGATACCTGTGGAGGCCAGAGGAAAACCCTATGTTATCTCCAGAAATGCTATTCAACTCCTTTGAGACAAAAAGCTGAGAAACAGCTTGGGCTAGGAGTTCACACGCACACCACACACACACACACACACACACACTCACTTCCCCATCCTTACTCCCATGCCTTCTACCTTCTGCTTTCATTCCCTTGGCATTGATGTCAGACAGTACCAAGGTCTCTCATTGGGACCGAGGACTCACTGATTAGGCTAACCTGACTGGCCAGCAAATTCCCAGGGATCCTCCTGTCTCCACCTCCCCAGTGCTAAGTGTGAGCATCACACTATACTTGTGTTTTTACACATGTTCCAGGAAATCAAAACTTGAGTCCTCATGCTTAATCACAAGCACTTACTGACTAAGCCATCTCCCCAGTCCCTAAAGAGATCACGTTTAATTCTTTCTCTGGAAAATGGGAATAATTTCTTTCCAAATAAAAAGAGATGGGAATTTTCTGGACTATTCTATACATATGGATGTACCAGACTATGTAGAGCCCATGGAGATGACAGAGTACACAGACTTGGCCTTATGAAAGCAGTATGTGCATATTTATCTAAATCAGAGAAGTGTCTCCAGTGTCTGCTAGATGATGCCACTCTCTGGAACGGATGCTGGAGCAGGAACTCCAGAAAAACCAATTGCTTCCTTGTGAAATCCCTTACTAAATCTCAAAGGTGGAAATGTCCTTTATCACCTACAAGATTGACTACATTGGTGAACCAGCTTAAAGAAGTTTGGAAGCCATTACACAATTCATTGTAGACCAGTGGTTTTCAACCTGTGGATTGCAAGCCCTGTGAGGGTTGAATGATCCTTTCATGAGGGTTCCATATCAGATACCCTGCATATCAGATATTTACATCTGAATTCATAACTGTAGCAAAATTACAGTTATAAAGTAGCAACAAAATATCTTTATGGTTGGAATCCCAACATGAGGAACATAGTAAAAGGTCACAGCAATAGGATGGTTGAGAACCACTGCTGTAAGATTGAAATAGAGAAAAGGCAATGTTAGCACAGGGTCAGCCTGCCAGTATGAAGGCCCAAGGGAACCTGTAGAAATGAGAAGTTGCAAAGGGGAATTTCAAGGAACTTCTCTAAAAATGTTCATGTTAATGTCATTTTTGCTTAATGTTTTGCAGATTTAAGATGGCCAGTCTACCAAGTGTCTTCTTGCAAAGTAAAGAACACTTGTGGGAAACCTTGTCTTTACTCAAAAATGGAAAGTGTCCTTAGCACAAGGTTTAACATGCTGAAGTTGATATTGAGATAAGATTCTCAAAAACAAATGAAGAAAATGCTGGTGAGACCAACTGCCCTGTGGGAAATTCTGAACCTTTTCCAGCTCACAATAGGAATATTTGACATAATACAAAGGGTTATAAAGTCTTTTTGTGTATGGGAGTGATATTCAAATATGTATGCAAATAAACACATCTATGCATACACAGGAGCCAGAGGAGGAGGAAAAGAGCCTAACTGTATCACTCTCCCTTGAAACAAGGTCTCTCATTGAACCTGGAGCTAGGCTGGTAGACTGGTAAGCCTCAGTGATCCTAGACGTCTATCTCCACACACACACACACACACACACACACACCTGTGTTACATGCTAGGGTTACAGGCATGCATGCAGCAATGCCTGGCTTTTAATGTAGATGCTTAGTACCTAAACTCAGGTCCTCATCCTTGCCCACCAATCACTCCAAGCCATCTTCCCAGCCCATCATAAACTCTTTAAAGAACTTTAAAGAGTTGTGATGAGACAAACAGGTGACCACTCTGCTGTTTAGAAGCAGAGGAACCCCACTCTGAATGCCAAGGAGGGGAAACAGAAATGGGGGTTGGAGGGGAACTCATGCCCAAACTGGCCAGTTTCAGCAGCTTAATTGAACATTTACAATTGGGTCACAGCAATGGATTCCAGTGCTTCCCATGCAGTCTTGAACTAGAGCTGTTATTAATGCTGAGAAATTGGCCTCGTTCATGCTCTTTCTTTCTCCTTTACACGTTTAGATTTTATTTAAAATATCTCATTAATTTGTTCAGGCTGGCTTCTACTGCCTTATCCTCTTGTTATCTCGTCCTGAAGCTGGGATTATAGGCACACACCACCAGGCTCAACCTGCATGTGCATCTCATAAACAGAGAAACACTCTGAACTGAGGATTGTGGGCTCATAGAGACTCAATACTATCCTTTTTAGTTAATCAGGATTCTGGACTTTTAAGGTTAGAGAGTAAACACGATGATGTCTCAGGGCATTCACACCTGGCTAAGGTGAGACAGGTTTAAGCTAGACTTCTGAGATATCTACTCCTAAGTCTATGGTAAAATTCAGTGTCTAAATGATACTCTGGTCTTGAATCCTGCTGTCTACATAGGATTGCCTAGAACTGACAAGTATCTTAGGTATAGGAATCAGGGGGTTAAGTGAGCAGAAGGTTACTTTAGGGATGTTCTAGAGCAGAGGTTAGTGAAAGTCTGCTGGAAAGACTGGAGAAGTATAGGTTCTTTGGCTCTATAGCATGGGGGAGCAGATGGAGGCAGAATGGCACAACAAAACAAGCCAGTGCATTGCCTCACATAGCATAGGCATGCTAGTAAGGCAGGGAGCAGTAGGTAACTGTAAAGGTGAGAAGGTCCCTCTTATGCAGACAAAAGATACAGGACAGCAAGTAAGAGATGGTCAAAGAGTTACTACTTCTGTTCTCATGAGAGTTCCACACTTTTGTGGAGCACCCTGAAGCTGTACACAGTGCTCAGTAGCTCTCACTTTAAAAGGGCTTCTTCTCAGACCAGGGCCCCTGTGCTGCTCAGACAAGATGGACATCATCTTAGTTGGAGCTACCCTTGAAGAAGAACCTGAGCAAAGGACATACCGTTTATTTGGAAGGTTAAAAATAAATGAGTAGGAGACTCTGAGTATAAGAAAGAGACCAGAAGTCATCCTAAAACCCAATGTAGTTTCACCCAGGAGACAGGCTACATCAAGCCAGTTAGCACTGCAGGCAAGAAGGTTAATCCCCCAGGGAAAGCTTTCAGAAACAAAGCAAAGCATTATCTTTTTGAGGCTTCTGAGGCATGGGGGAGCAGGGATCACTCGTTGAGGGCATTGTGAACAGGGACATTCAATTCCCTGGTGTTTCCATCATAAGCAATCAAAATCTTAATGCCACAAAAATGTTCTCAGGTGCTGGCAGTTGGATGAGGGAATGTAAACAGATCACTACTGTTGCCATGTTTAAAGATCATCTGTTTCATTGACACTGACTGCTAAGGAGCCCTCCCAAGAACCCCTCCAGCTCTATCCTGTTTCCCTCCATAATAAGGGACCAGTTCTCCATGTAAAGTGACCCTTGTTTCTCTTCTCAGGGAGCAAAGGTGCTATCTGCAGTGAGCCAACAGTAATATTCCTACAACATCCACCTGGTAGTCTGTCTCTCTTTCTTTACTTCCCACTAGACTGCAAGCAACCACCCTCCTCTTTCATGCACAATGGTAGTTCTTCACTTGGGCAAAATTTGCAAAACAATCCAGAGTATTTTAGGAAAAATTCCATGACCCTTTGAAATCTGAGAGAGAGTTGTGTTAATTCATTCCAGAGTTCAAGCAATCAGGTGAGTCCTCCTTATCCTTCTACCAAAGGGATGTCCGTTATGTCATTGCTATATGCATTTATTTACCATAAAGTTCAAGGCTGGATTTCAATATAAAGACGAAAGCCAAACCAAGGCTCCTCAGGAGACAAGGAGCTCTGCTCTCATAAGCCTGGAGGAGGGAATATTGCCTTTCAGCAATAGTGCTTCTAATTTGATCCCACAAAGATTTCTGCAAAAAAGGAAGCCAGCGAGGTGTCAGGAGAATGCGGAGTATGTGGGTATCTATAAAGAATTTTTATCATGGCCACATTCTTCAGGATCTCAGCCATCAATTATTTGTGACAGGCAGTCAATTGTGTATCTTTCAAGAACTTCCCATTATGAATCTTCCCTGGATTGTGGTGGGCAAAATTGTCTATTTTCTCCTCCCTTTAAGCTTCCCATCACTTACTGCCCAACATCCCCATGGAATGTCCTGAAATGACAGGTTTTCTAAGGCTGTGAGAAAAATTACTCTGTGTCCTTTACTTGCTATTCACAAAAAGGCACCAGAGCCAGCACTGCTACAGGAAAGTAACCTGTGTGTGTCGAAGCAGATGTTCCTCTGCAGTCCTCAAGGAATGAAAACATCTGGGGGCAACAACCCCGCCCCACTTTTATTCAGAAAAGAGGCAGTCTCTTCTGTGGAAATAATTTTTCCTTAAAGTGCTAGCCTGAAATAATTGCATATTTGTTGAGGATTGACAGCACAGACTGTCATGCATTTTGTTATCTTTTGACAGTGGCAAATAAGTAGGTAGAGAAATGTACTCCCTTTTGGGGCTTTTAACAGAAAAAAAAAATTACAGTTGGAAAATTGCACCAAAGAGCATGGCAATATTTCCATACTTTTCTGTACTTGCAAGAATAAAATGGGCATTAAGGGTAAAAGGTCTGTTATAAAAAACAGTGGTTTTATTTCCAGGTCTCTCCTTTGCCAAAGCCTCAATACCCAGCCCCTAAAAGTGGAAGAATACCAAACCTGAATTTCTATCATATGCCTTGCAAACAATCGGATTTATTTTTAACAGGGTCTCACTGAATTTTGGTATCCATAGCATGTAATTGCCCATTAAACAACTTAGAAAAGACTGACCCCATCTGGTGGGCCAGTTCCCAATGAATGATTTCAGGGTGTTCTTTGAGACCCGTATTGTGGTGACTTGATTGCAGGGTCAAGTCCAGGGCTCTTAGGAAGGGAGAAGGCTAAAGAGCTCCCAACCTGGACTGACAATGTGATATTAATTAGAAAACTTAAACTAACCTACAGCCTCTGAGAAAATACAAGGCATTATAGCCAGTGCAAATCCAATCCCTGTAAATCCCCCTTCAGTCTCTCTCTCAAGTATTCAGTGCCTCCAAATGAAAGATACCAATATCTCCCCCTTTCTGTAAAATAAGGAGACAGGTGTGAGAGTTGTTAGTCAATAAACATATTAAATTCCTACTGTATGCCCAGGGGGCTGATGCTGGGTGTCAAGGTCAATTGTTGGGGTAACAATCTGTGTTTGAAGCATTTGTTACATATACCTATAACTCCATCTCCCTATGATGGTTACTCTTCATCGTCAACTTGATGGGATTTAGAACCACCATGGCAATGCAATCTCTGGTTTTGCCCATGAATGTGCTTCCTGAAAGGTTTGACAGAGTTGGAAAGCTCCAGCTGAACATAGTGGCATCATTCCCTGGGCTGGGGTCCCAGAATGAAGAAAATGAGTTGAGGACCAGGATTCATCTCTCTGCTTCGTGACTGCAGATGCAGCCACGTGACTGCAGATGACCAGCTTCCTCACACACCTTCCACTGTAAACCTTTCCTTCCTTAAGTTGCTTTTTGTTGGGTATTTTGCCAAGTAATGAGAAGAGTAACTAATCTACTTCCTTTCCATGAAGAAAGTCAAGATTGAACACCTCACAGCCTAAATGAAGCCAGTATATCCAGGCTACTTGCAAAAGTCTCCCTGTCTGGCTACTGTGGCTGCATCAGCTCTTTGAATAAACATGGTGATTTTACATTCAGAGATTTACTAGCATCAGACAGTTGGTTAGGGATGTGCTGCCTCTCTGAGAATGAAGGAAAAAAGATCCCTGGATTCTAGATGGTGGCCACAGCACCCAGACATGAAGGATTCCAAAGAAGCCACTGAGTAGAGCCTCCTTTATGGTCACAGGGCTAACTGAGGCCGGGATGCCAGGGCACAACAAGAACCCTACGAAAAACTAAATAGCCTGATCATCCCAAGATCTTGGATAATGAACTGATATGACACTTGGTAAAAGCCAGAAGGAACATCATAGACAGCATCCTAGCAGCCCACAGGATTGAGCAATAGAGTCAGCATGGCTCTAGAAGAGGGATCAGGCACATTGATCCTCCCAATACAGGCCAGACCGTAATGAGAACCTGATGCGAGGCCACAGAGGAGTGCAGTTTACGGCTAATAAGAACTCCTAGGATCATCCAGCCCAGGGAATGCAACCTGGAAGCACTGGGCCAAGCACATCAGTCAGGCACAGTTTAGAGCCCATGACAACAATAGCATGCTCTGAGAGGGTCGCACTGTCCCAAAGGCCACCTGGGTAGACTGAGCGGGGCCACAAGGCCGGCGTTAACGCACACCCAGGTCACCAGCCACTGGGGCTTTTCACATCAGTCCATGAAATTTTGTAAATTTAACCCACTTGGAAAAAAAAATTTTAAAAAAAAATTTAAAAAGGAAAAGAAAAAACATTTTTCGGAAATGCATTCCCCCAAAAAAAAATTTTGAAAAATTAAAAAAGGGGTTTTAAAATTTCCAAGGGGGGCCCCCCCCAAACCAAAAAATTTTTAAAATCCTTTTTTTTAAAATTCCAAAAAAAATTTTCCAATCCCCCCGGGAAAAATTTTTTAAAATTCCCCAAAAAAATTTTTTCCAAAAAAAATTCCCCTTTTGGGCCCTTTTAAAAAAAGGGTTTTTAAATAATTTTAAGCCCCCTTTTTTCCCTTAGTTAAAAAAAAAAATTTTTAAAAAAAACCCCCTTAAAAAACCCCTAAAAAAACCGGGATCCCCTTTACACCCTTAAGGGTTAAATAAAAACGCCGGGAGGGTTTTCCGCCCCAAAAAAAACCAAAAAAAAAAAAAACACCCCTTGGGGCCCAAATACTAGTTCAAAAACCCCCTTTAAAATTTTTGGGGGAAAACCCCCGGAACCCATTTTTCCCAAATTTTAAACTAAAAAGTAAACCCAAAAAAAAACCTTTTTTAAAAAATTTTTTAAAAAATTTGGAAACCCAAAATTTTCCCGGGGGAGCCTAAGCCACCCTTTAAAAGAAATGGAAAAATTTTTAAATTTCCCTTTCCAAGGAAAACCCTGGAAACGGAAAAAGGGGGAAAAGTTTCCCTCCCTTTTTCCCCCCCTTTACCCGGGCCCAAAAATGCCCCCAAAATCCCCTTTTGGGGGGAAAATAAAAAGTTTTAAAAAAACCCCCTGCCCCCCCCGGCCCCAAATTTTTTGAAATAAACCCAAGTTTCCAAAAGGGCCTTTTTTTAAAAAAAAATTGGGAAGGGGAAAAAGGGCCCCCCCCAGGGGGGGAAAAAAGGGTTTAAAATAATTTTACCCTCCAAAACCCCCGGTTTCCCCTCCCCCCCCAAACCCGAATCCCAAGGTTAAAAAAAGAAACCCCCAAATGTTTAACCCTTTTTAATTAAACCCCATGGGCCCAAAAAAAAAAAACCCCAAAAAATTACCTTTTAAAATAAGCCAAAACAAAAAAAAAAAATTTTTTAAAAAAACCCCCTATAATTTTAAAAAAAATTTTTTTCCCTACTTTTTTTTGGGGGACCCAAAAAAATTTTGGGAAACCCGTTTTAAAAGACCCTTGCCCCCCCGGGGGGAAAAATTAAAATTTTTAAAAAAGGGAACAACAAAAGGGCCCTCCTTCCCCCCTTTCCTTAAGGGACAAGGGAAGGGGGGGTAAAATAATTTTAAAAAATTGCCCCCTTTAACAAAATTTCCCCCAAAAAAACCCCCCCCCAAAAAAAATTTTTTTTCCCTAAAAAAGGGAGGGTCCCCAGCCCCCCCCAGCCCCCCCCCAAACCCCCAAACCCCTAAAAAAAGGGGAAACTAACCCCCTTTTTCCCCAAAAAAAAGGGAAAAAAAAAGGGGGGGGAAAAAAAAAAAAGAAGGAAAAAAAACCCCGGGGGGGGTTTTTTTTAAATTTTTTTTAAAATTTTTGGGCGGGGGAAAGCAAAATTCCGGGAAAAAAAGGAAAAAGGGAAGGGAAAAAAAATTGTTTAAAAAAAAATTTTTTTAAATAAAAAAAAAAAAAAAATTAAACCCAAAAAACAAAAACCCGGGAAAAAACCCAAACGAAAAAACAGGGGAAAAGGGGAGGGTAGAGGGGTAATGGGATTTAAACTTAAAAAAACTTTTTTTTTTAAATTATTTAAAGGGAAAAAAAAAAAAAAAATTTTTTAAAAATTTTCAAACCAAAAAAACCCAAAAGCCTTCCCTTTAACAAATATTTAAAAAAAAAAAAAGGGATTTAAAAAAAAAAAAAAAAAAAAATTTTAGTCCCTTTTTTAACTTTAAAAATTTTTTTTTTTTTTTAAAAAAATATTCCCCCAAAATAGAAACAAAAACAAAAAATTTTTTTTAAAAAAAAAAATTTTTTTAAACCCTCCCTTTTACCCCCAAACCCCTTTTCCCCCAAACCAAAAAATTTCCAACTCAAAATAAAAACCCTTTCCCAAAAACAAGAGTTGGGGAAGTTTAAAAAGAAAGGTATTAAATAAATAAAAAAACGAGATTTTATTGGCGAAGTAAAAAGGTTATTGATATATTTTGAAAATTTTTGGGGGAAAAAAAGGGTAGTCTAAAAGACCAGATGTTCTGAAAAAACCCCAAAGTTTACACTTTTTTTTTAATTAAAAAAAAATTTTTTTAAAAAAAATTTTTTTTAAAAAAACCGGGGTTGGGGGGAAAAAGGAGGGTAACCGGAGGGAGAAAAAAAAAACCGGATTGGGGGGGGGTTTAAGGGAAAAAAAAGGGTGGGTTGCGCGAACCCCGAGAGCAGGGGAAGCCCCCAAAAAACCAAGGGGGCACCCTTGATACGAAAAAAGGGGAAAAGGTCCCAGACCACTCGGGTGTGGCACTCAGGGGGCTTTTTGGAAAAGCCCTAGGGCTGGGGTTCTTGGTGAACACAGACACAGACGAACAGGGGAGGGGAAGCAGGCTCCCCAAAGAACCCGGCTTCTTGGAACGTAGGATATAATATAAGGTACACAAGGGACTGTTAGTCAATGGAAAATGAATATTATAATTTGTGGTATGAAAACACAAGAGGTAAGCCTTAGTGCCTGAACATGAAGACAGCGAAGCAACAGTGTGGCATGTGCAAAGGATAATGGACAGCCCATG
Organism: Mastomys natalensis; assembly: GCA_021653895.1. Lineage (NCBI taxonomy): Eukaryota > Metazoa > Chordata > Mammalia > Rodentia > Muridae > Mastomys > Mastomys natalensis. The sequence goes on from JAJTUV010000357.1 coordinate 1,963,188, forward strand.
CTTTACTTAAAGAGCCCAGCAATCCCCAAGACATTTGAGAAGCACAAGGCCATTGTAGTGACCTTGTTCAGTCATTGGGGGTTTAAAAGTCGGTCATTTTGGTTACCTGGTAATTTCAGAACAAACCTTCAGGTCACCACCCGGTCACCTGCCCCTCCTCGCTTTTGCAAGCAAATTTAGGGAAAAATCAAATCATATTCATCCCAAACCTTTTTAGGGGCCACAAAAAAGTTAAACCTCAATTAAGTCTTCTAGGGGCCAGTTTCCCTCCCCAAAATGTTCCTGCCATAGCAAACAGTGGTAGATTTGAAGTGGACTTTAAAGCCCAAGTGAGCCCAAAAGCCCCTGGGGGAGCTGGAGTATTCATTGCCTAGGGTTTGTGGTCCAGACTTTGCTCTGGCCCCCGTGGGGGTGCCTTTCCCTTCCTTGGGCATTTATTTTTAAAACATAAGCTGCACTTCTTTCCTCTCATTCCTTCCCAAGACCAGGCGCTTCCCCCTTTTTTGGCCGGAAAAAAGGGTTTTGGGAAGAAAGAGAAACCTCTACTCGTCCCCCCCCCCAAATCCCATATAAAGAACAGCATCCAGACGGTCTCGGGTCCCCGCCCTTCATTCTCAAGTGTTGGAGAAGTAGAAACTTTGGGGAACCTCACAGCCCAAGGGGAAAAAAAAAAACTAATGAAGGACTTGACTCACGAAACAGGGGGGGACAGGAAAACCTGGGTTTCCTGCACCAAAGCCAGTGAGCAAGGTGCACTCCTTACTTCAGAACCTTTCTTTAGATTACTCAAGAAACAGGAAAGTGGCCTTTAAATTCCCAAAATCACTACTAAACAAGGAGTTGCTTTGGTTTGAAGACCCGTCATACATATTGTTTCCAACTATGTTTAATTATTTAGCAAAATTCTATTGACAGTTGTTTTTTGTTTGGGCCTGCTTTGGTCCTAAGGGGTATAAAAGAAGCTTACTTTGTCTGACACCCAAGGGATCAGGTCTAATACTTCCCTGATGTGCCCCCCCTTTTTCCCATTACTCAGTCCCCAAACATAAAAGTCCACAAGTCCAGGAACTGAAATCCCAAGAGCTCTGTGCCCCAAGGGGCATGAGACAGGACCCTATGTCTGGTCACCCCCCGCATGCTTTTATGCCCCTCCCCCCCACCACTTCCCAGCTTCAGTTTTCCTATCTTAAACACTACCTTTATGGTTGTATAAAGCCACACGGAGTTCCCCAAATCTCTTCCAAACCCATCCTCCTTTTTTCCCTTTCCCTGGGCCCAAAAACCTATTTGATGATGGTCACCAGCTAGTTATGATGAAAGGAAGAAATGTAAAATGGGGGTCTTCTAACTTGAGAGGGAAAGCCCTCTCTCTCTCTTCCCGGGCACCCTGTAGACAAAACCTAAAGAGTCCCACAGGGAGTCCCTTTTGGGCCCAAAAAATCCCCAAATACTTGTCCTTGCACAATTTCCCAAAGGGGTTCCCTTTTTGCTAGACTCAATAACGGCACCTAGGTTTTTTGTGCTGTGTGGCCAAATGTGGCTTCCGGTTCTTGCCATCAGAGGGCAACCCGGGCTTTTTTGACTTTGGGCAGAAAGTTTTGCAGAGGGACATGGAGACATCCCAGGCAGGGGGTAAGAAAAACAGGGTATTTTTTCTCGGAACAGGAACCAAAATTTGAAGCCGCTGTTTTTATCCGTCAGACTTCTTTGGGTACTAATGAAACAATGCTAGGAAAGGGGTTTACATCTGGGAAGATGAAGGGGAAAAAATTATTTTAGACAGGCTTTAGATTTTAAAAGTTTCCCTTTTTAAAGATCCGTCGGGGGGCTGGGCAGGGAACCAGGGGTGGACCCGGGAGGAGGTGGGTGGGCTGGACGGGGGGAGCTGTCACAGAAAAGCCTTGATTGGATTTTGAACAATTCCAAGTACTCGGGGCGCAAACAACGATCCTGTGCCTGCTGTCCCCCTACTCAGCTCCGGCCCCTACTAAAACCTTCAGTTAATTTAATGACAGTTGCGCCCAAAACCCCCGAATGGGACGTGGCTGAATGTCTGAATCAAAATAATTTCATTAGCCCCGGGCCCTAAGAAGAAGGAAAAGACAGAGAGGCACTATGGGGTTCAGCTGAGGGTTTGTGTGGTTTGTTTTTTTCTTTAAACCTCGGAATGTTATCGTCTTCCCTCACAGATGGGGTTTTTTCCCATAAAAAAAGCCTTAAAGAGTGGTTTAACCCCCCATTTTTCTCTGATTATGACAGGGAACACAAAATACCTTTAAGTTAGTAATTTTCTGGGTTTTATTTTTCTGAGGGGGAAGTTTCATGTACCAGCTGGGCTTTTTAACTCCTATATGCTGAAAGCTTATAAAAGCATCCTCCTGTTCTATTGGTTAGAGTGCTGGTCTGTCCCCCATTCTTTTTTCTTTTTTTTCCTTTCTTCCCCCCTATCCTCATCTCTACTCTCTATTTTGATTAGAAGAAAAACTTTACATGGGGGGTATATTCCCCTTTTCCTTGCGTCTACAGCCCACCCCTATAAGAATTGCCCACCTCCAATATACCCCCATTGCTTTTCCCCCCATCGGGCCCCCTTGATCTTAGAACCCCGAAGCCAGGAGCAAAGGGGCTTGCCATCAAAGAGCCCAACAATGCTGAGTTAGCTGGTGCCATTCCCATTCTGGTCTCCCCTAAGGAATGAAAGTCCTACAAAATTCTTGCCCAATAGTCCCCCTAAAATATCTCTTTGAAATTTTTTGAAGAATTAGTTGAGGCACTCCACAAAGGTCATACTCAAGAGAAACTCCAGCAAAAACATTGCACAAAAACTTTGAATCCCCATCTCAAAACACAAATGAAAAAAATCCCACATTTACACTTTCTCCCCCCCACCAGTAACAGAGTTAGGGTCTTCAGTGAGCCCCAACAAGTGGAGCAGAGCTGTCAGATTGTGTTTTTTCCGCCCGGGATCCTGTTCCCCCCATCGGGTTTTCATTGTCTGGCCCCGGGGGGGAAACTCTCTACTCGTCCCCCCTCAAATCCCTATATAAAGAACAGCATCCAGACATGTGTGCTCTGGGTCCCCAGCCTTCATTCTCAAGATGTTGGAGTAAGTAGAAACTTGGAGAACCTCACAGCCTAAGGGAAAAGAAAAGCTAATGAACTGGACTTGACTCACAGTAAACAGGCAGGGGACAGGAACCTGGGTTTCCTGACACAAAGCCAGTGAGCAAGGTGCACTCCTTACTTCAGAACCTCTTTAGATATACTCAAAGAACAGGAAAGATGGCCTTCAAATTCCCAAAATCACTACTAAACACAGGAGTGTAGACTTCTGGTTTGAAGACCCAGTCATACATATTGTTTCCAACTATGTTGAATTATTTAGCAAGTTCTATTGAGCAGTTGTTGTATGTCGGGCTCTGCTTTGAGTCCTAAGGATATAAAGATGAAGCTTACTTAGTTCTGACACCAAGGCACTCAGAGTCTAATACTTCTCTCTAGATGTGCCCCATTGTTCCCATTAGCTCAGTCCACCATCAGTAAAAGTCCACTAAGTGCCAGGAACTGAAATCCAAGAGCTCTGTGCCCAAGGGATCATGAGACAGGACACTATGTCTGGTCTACCCCCAGCATGCTTTTATGCCCTCCCTCACCACTTCCCAGCTTCAGTGTTCCTATCTTGAACACTAGCCTTTGATGGTTGTATAAAGCCACACTGGATGTTACCAAAGTCTCTTCACAACCTATCTCTGCCATTTTCTTTCCTTTCCTGGACAAATACCTGATATTAGATGAGTGGTCACCAGCTAGTTATGGAGGTGAGAAGGAAGCAACTGATAAAATGGAGGTCTTTCTAACTTAGAGAGGGAGAAGCCCTCTCTCTCTCTTCCTGGTCACCACTGTAGACAAAACCTGAAAGAGTCACACAGGCAGTCCCTTTTGGGCCAAAAAGTCCCCAAATACTTGTCACTTGCACAATTCCAAGGGGTGCCATTCATGCTAGACTCAAGTAACGGCTACCTAGGTTGTGTGCTGTGTGGCCAATGTGGCTTCCTGGTTCTTGCCATCAGAGGGCAAGCCCCGGGGCTTTTGACTTTGGAGCAGAAAGTCAGCAGAGGGACATGGAGACATCCCAGGCAGGTGGTAAGAAGAACAGGAATATTTGACTCAGGGAACAGAGAACATAATTTGAAGCCAGCTGTTTGAGTCCTGTCGAGACTGTCTTGGCTACTAATGAGAACAATGCTAGGAAGAGGGTTCACAGTGCTGCTGAAGATGAAGGGGAAAAAATTAGTTCAGACAGCTTGCTTTAGATTTAATTGTTTCATTTCAAAGATCCGTCTGGTTGCTGGGCTAGAGACCATGGGGTGGACCTGGCAGGAGGTGGGTGGGCTGGACGGGGGAGCTGTCACAGAAAAGACCTTGATTGGATTAGAACAATTCCAAGTACTCAGGGCAGCAAACAACAGATCCTGTGTCCTGCCATGTCCCTCTACATCACTGCTCCTGGCCCATACTAAAAACCTTCAGTTAATTTAATGACAGTCTGCAGCCCAGAAACCCCAGAATGGGACTGTGGCTGAATGTCTGAATCAATACTAATTTCTATTAGCCAGGAGCCCTAAGAAGAAGGAAAAGACAGAGAGGCACTATGGAGTTCAGCTGAGGCTTTGCTGTGGTTCTGGTTCTTTCTGGTAACACATCAGGAATGTTATCTGTCTTCCCTCACAGATGGGGTTTTTTCCCATAAATGAAAGCCTTGAATGAGTGGTTAACCCTCCCATTTTTCTCATGATTATGACAGTGAGAACACACATACCTCTTAAGTTAGTAATTTCTGGGTTTTATTTTACTGAGGCAGAGTTTCATGTACCTAGACTGGACTTGAACTCCCTATATAGCTGAGAATGTCTTATAACGCATCCTCCTGTCTCTATTGTGAGAGTGCTGAGTCTGTGCCCCACATTCTGTTTTTCTCTTTTTTCCCTTCTCTTCCCCACTATCCTCATCTCTACTCTCTATTTTGATACTAGAAGGAAAAACTTTACATGGGTGGGTATGAGTCCCTTTCCTTGCGTCTACAGCCTCACTCCCTATAAGATATTGCCCAGCCTCCAATATGACTGCCCATTGCTTCCTCCCATCAGGCCCACGTGTAGTCTTAGAACCCTGAAGCCAGGAGCTGAGGGTACTTGGCCATCAATGAGCCCAACAATGCTGAGCTTAGCTGGTGCCATCTCCCATTCTGAGTCTCCCCTAAGGAATGAAAGTCCTACAAAATTCTTGAACCACATTAGTCCCTCCTAAAATATCTCTTTGAAATTTTTTGAAGAATTCAGTTGAGAGCACTCCACAAAGGTCATATCTCAAGCAGAAACTCCAGCTAAAAACATTGCACAGAAAACTTTGTAATCTCCCATCTCAAAACACAAATGAAATTAAAATCCCACATTGACTATCTTACTCCCTCCACACACATGTAACAGATGTTCAGCTTGGTCTTCATGTGAGTCCCCAACAAGTGGAGCAGAGCTGTCACTGATTGTGTTTCCTGCCTGTGGATCCTGTTCCCCTATCTGGGTTGCATTGTCTGGCCTCGGTGGGAGATGTGCCTAGTCTTGCAGTGACTTGAGATGCCAGGATGAAGCGGTTAGTACCTGGGGGGCCTCTCCCTTCTCAGAGGTGAAGGGGAGAGGGAGGAGGAACGAGACTGTGGGGAGGGACAGAAAGGAGAAGGTTGTTGTGATCAGGATCAAAATAAATAATTAATGGAAAAAAACAAAAAAAATAAAGAATAAAAACCTACTTTTAAAAAACTGATCAAAATATTTATTTGTACACCACCAAAGCATCATAAAGACATGGGAAATAAACACATCAAAAGGATGTATGTAAAAGCCTATGGAACCTCACTATTTCCTTAAGCTAATTAAAAATATCGTTTCAAAAAATGAGGCTGAATACCCCTGCATGGGTGGATAATGCTTCCCTCAGAATGCATGAGTTATTAAATGAAAATATCAGTGCCAAGTGTGGGATGCTTCTATGAATATTGATCATGGGACCTCAAAGGCCCACAAAACCACAAAGGCTATTGACATTGCTTTCAGTTGTCCTCTGTAGTTAGATGGATGACCCTATTGCTGAAGATATTACACACTTTGATTTGAAAACAAATAGAAATCAAGATGGAACTTACTTGGAAACTTCCTCTCTGCTGGCTAGCTTTTATAATGTTAGAAGGTGCTATGAAGACTGCTAAGGGAGAAAAGTCATCAATGGACTTACCCTGTGGTAGATCCTACATGCTATATTACCAGACTGTTACACAAGATGTGTCTACTAGTACAATAGTAGCGTGACTGTTGTTGGGGTAACTGCTTTCTGCTTGGATTTATGGCTTGCTCTACAGGAAGGAATTCATATCTGGTCATATAAATCTGGTCAAAATTACATGAGTGTGTAGGTTATAGACCCTTAGAGGGAAACCTACTGTAGAGAGAATTTCTTATAAGCATCACCTGTCAATAAAAAAAAGTGTATAGCCAATGAGTTGAGGCAGAAAATAGGAGGTGGGACATCCATCAGGGATAGAGAGAACTCTGAGAGATAGTCAGAATGTGGGTGATTTGTCTGGAACATGGAGAGGAAAGCCACAGGAAGACGAGAAGAGGAAACAAGCTGAACTCAGGTTAGAATTAAGGGGAGATTCTCCCCACAACGCTGAAGAGATGAACATAAACCAGCCTTTAGCTGAACTCAGGATAGAATAAAAAAGAAGACACAATAGATTTTTACAACCTACTATTGTTGTTTTGCCAAATTGTAAAACTGCTTTCTAAACATTTATTTATAGCCATAGTGCTGCTTTCAGCTTTGGTTACAAAGATTTTTCAGTAAGCAGCAGTCAGTGCCATGGAAACTCATAGTCAAGGTGCTCAAATAGTTAAAGTCACTTGAATAAGTGACTGTTGAGTGCTAGTCTTAAATGGGATGCTTATATCAGCTTCCCTAGTCACCCCGCCCAACAAGCCTCAGGGAAATGGGGTAGAAAGAATGTAAGAGCAAAAAAGATAGAAAGAGTGCTTTGAAGTGCTGTCTTATGATGGCACCATTCCACTCACAAACTCACAGCAACTGTGATCACTTGTACAAGATCAAACTGGTCAACATCACAGCATGGAAGGAGGAGAATCATGAGGCTCCAGCTAAAAGATTATTGACAATTAATTTTTCTTCTGAATTGTACTGCTGGTAGGTTGTCCATGCTTTGGTAAGTAGCCCAATAGTCATGTATATTCAGGTAATATTAACTGGATACCCCTCTTCCCCCCTCAAAAAAAAAAAAAAAGAAGAGGAAGAGGATGACATGAAAATGAGAGGGGAAATTATTTAGTGGGGGAACTCCAAGAGGAGTAAGAGGAAGATATAGAGTAGATATGGTCTATACACTTTTATACATGTATAGAACTGTCAAAATAAATTTAAAATATTTTAAAGAAGCTGCCTGAGACTAAACTGCCCATCCCCAAATCTCTCTTTTCATTAATAATACTCTAATGAGAAAATTTTCACTCAGATTTATACAGATGGCTATGAAAGAACCTGCAAATGTTCATTGCAATGACTTTTTGGTCTGGTATGAGGCCTCTGGCTTCTGCCACTCTATCAATACTGGAACCTCACTGGCCTTACCTAGAAGGAGCCATGGGGAGGATCACCAAGGGGATAAGAAGGACAGAGAGAGACAAATAAGCTACATAGTACCTGTGTTTTCCAAGGTGCTTCAATCCCACAGACCTGTTAACTGTCTCTGTCATGTAATCACAGTACATGCATTATTGCCAATAGGGGAAAGATGGTTAATTCTATTGTACTTCTGAACATCTGTTTGTGGGGCTCTGGCTAGTCTCCTTCCTCACTTTCCCTGCCAGATGACTTACTTGAGACCTATCTGAGAGCAGGATCCAAAGCATTCATCCCATGTCTCTCTGCCTCATGTAAGTTTCCACCATCTCTGTGCACTCATGAGAAAGCTGGGAGATCTGAGCAAGCATAGGGTAGTGTCATCCCAAACATACCCATCAGTTGCTGCTGTACCAGCATCTATGTGTTGGTCACTTACTCTAACCAGAGTCCTCCAGGCAACATTCTACATATTGCCTCATTTTTATGCTTGTTGGAAACCTCTTGGGTGCTCTTAGTATTCTTATAGGGAAACTGAATCTCAGAACAGGTAGATAGCTTCCCTAGGCCACATGACTAACACAAGCTCAAACGAGAAAACACTCAGACGCCCAAATCCAGAGGTCAGGCTTTTGTCTATATGAATTTCAGACCAGGTATTGAATAAGGGGAAGCAAAGGCATTTTCTAAACATTTATAGTTCTTTGTGAATTCTACATCACGCACCCTAATCCAACTCATCTCCTCCACCTCTCAACTCTTGCAACTTCCCCCTCAACAGAGGGAAAAAATCTCATTGTGGAAGCTGTAGTGTGTCACAGTGTGTCCCACAGTGTACCCTTTTGTTCACACTTCTTTGTTTGTAAATGTTAATTGCAATAACTTTTTGCAATCATGTCTGGTATGAGGCCTCTGGCTTCTGCTACTCTATCAATACTAGAACCTCACTGGGACTCCTCTCGGATCTCCTGTTGTTGCCCTGTGTCATGGAGATCCTTTGTTTTGGATCTGAAAAACGGGCTGCTTCATACACTCCCACAGTTAATCAATGGGGTAGATGTTGGGGTGGACCAATTCAAAGCCCTGGATCTAGGCCTGAGAAGTATCAGATAGGGTCAACCTACTGGCTCTCATGAGGTCACACTCTTGGGCTGGCTCATCTACAATCCCCCAACCATAGCCTGCTAACCCTAATCCTGCTGCCCCAGTGAGGTGCAGGGCCAGATCTCCCAAGTGTTGCAGCTGGTGAGGGACATGGCCAGTTCTTCCACTCTCAAAACCCTTTGGCCAGCTCTCCTATCTGCCATATAGATGGTGATGAATGAAGGAGGAAAAGAAGGTGTCTCTCTTCTTTTACTCCCTCATCCATCAAAGATAGGCAGGGCCAGTTCTCCTGCTCATGCCCTAGGGATAGGCTCATCTGCAACCCCCACATCTAAGGCCAGCTCTACTGTGCTGCCCAGGCAAGGTGTAGGGCCTGCTCTCCTGTGTGCTGCAGTAGGTTGGGAAACAAGGCTAGCTTTCCTGCTTTCATGTCCCCAGGGCCAGTTCTTCTGCCTGCTGTAGGTGGCAAGGGGCAAGGGAGGAAAGGCATCTCCCCCTCACCCACACTGCTGCACTGCAAACAAGAGGCAGGGCCAGCTCTCTCATGCTTAAACCCTTGGGGCCAGCTCCTCTACACTCCTGCCATCAGGGTCAGCTCTTCAGTGCTGCCCAGGTGAAGTACAAGGCCTTCTCTCCTGAATGCTGCAGCATGTGAGGAGCAGGGTCAGCTCTCCTTCTCTCATGACCCCTTCAGGGCCAACTCTCCCTACTGCCTCCAGTGGTGAGGGCAATAGAGAGGGAAGGGGATCTCTCTCTCTCTCTCACCAGTGAGAGACACACAGCAGACAGGAGACAGAGCTGGTGCAAAGGCATCTTTAAAAGGTCACCTGTGGTTACCACCATCAGAAGTCAGGGATACAACAACCACAGCAGTCACAGAATGGAATTACCTGCTCAGTACCACTAAGCTCAAAAACAGTGTTGTATCAGGCTCTATCTCAATTGAATCTTATACTTTCCCCACAACTTTCTATGCCTGTCTCTGGCAATTAGGGGTTTTTCCACAGAGATTGCTTGTCCCAGGAACTCTCGGTATACAAACAAGGACAGTCCTGTCACACTTGTAATGGTTGGCCTCCTCAATGTCTACCCTAATTCCGATACGCTCCAAAAGGAGCCAGACTCAGACAAGACATTCCCAAGTCATTACCAAAAGGGTGACACGAAGCCAGCTTTTGTTACCTACTATTTGCCACCATCTGGTGTGAACTGAGCTACCTCTGGCCCTTCCTGCAAAGGCATGAAAGGGAGGTAGGTAAAGGTTGATCGATCATTTAAAGCAATTTATAATTAATTCATGCTGCTTGAAATGTCTCACTAAGTCAGCCTCATTCATCACATGGTTAATGAAAGGATTGATTTTAAGAACATTTTTGATCATTACAAACATGATGAAGACTTCTTCCTCTCACCCTGCTCTAGGAATGAGCAATGTGTCTCCCCACAGCTGAACGCCTTCACCTCTCCCTGTATGTGTGCACAGTGCAGTCTTGTGTTTAATTACTCTCTTTCTTTGGGTGGAATAATTGTGTTCCTACTCTGGGTTTCACTCATAAGATCATTTACTTTGAAAAAGGCAGGCTTTTTATTCACTCACTCACTTATTGAAAAGCCACATGGTTCACTCAGAATAAAGCAGCAATGCATAAGGTCTCATCTAGCAGGGAAAAGCTAACAGGTTGATTCCAGGCAGCCAACTGACATTTAATTGGTCATCTACTAGGTATTAACAACTGAGTTGAGGCACAGGGGGTGGGCAGTGAGGCAGTTCCAAGGAAAGGCAAGAGACGCAGGTGTAGAATTTCTCTTGGCCACAGCACTTCCCAGATGTCACTAACATGAAGCAGTGGGTAGGTTCCCATCAGTTTCATTATTCTAAGAATTGCCTAATGTGGAAAAAGAGAAGCAAAGCCTGTGGCTCTGATGCTGCACTGAAATCCCCTAAGAAGAACAGAAGAGAAAGAGCCAGCATGAACTCCAACAAGATGTGGCATAGCTCCAGAGCATGTTGGTATTGAGAGGTAATTTAAATCTCATTCTGAAGGACTTGGGTGATGAGGGCTACTTCAGAAATACAAAGAGTCTGACCTAAGAAAATCTAAAGATTTTCTGAGACTCTTAAGATAGCTGATCCATTGTCCTGCTAGTAATAGTTTCATTACTCACCCAAACATCTGCTAACAAGGTGGCTAACTATAGGGCTTCCATTTGGGACACACACATTTATCATCTGATTAGGAAGTGATGATCTATTTTTAGATAAAACATATATCCCCTAACAGGGATGGACAGTTATAAATAACTTGGAAAACTCTAGCCGACTCCTAAAACATCATGATTTAGGCTGAAAGAAAAAGCCTTTCTGATCATTGTCCTTTTGCCTCTACCAGCACATTTTTCATGTTTAGTTGCTGTCACCCCTGATAAGTGATCACGTTGGCTGTGTCCCATCTCCTCATAAGCTAAGGTAGTGGAGAGAACCATTTCAATCAGACAGATAAAATCAATACTCAAGGGAGAAGAAGCAAGGCTCTGGGACTTTCACCCTATCATTAGTTAGTTAGTCCCACTCCAATTTACATCTGATAGATACTGAGAGAACCACAGGAACAGCTTCAAATTAGGCCTCTAGGGGCTAGAGAGATAACTCCATGAATGAAAGTACTTACTGTTCTACAGAGGATCTGGGTTCGGTTCCCATCACCTACATACATGCCAGTAAAACATGTATACACATAAAATAAAAAGTAAGTACCAAACACTTTAAAATTCAAATATGGATGCTAATTAGAGCTGTCTGGTGGGAAGAAGGACATTGCTATAGTTTGTATCTTAAATATTCCCTAAAGACTCACTAGTTGAAAAATTTATCCCCAACTTTACATATACTGGGAGGTAATGAGACCTTTAAGAGGTAGACATAGTTGGAGGAAGTTATGTCACTAGGGATGGGCCCTTGAAGGAACAGTTAAACCCTGAAACCTTCATTTTTTCTCCTTTTTAAGAAGTTATACAATTTTACTATGGGGAGGGCACAGCATATGTATGGAGGATAGAGGACAACTTTGAAGAGTCAGCTCTCTTCCATCCTTACAATGGTTCTAGGGATCCAACCCAGGTCATAAGATTTGCTCAGCTGAGTGCTCACCTTTCCATTTTTCTCATTTTACTCCCTAACATCCATGAGGTATAGTACTTCTGTACCATATGCTCCCACCATGTCATACTAAAGCAACAGTGTCAGTCAACCATGAACGAAAACCTGTGAAACCGGGAGCCAAGATGAGACTTTATTCTACACAACGTCTTTGATATCTCATCACAGTGGTGAAATGTTGACTTATACAGACTTGGAAGCCCAGTGAAAGAAGACAAGCTTTTCCTTCCTCACGGAAGTAGGGCCCTGGCCCTTTCATAGTTTTTTTTAGCCATTGAAGCTTAGAGGGACTCTAAAGCAGAATATATAGCAAATGACCATAGCTAGACATTTTTAACAACGAAAAAAGAGTAACATTAGATTAAAACCCAAAGTATAAATAGTCATGTATCTAAAAGGGACTTCCACCTCTGAAAATGAAATACAGAAACTTTTCTCTCTTTTTCTCAACACACAGCTAAAAATCCTACACTAAAAATAAAGCATCCATAAGAAGACCCTGAAATATTGGGGTAAGAAGGGCAGCTGTATTAAGCTTCTTTTCTCGTTGTTGCATCCAAATACCTGATAAAAATGTATCTTAAGAGAGGAAGGATTTATTATCATCTAAAAAGGGAAGAATTAGAAACAAAACAAACCCAGGCAGTGGTGGTGCATTCCTTTAATCCCAGCACTTAGGAGGCAGAGACAGGTGGATTTCTGAGTTCGAGGCCAGCCTGGTCTACAGAGTGAGTTCCAGGATAGCCAGGGCTATACAGAGAAACCCTGTCTCAAAAAAACTGAGAAATGAAAGAAAGAAAGAAAGAGAGAGAGAGAGAGAGAGAGAGAGAGAGAGAGAGAGAGAAAACAAAATAAACAAAAACCACTGAAACCCAACAGAACAAACATGGAGTATTGCAGTGCTATGTCCCTCATCTGGGGCTTGTGATGACATCATGTATCTCAATGTGCTTGGATAGCTCTACTCCCAGTTCTGTTGTCTTGGACATGTGGAGAGCAGTGGATTCTTGACACTGTATCACAGCACTAGAGTTCCTAAAGAGAGACCAAGACAGGTTACTTGTGAAAGTGCAGCCCAGTTGCAGCAAGGGCTGTAACTTTGGAGATGCTAGTACTATGGGATGACCATCAAGAACAGCAGCAACAGTGGAGTGGAGCCAGCCAGAGCCTAGAGGACAAGCTGTGTGGAAAGTGACTCAAGCCCCTTGGAGGAGCTCAGAAGATTATGAGTGAATCCCAGATATTAGACATTGAGTTATTTATACTGTTGGAGTTTGATTTTGCTTTGTTCAGATTGTGACTCTGACCTGGTTCTTGCCTCTTGAAGTAAAGATGTATTGATTTATTTTTATTTTATAGGAGTTCATAGTTGAGAGACTAAATTTTTAAAGAGATCTTAACAGAGTTTTAAACAAGACTTCAAATTTTTAAAAAGACTTAATTTTCTGTTTGTTTTGTTTTGTTTTGTTTGTTGAGACAGGGTTTCTCTGTGTAGTCCTGGCTGTCCTGGAACTCACTCTGTAGACCAGGATGGCCTCGAACTCAGAAATCCACCTGCCTCTGCCTCCCAAGTGCTGGGATTAAAGGCGTGTGCCACCACTGCCCAGCAAGAGTTAATTTTAAAGTGTTCAAATTTATAAAGACTTTGGGACTTTTTAAGTTTATAAAATAAAAAAAATGTTTTATACTGTGATATTGATATTAATGTGTCATCTTGGAGATGAGCAAGAAGGGACAGGTTGTGGCTTAACAATGATGTGTGTGTCAAGTTGACAAAGGATCAATTATGCTGAATAATGGTTTATGTCAACTTGACACAAACTAAAGTCATTTGAGAGAAAGAAACTTCAATTAAGAAAATACCTCTGTAAGATCATAAGATCAGGCTATAAGCAAATTTGTAATTCACTTTCTTAATTACTGATTGATGGAAGAGTCATTGTGGGTGATGACATCCCTGGGCTGGCAGTCCTGGATTCTATACGAAAGCAGACTGAACAAACCATGGAGAGAAAGCCAGTAAGCAGCACCTCTCTGTGGCCTCTGCAATAGTGCCTGCCTCCAGGTTCTACCCTGTTTGAATTCCTGTCCTGAATTTCTTGGATGATGAAGATGGAAATGTAAGCCAAATAAACCCTTTTCTCCCCAATTGCTGTGGTCATGGTGTTTTGTCACGGCAATAGAAACCTTAAGACAAATACACATCATAATTAAATATTATGTCATAATTAAACCTCTAAAATTAATAACAAGAAGACCTTAAAAATACTCAGAGGAAAATGACACCTAACCTTTGAGGAAAAATAATTAGATAAGAGTGGGTTTCTTGTTGAAAACTATGAGGACTAGAAGGAAATAGTGCATTATTTTCTTTTTTCCCCATCCCCACCTTCCCTTCTCCCTCTTGCTCTGGCCCTGCTCGCTCTAGTCCAAAGGTTATTTATTTATTTATTTATTTATTTATTTATTTATTTATTTTAAGTATGCTGTAGCTGTCTTCAGACACCCATATGAGGGCATCAGATCTCATTATGGATGATTGTGAGCCACCATGTGGTTGCTGGGATTTGAACTCATGACCTCCAGAAGAACAGTCAGTGCTCTTAACTGCTGAGCCATCTCACCAACCCAGCACATTATTTTCTAAGTGGAAAGGGGGAGAAGAGAAAGAGAAGTGATGGAGTAAGGGAGGGAGGGACAGAGCGGGGAGAGAGAGCAGGAAAGGGAAGAAAGGCAGGCAGGAGGGTAGAGGAAGGAGGGAGAAGACAGAGAGAGGGAGGAAGGAAGGAAAACTGTTAACCCAGAATCCTCTACCAAGCAAAAATATCCTTCAAGAAAAGAAGATCCAGACATGGTGGTCCATTTCTATAATCTCAGTATGAAGAAGACTAAAGCAAAGACTGCAAATTCAAGACTAATCTGAATTGTACAGCAAAATCATGGCCAAAAAAACATTAGAAGATGTGGTGCAGAAATCAAGACATTTTCACATGCAAAGAAACTAGGAGAATCTTTCCCACTCTAAATGAGTGATTAAAAGATGAAAGAAAGATAGATAAATTAGATAGACAGATAGATAGACAGACAGACAGACATAGAATAAACCTTGGATCAGAGGAAAGGAAGAGGTGGAAGGAGTTAAGCAAAAATATGAATAAATACAACAGACTTTACTTCTTTTCATACAGTGTCACATAAGCACATCAAAAGATGCTCAACATCATTAGTTTCTATGGAAATAAATGCAAATATTGAAATGAGCTATTACTATGAACCTATCAAATGGCTTACATTTTTTTAAAAAGCTCTCTAAATGTTTAAAAGGATGCAAGAGAAAAAGAAGAGTGGTGTGCACAAAGCCACTGTACATAAAGATTTATAACAGCTTTTTTTCCCCAATAATTTACTTTTTTATTCATTTTACATCTCTATCCCAGCCTCCCTCCTCTCTTCCCAGTCCTACCCTTACAAATCCCTTCCCCTGTTGCCCCTCCCCTTCTCCTCAGATGAGGGAAGCTGCACCTTGGGTGCCACCCCACCCTGGGATATCTAGTCCCAGCAGGACTAGGCACATCCTCTCCCACTGAAGCCCAACCAGACAGTCCAGGTAGGGGAAGGGAATCCAGTTGTCAGAGAACAGAGATGGAGACAACCCCTGCTCCATTTGTTAGAGAATCTGCATGAAGACCAATCTGCATATTTGTTACAAATCTATAGGAGGCCTAAGTCCAACCCCTGCATGCTCCCTGGTTTGTGGTCCAATGTCTGTGAGCTTCCGTGGTCTCAGGTTACTTGATTTTGTTGGTCTTCTTGTGGTATCCTTGACCCCGCCCCGGCTTGCCCAATTCTATCCCCAGCTTCCAGAAGACTCCCCAATCTCTGCCTGATATTTGACTGTGGATCTCTGCATCTGCCTCCATCTGCTATTGGATGAAGCCTCTCAGGAGACAGATATGCTACGTTCCTGTCTGCAAGCATAGCAGAGTATCATTAATTTGTCAGGGTTGGCTCTCTCACATGAGATGGGTCTCAAGATGGGGCAGTCATTGGTTGGCTGTTCCCCAGTCCCGCTCCATCTTTATCTCTGCACATTTTAAGGTAAGACAAATTTGGGTTGAAGGTTTTGTGGATGGATTGATGCCCCCCCTCCTCTGGAAGTCCTGCCTAGCTACAGAAGGTGGCCACTTTGTTCTCTATATCCCCCACTGGTAGGAAGCTCAACTAGGATCATCCCCATAGCCTCCTCATACCACCCCCCATCCCAGGCCTCCAGCTAGTACTACAACAAAGATGTACACACCACCCCCACCCCACCACCACTTATTTCTATTCTCACTCCCAGACCTCTCCACTCCCCAAACCTGACCCCCATTCCTATTCTTCTTCTCACCCCTCTCCTATCCAGTTTTCTCTTTCCATCATCCTCCGATGACTATTTAGTTTACCCTTCTGAGTGAGATTCCCACATCCTCCCTTAGGACCTCCTTATTACCCATTTCTTTGGGTCTATAGATTATAGAATTGTTATCCTGCACTTTATGGCTAATGTCCACGAATAAGTGAGTACATACCACATATGTCTTTCTGGCTCTGGGTTAACTCAGGATATATTCTCAAGTTCCATTCATTTGTCTGCAAAACTCATGACGTCTGTCTTTAATAACTGAATAGCATTCCACTGTGTAGATGTACCACATTTTCTTCAACCATTCTTCAATTGAGGGACATCTAGGTTGTTTCCAGTTTTTGGCTATTATGAATAAAGCTGCTATGAACATAGTTAAGCAAGTGTCCTTGTGGTATAGTAGGGCATCTTTTAGGTATATGCCCAGGAATGGTATAGCTGGGTCTTAGGGTAAAACTATTCCCAATATTTTGAGAAACCATCAAATTGATTTCCAAAGCATTAGTAACCAGATCCCATCAAATTCCCAATGCAATTCCCATCAAAATTCCAACACAATTCTTTACAGACCTTGAGAGAACAATTTCCTATTTCATATGAAAAAAACAAAAAAACAAAAAAACAAAAAGGATAGCTTATACAATCCTGAACAATAAAAGAACCTCTGGAGGTATCACCATCCCTGACCTCAAGCTGTACTAACGAGCAATGGTAATAAAAACTTCATGATATTGGTATAGGAACAGACAGGTTGACCAAAGGAATCGAATCAAAGACCCTGAAATAAACCCACAAACCTATGAACACTTGATTTTTGACAAAGAAAGCCAAACCACACAATGGAAAAAAAGAAAGCATCTTCAATAAATGGTTCTAGTCTAATAGGATGTCTACATGTAAAAGAATGCAAATAGATCCATATTAATCACCCTGCACAAAACTCAAGTCCAAGTGGATCAAAGACCTCAACATAAAACCCAATACACTAAATCTCGTTGAAGAGAAAGTGGGAAATATCCTTAAACGCATTGCTACAGGAGACAATTTCCTGAACAGAACACCAGTGGCTCAGGCACTAAGATCAACAGTTAATAAATGGGACCTCATGAAACTGAAAAGCTTTTGTAAGGCAAAGGACACTGTCAATAGGACAAGATGGCAGCCTACAGATCTTTGCCAATCCTGCATCCATCAGAGGGCTAATATCCAAACTATGTTAAGAACTCAAGAAGTTAGACACCAACAAACCAAATAACCCAATTAAACATGGAGTACAGAGCTTAACAGAGAATTCTCAACAGAAGAATCTCAAATGGCCAAGAAGCATCCCTAGTCCTCAGGGAAATGTAAATCAAAATGACCCTGAGATTCTATCACAGCCTGTCTGAATCGCTAAGATCAAAAACTCAAGTGACAGCACATGCTAGTGAGGTTGTGGAGCAAAGGGAACACTCCTCCATTGCTGGTGAGAATGTAAACGTGTACAACCACTTTGAAAATCAATTTGGTAGTTTCTCAGAAAACTTGGAATAGTTCTACACCAAGACCCAGCTATAATACTCCTGGGCATATACCCGAAAGTTGCCCCACCACAGGGACACTTGGTCAACTATGTTCATAGCAGCTTTACTCATAATATCCAGAAACTGTAAATAACCTAGATGTCCCTAAACTGAAAAATGCATAGGACTCTTAAAAATCAAATCAAATCCAGGCAGTGCAGCAAAGGAGGAAGAAGACAGAGACCTGAGGACTGTCATGCCACCCACAGACCTGTCCTCCATCACACAACACAGGTGGGGCATAGACACCCGATTGTCACCATGCCATGCACCCAGGGACCTGCCACCCATGTGGCCAGCCTGCAGTGGGAGCCACTAGAATGTGTAAGTATGTGATGGTCAAATGGGAAAGAAAGAGAAGTGGAGCAGCTTGAGCTTATGACGAGAGATGGAACTAGAGACTTGAAGTAGTATCCTGTTGTGAGGATCCCACCTGAGGCCAAGCTGCCACTGAGAGTGATATCTGAGTCTATGGCTATGCAGTGGCAAGGGTCGGTGTCGATGTCTATAGCTCATATTACCACTAGAGAACATAGAGATGTCCCTGCTAGGGGACCAGCCAGGGACCACCTGGATGTCCAGGGCTGGGGATAACTGGCCTCACCCTTCACTGGTTGTTTGCTCTTGAGAGCTTGTCCCATCTCTCACCAGCTAAGGCACTTGGGAGAGCAGGCCTAGACAAGGCAGCACAGTGGAACAAACCTTGGTGGTGAGGTGAGTGTTAAGTATGGGAGAATTAACCACACTACTCATCTGCCATGGGGTGGCATGGAAACAGAGATGATGTCTACCACCCTGCTGGACCTTGCCACCTGTGGCAGTTAGGAAAGTTGCCCAAAGGATCATGAGCTCACAAGGGCTAGCCCTGCAGCACTCAGAGCATGTCCTATACCTTACCTGGACAGCACAGCAAAGCTGACCTTGGCGGCAAGGGCACAGACAAGCCAGGCCAGAGGGCAAGAGTATGGAAATGCTGACACAACCACCTGTCCTGAGATGGTGTCAGTGTAGGGGTGATACTCACACCTGCAGCAGAAGAGAGAACTGGCCCTGGGATTATGAGAGAGGGTAAGCTGGCCCTGTTTATCACCAGCTGCAGCACTTGGGAGAGTAGACTCTGAACCTTGCCTGAGCAGCACAGTACAGCTGGCCCTCGTGGACGGGACACAGGTGAGGTAGTCCCAAGGGTGAGAGTGCAGGAGAGCTGACCTTTCCACCCCTCTGTTGTGTCCTCCACACCCTCACCCCTTGCCACCTGCAGCAGGCAGTCAGGGGAGCTGGCCCAGCCCCTCACAGGCTGTAGCAATTGGGAGAGTGGGGCCTGTACCTTGACTGGGAAGCACAGTGGAACTGAATCTAGAGGTATGTGTGTTGGTGAGCAGTGAACAGACTCCCAAGGGCATGAGAGCTGACCTTGCCTCCTGGGTGGCAGCATTGAGTGGCTTAGCCAGAGGAGTGCTAAAAAACTTACCCTGGTGATGCAGACAAGGGAGAGCCAGCAGCCTGATCAGTTCAGCTACAACCCAGGTCCAGGTCCAGGGTTCTGAGTTGACCCACCCCAAAATCTGTATCATCTGCAAACAGTTAGAACGTGAAAGGATCAGTCCTACTGTTCCAAAGCTACAGGATCTCCATGATCCAGGGCAACAAGAAGATAACCAGGAGGAATCCTTGTGAGGATCCCATATTGATAGTGCATTGAAGCCAGAGATTTCGAATCTAATAACTCATTGCAATGAACGTTTGTAATGGAAGAAGTGTGGACAGAAGGATATACTGTGGGGCACACTGTGACATACTACAGTTTCTACTATGAGATGTTTTCTATGTTGTTGTTTATGTGTATGTGTTTTATTTGGGGAAGGGGATTTTTAAAGGCAAAGGGTGGATATGAGGGGACAGGGGGATGAATGGGACTAGGGTGCATGATGTGAAACTCACAAAGAATCAATAAAAAGTTTTTTTTTTAAAAAAATAATAACTACTTCATTCATGATTTTTGCATTATTCTCTTTTTTTTTTTTTGGTTTTTCGAGACAGGGTTTCTCTGTGTAGCTCGGGCTGTCCTGGAACTCACTCTGTAGACCAGGCTGGCCTCGAACTCAGAAATCCGCCTGTCTCTGCCTCCCAAGTGCTGGGATTAAAGGCGTGCGCCACCACTGCCCGGCTGCATTATTCTCTTGAGTCCCTATGACATACTAGGCCTTTAGGCACAGCATTTCAAGTTCCTACTACACTGGAAGTAATGGTTTCATCTAACCCTTGTGTGTGAAACTGAAGCCAGCTCTATCTATTACTCTTCCATTGCTGTGATAAAACACTATCATCAAAGTAAACTTACAGAAGGAAAAGCTTATTATGGTTCCAGTGTGATAAAAGACCATGAAAGAGGACCAGAGCCATGGCAACAAGCATCAGGCATGGTACGAGGAAAACGAAGCTGAGAGCTCGTAGCTTGAACTGTACACATGAAGCAGAGAGAACAAACTTGAATGCTAACATACTTCCTCCAGCAAGGTGCCACCTCTCAAATCTCCCCAAACAGTGCAAATGTCCAAGACTGTGCCATAGGGGCATTTCTCATTCAAATCACCACACTAGCTAAAACTGAGCTACTTTTCCAAGCGCCCACAGGAAACTCAATTGTTTTGCCCAGTTCTCTCTCCCTGTCCTTTGTCGCAGGCTCTTCATTATTGCCTGACCTGCATCTTTGACATTGCCTGGTTTCAATTTGCTGTCCCTAATTGGAATCAAATATTTCTGACTCTGGAAGTAAATACTGTTAAACAGTGGCTCGTGCATAGAATAAATGAATGCCTGTTGCTAAGGAGACATCAAGGAGGAAATGGAAGAACAGGAGGCAGATTCCAGCCTTACTGGCCCCAGGAGTCACAGCAAGAGCTGGAGTGGATACAGGGCCCAGGGGAGCACCCAGAATCTAGGCTGAGTGCCTGCTTCCCCCAACTCCTGGCCCATTGCAGGCTCTTGAACCAGGTGCGCTGTTCAGGGTAGTTAGTGGGATTCATCAAGTTATAGTCATTGGCCACTATTGTGGATTGAGTAGCATTGTCCAAGAAAACCCTGCCACCTATGCAGGTCAATTGGTAGAATGATTACCCAGAATGCATGAAGCCCTGGGATCAATTCCCAGAACTTTACAAAACCAGTCTTGGCAGTGCACAACTTTAATCCTAGCACTGGGGAAGTAAAAGCAGGTTCAGAACCAGAAGTTCAAGATCATTCATGACTCTTGAGTTTAAGGGTAGCCTGAGTTACATAGAATCCTGTCTCCAAAATTAGTAAATAAATCACTCCACCAAGAAATTGCAAGGATGTAAGTGATCTTGTTTGGAAGCAGGGTCCCGAGCATGTGTAGTGAAGGTGAAGGTTGACTGAGATCAGATCATGTTTCTGTGGACCACAAATTCAACAAATGTCCTTATGAGAAAGGGACATGTGGAGAAACACAGAAAATTATGTAGAACAGAGGCAGAAGTTGGAGAGTATACTGCACGTCAAAGAATACCAAAGATGCCAGTAACCACAGAGGGAGCCAGGAGACTGGCATAGGATCCTTGAACCACCAGAGGAGCCCACCCTACTGCCACCATGATTGCAGATACCTGGCCTGCAGCACTGTGGGGGATTATACCTCAGTTGGATTAAGCTGCCTGTTTGTGGTAAGTTCATACATCACCTGGAGGGTAGGGATGGGGGAACAGCAATGAACTTGAATTTTTTTATCACACTGAAAAAGCCAACAAAATCTATTTGTGTGCCAGGTGAGGTCCCTGTGTTACCTGTCAGTCAGCTGGAGTCAAAAAGCACTTCCTGCCACATAGTCTTATCCAAAACTATGATGGTGTCTCTTCCCTGATAACTGTGCATGAGCTGAGCCACTCTTCTGAATTCCAGACTGCACCAGCAAAGTCAGCAATGGATCTTCACTGCTAAGACCTATAGGCACCTCCAACTTTAGGTTCCATAGACTGCTGCTTTCCAACCCATGTTAAGATGACCTTGAATAAAGCTTGTCAACCCAGATCTCCAGGGCCAGTTACTAAACATGCCAGATTTCTCCTGCTGATGGCTAAATTTAAGTTCCTTAAAATAAGCTACAACAGGAGTATTAATGCCAATGAAATCAACAAATCCTACCAATGAAAGGCTTGTGTTTGAAGTTGTGAATCAGCACACACACTACTCCAGCTTCCAGGTAAGAAAACCTCCAATGATTTTGTTCACAGTCCCTTAGCACACATCACACCAGCTCCCTCATCCTCCACACTGGTTGCCCTTCAGCTTAGTACTCTGCCTGTCCCTTCTATTCCCTTCCTACCACTGCCCAGACCTTAATTTGGGCCTCATTCTTCCTGCAATTTGAGTTTCTCTGCAGCTCAAACAAAAATGTTGTTAACATCTAACATCTTTGCTTTGCATTTAGAGCACTGTTAGTCAGGCTCCTTTCCACTGAAAAATGACAAGAACTCAGTTCACAAAAGGAACTTCTAATGGGGCTGAGAGTGCAGGTAGATCAGGGTTCTGGCTCATTGGCTCAGCCTCTCTGCCAGGTTTCATTTTCAGATGTGTTCTGTTCCCACTGGACGCAGAATGGTCAGCAGTGTCATGAATAACATCCTTCTAGGTATGTACTATATCACACAGTGGTACAGTTCATTTTTCTAGTCTTCAGCTTCCCTGCATCTAGGCTTTCTCCTTTGCAATTCCTCACACTTAGGAGGTGGAGTCAGTCACTCTATCCTGTTAGTCTGAGTTTGGCCATGTGACTTCCTTTAGCCAATTCGGTGACAGCAGTTATGATGCTAGAGAGCCTTGAGAAAGCAAAGAGCACTTCTACTTCCTGTTTTGTAAGCATGTCCCTGAGGACATGCCTGAGCTAGCTCACTGAGAATGCAGCTGGCATGGTGCTTATGTACTCCAGCCATCTCTACCACAGCCAGCACTGATCAGCAGATATACAGCTGGTGTTCAGTCATATGTGCAAGCCCAAACAAGTCTCAGACTTAAAAACAAGGTGATTGCCAGTGTTATGTGCCACTGAGGTATGTGTTTGCTTGTTATACAACATTATTGTAGCATTAACTAACTGATACACTTAGCTAACTCCTAGCAAATATATATATATATATATGGATAATAGTTAAGTCTGCTTGCACCTTATGCCTAGCCACCCAGCCACAGCATAAGGAATCCCAAAGTCTATTGAACTATCTAGGTTCCAGGAACACAGGCCACAAATGACAACCTGACAAAGACAACATGGAAAGGAGGGCAGAGCAGCATTCTCAGCTGTCATCTTCCCTCCTTTATCCCCTGAACTTCTCCCCAGGCACTCTCTGGCTTCTCAATTCTGAAACACTTGCCTTTCTTTAAACCTCCCATTTGTGTTTCTCTCTTTTACTTTTGCTCACACTGCTCTTCCTTCCTGGAAGACTTCTCTGATCTCCAGATCCAGGAGAGAAGACAGAACCAAGCCAGAAGCAAAGGACAGAGCATGAGGCACAGGGCTGGGTTACATGGGGAGCCATGTAACTCACACATTCTCCAGACCACCATCCATGTGGCTTCTGAGGACTCAGGTCTGGTGCACGGAGAAAAGTAGGATCTTTAGAGAACTCCAGAGACCTACAACTCATAGCTGGAGAGCAGACAAGCCAGTGACAGGAGGTCAGGAGGAGAGCTGTAAACAGATGGCACTTCTGGGCCTCATGCTCATATTGGACAAAGGCTTAGAGGCAGAATAAGAATACAATTGGATAAAGCAATGAAGAATTATGAAAGCAGTAGCAACAACACTTTTTAAACACTTGGGGCACAGAGACTGAGCAGAGTTTATTTGCTTTGCTTCATTTGACCCTCATAAAACTGATGATTCAGACTATATCATTTTTTCCTGGGAAGACATAAAAAATATGTACTCAGGGTTGAGGAGATAACTAACCTACTTGATAGAGTTCTTATCCTATAATTGTGAGGACCAAAGTTGGGGTCCCAAGAACCTACATAAAAGCTGTGCAGGTGTGGCAGCTATCTGTAATCCTAGCATTTGAGAGGCAAAGACAAGGGATCCCCAGAGCAAGGTGGCTGGGTTAGGAGAGAGACCATGCCTCAATAGATAAAGTGGAGAGATCAAGGAAGACACCTGACATGAACTTCAGGCCTCCACACACACCTGCACACACACACATACACTCATATACACATAAACACTAATATACACATACATAACATATACACATACACATAAAAACAAAACTAGAAATGCCTATACTGATCAAAGAAAGAAATCAAGTCTAGCTTGATTGAACCAATGAATTTATTGCCGTTCCTTAGGGGAATATGGGTGACTAAGATATACCACTGAGAAGTCCCCTGGGCAACTGAAGGCAGCTACACCACCAAAGAGCACAATCACAGTCAATTGTTTACTTCTTATATAAACTCAGGGAGGGGAAGAGCCTAGTAAAGATCAGAGAAGGTTTATGACCCCTGTGAGCTTCCTTCCCCCCCCCAACACACACTAAAGAATATTAATTAATAGGCCCAATCTTGTAAGTCTCTTGCAGGTCACCTCAGATGCTCTGATTTAAGACTGAAATGATCACACCCAACCCAAAGGAGACAACTATCCAGGGGTGGCCTCCCATACAGCAAGGACAAGAGTTCAAGTCTAGGCTCCCAGATTCTACCTTAATCTCTGGCCTAGAATGGAACAGGATTTACCAAGTCCCCAGATTTTTTTTCTAAGATTTATTTATTTATTTATTTATTTATTTATTTATTTTACATATATGAGTACACTGTTACTGTCTTCAGACACACCAGAAGAGGGTACCAGATCCCATTACACATGGTTGTGAGCAACCATGCAGTTGCTAGGAATTGAACTCAGGATCTCTAGAAAAGCTGCCAGTGCTTTTAACTGCTGCTGAACCAGCTCTCTAGCCCATAGCCCCAAGATTTTCACTAATTCCAGTCCCATCTCCTGATCCCACTTAGGTCTCTGTCTTTAGATAGATGTTCTAAAGATGAACTGAGAGTCCCCTCCTCCAAGAAGACTGCCAGCCTCCATAGTGAAAGTCTTCCCCTCTTCCCCATGTTCCTACTTCATTTCTGCCTCTGCTCAGATGTCCACCCCATTTCCTAGCTCCAGGGTGACATCTGTCCTAGCCTTTCTCCCTACAGTTGAGAGGGCTGACCATCAACTGGTTTGGAGTCCCCCAACACCTGGCCTTGGCAATATATGTTAAATTCTTTTTTGTTGAACTGAATGTGTGTTGTTGTTTGCCAGCCCGAATCCAGGAGAAGTCAAAGGAAGCCATTCTCTACCATGACTAGATCCTGTGAGGCACAAGTTTCAAGAATGAGGCTGCCTTCAGTGAGGGTTACAATTCACAGGACCCCCAACTCTGTGGCCTCATATTGACTATCGCAGTTCGAGATGCAAGAGTCACTGAGCGGTGCTTGGCTCCTCCACAGGAAAGGGAGTCTGTAGTCTGTATCCTTGTAGCCCTCTGCCAATAGGAAAAACCTAAACACTGCCCCCCAGGGGCTCTGCTGAAGGGGTTCTTTTACCTTGACTTTGCTAGTGCCTTCAGCACATTGGAGTCACAATTACACTGAGACTTAACAGGATTAGTCAACCACACATATCTCTTCATCTATTTCATTGCCCTGTGACACTCAGGCCAGAGGCTTCAGCAGAGCTAAGAGAACTGCCTCCATAACCCTGTAGGGCCCCCTCTCAAAGAGCTGCTAATTGAACATGGATCCTGGGATAATTTAGAGAAGCAGGAAAAAACCCATCTCAGTAGTAGTAGTAGTAGTGTGCCTGTGCCATATTTGGGGCATACTTAGACTAAAATGTTCAATGGAGCTTGTTGCCATTTCATTTGACAAATATAGTCATTCTAACTTGGGGCGGATCTTAGGATGCTGAAACTCAGAATCACTGAACTGCTTCTAGGGCAATCAAAGAAACCATGACACAAAGTCATCTGAGATGTGTAGAGGTTCATAACTGAATGTCCAAGCTCATGGTATACAAAGTCTACTTATCACTTCAATGCTATTCATAAAAAAATTTTTTCAAGGGTATAATAGCTTGAATAAAACCCATTAGCACACTTAAATTAATTTTGTATTTGGCATAATAACACATTCCTCTTCCCTGGGGAAATATTTGACCACTTACATCAATCTCCTGCTTGAATGCTCCAGAGACCAACCATGTTGCAGTTACTGATTTTTGATGAACAACTATGTTCTCTCTCTCTCTCTCTCTCTCTCTCTCTCTCTCTCTTTCTCTCTCTCTCTCTCTTTCTCTCTCTCTCTCTTCTTTCTCTCTCTCTCTCATGCTTTCTCTCTCTCCCACCCTTGGTGATTACTTCTTTGTTTTCAGTTTATTTAATTGTTTGATGATTTTTTTTATATTTTAGTCATTATTATTATTGTTGTTGTTATTATTATTATTCCTTCCCAAAGATATGAATGCAAAGTGTTTATTCTCCAAAGGCTGTAAACAGAGCTTGAGTGTGGGTCTAGTTTCTATGGCAACCCCACTTGCTGCAGCAAAAGCTAGATTATCTCTAATCACAGACATGAAGTTTAAATTGCACATTCTGAACAAACAGTGCTCTGTTGACCTTTTATTGAAAATGGAATACCAGGTGATTAGCATAATGCATTATATAAAAAGGAAAACTGTATTGGTGGGCACTATGTACTGGCAATTAGTTGCACTGCTAGTCTTTAACAAACTGCTTACCAGAATGGAGAGCTTGGGAAATTAAAATTTACCATCTATCATTTTCAAATTCAGTAAAATCTGCAGCAATAACTGCACTGAACAGTTTGCAAACATGATGCATGGCTGTTTCTCTTACTTATTCAATCAATTCTTCTAGCAGGGGAGCAAGGAAGGAGAGGCAAATTTTACCCATTGTGCATACAAAAGTAATAATTGTTGGCTCCAACAGCTATTCTGAAACAATATCTGCCTCTTCATCCCCTCATATATAATTCCTAGTAGAAGCCTGGGGTCTTGTGTTCTATGGCAGCAACAACCACCTGCAACCCAATCTTTAGTGGTGCAGTATAGTGTAGAGGTGGGGTCTAGGCAGGGTCCACCCACAAGATCCTGAAGCCAAGTTCTAGGATCTTGCCAACTACCACATGGAGAAATAGAAACTCTGGGCTACAGAGTAAGCCAACATAGCTTTATTCCCTAACCTCCTTATGACCTTGGAGAAATCACTCAGCCTCTCCTAGACCTGGTTTACTTATCCACATTATGGAATTAGACTAACTATATGTGGTTCATATGATCATTGTCAGAACAAAAGGAGGTGTTCCCAAGATCTAGGAGACCAGCCCACAATAACCTGCCTTCATTGCTCACAGATTAGGATCTGTTGGAGTCCCATGAGGTCCTCTGAATGAGATTTGGACAAATAGGGCTTTAGAGTGCTATGTGGAACACAGGATAGAATCTATCTATTCCCTTGACCACAGATACTGAATATCAACCGCATAGGAATACAACATATTGAATACAAGGTCAAACAGCTTGATAAGGCACCAGTGCTTTTGGCTCTGTGACTTTGGGCATGTCATCCATCTCTGAACATAAAATACATGTCACTTGACCCTTAGAACAACCAAGGTCAAAGAAATTATGCTATCAGCCCCATTTCACAAATGGAGGAACTGAGGTTAAGGGCCACTAAGAGGTGGCTAGTGGAATGCACTGTAGTTTGCCAAAGGACTCATGTTGTTGCAATATCTTCTTGTGGGTCCTTCATCTGACCCTAGTGTTCTCTGCTACCTCATTACTGCACAGGACCAGTAAGCTCACATCTCACTGGTTCTCAGCTACCACCTTCAATGCCTCCATCATCCTGTGAACCACAGTCTGGGTACCCCTGGGTATCTTGGGCACAAAAGGTCACCTCCCCCACTCTGGCCTTCTCATTGCTACCCACAATCTTCTGATGGATAGACTTCACTTGACTCTTGCAAGGGTGCTCAGGACCCTGTGTATCCAGAAGTACCTTGACCACAAGACCTAGCAGGCTTCAGATAGCCTGGCTTCCTTGGCCCTGGCCACATTCTAGCCTGTGGGAATACGAAGACTATCATCTCAGTCAGGGTTCCACATTATCCCCAGGCATCGCCCTGAGCTCTAAGCTTTATAATATTTTTTGAGGGAGCTACTGTTGTCTGCTTGTAAAGGGCTAAAACCTGCTTTTGGAGCTAAGAAAGGGAAGACAGACCACACAGTCCATCCTGCCGATCCTTTCTGTGCCTTAGCAGGCACACTTCCCACAAACCTTGTTCCTCCCCTTCCCATCCAATAGAAAATATCCTTCATGCATGTATTTTAAAATTCTCCTTCCTAATGACCTGAAAGCCAGACAACCCCCAGGTCATTAGGGTACATGATATTATTATTCCCATTTCTCAGAGGAGACACCAGATCCAGAAAGTCACCTGACTGATCCAAGGTCCCACCAAATTAATAAAGAATTCATCTAAGGTCTGAACCTACCTGGATTCACCCCAACTTAACTCCCAATTTTCTCTTTCCACCATGTCAGTTGAAGCACTGTGAGAGCTGATGTTCTTGAAGTCAATGAGTTTGAGACATGTATAAACTCCCAATTTATCAGGCTGCCAAGCACAGTTATTTCTTTACAGACTGGTTTCCTGTAAAAGCCTTACAGGGGTCTTACTAGCTGTGACAAGTGACTATCCTTCAGAACATAACTGCAAAAAGAACCCAAATGAGTAAATCTGCAAATAGTGTCACTTATAGGACACCCATACGACAATGAGAGCTCAACAGATTTTTTTTCAAATGCCAAGCTATGACAGTGCTGGGACCAGAGACCTTGCCCCTACCCTAAACAGTAAGCTTTCCATTCAGATCACCACACCACCCACTTGTCTCAATAGAGATGTCTGTGTTTTCCCAACACATCAGAGGCTATTAGCTACAGCCTTCCCCCAGATCTCATGAACAAATGAAGATGCACATCTCTAGGAAGGTGTGAAACACATCTGTCTGACTTTGACCCAGTACATACCAGATGTGCACAGTCTGAGCCCAAATTGGCTGCAACCAAAACTGAACTGAGTTAGGAGACAGTCAGGAATTTGTCACTTGATGATCTCCTAGACAGAGACTACAACAAATAAACCAGAGAGGATCCAGAGCAAAGTGACAAGCTGACATGTTATGCTGCAACCTATGGTGTGCCTCCCTTTTTGAATTTTAGGTTCACAAATGGTGACTGTTTTTATTAGTCCAAAGTTAGCATTTGTACTCAAATGGAGCAACTCAACTAACGTAACTCAAAGAAAAAGTGAGGCAATCCTAGCACGAGCAACAGAGAAACAGGTAATTCCCTTAGTCTCACTAGTTCACATGTTGAAGGCTTGATCTCAAGCTGATGGCACTGCTGTGTGGCAAAGGAACCTTTTGGAAGTGGCCACAGAAAAGACTACAGAACAGATTCTGCCCTGGAGCTTCCAGAAGGAGCCCACCCTGCTCAGACTTTGGCCTTAGACCAGGAAGAACTATCTCAGACTCCTATCATATGGAACTGATAAATTATACATTTGAGTTCTTTCAGTTACTCAATTTGTGGTAGCTTGTGTATAAGAGAACAAGGTGAGAAAAGGTTAGGTACATATTTTTGTTCCTCAGAGGGTGTGGGCTAAGATAGGATCTCAGGACATGGGATAAACATGAGGTTTTCTGGACATTACTCATCAGCAACTCCCAGTTCCTCCAACATCCTACCTTCCTCCAGAGACCATAATGCATAGAACACAGACTTCTTCAAGAAGAACATGGATACTAGATATGATGGTGCACACCTTTAATCACAGAACTCAGGAGGCAGAGGAAATTGATCTCTGAGTTCAAGGCCATCTTGGTCTACAGAGCAAGTTCCAGGATAGCCTGGGCTACACAGAGAACACTGACTCAAAACAAAACAAAATGAAAGAGGGGGAGGAGCAGGAGGAGCAGGAGCAGCAGGAGCAGCAGGAGCAGCAGGAGGAACACGGAAGCCTCTGGGCCCAGAGCTATGGCTGTAGGTCTGGCACTGGAACACACACTCAGGGATTTCAGATTGGCTATGATGCTGTGTTGTCACAGCCAGCAGGCACCTCACTCCATGGCTGACTCCTGGTAATGCTAATGAAAAACCTGAAGATAAAAGACTTTTCTAGGGTTCCAGGAAGCCAGAGGCTACAGCCAGGATGTGAGCCAAGTGTACAGATACCCAGTTCAGAAGCTAGGGGCCAGGCTGGCAAAGACCCTTGAAGAGGGTCTTGACTGTGCAGTTTCAAGCTTCCCTATTGCTGACAAAATACCAGACAGAAGTGACTGAAGGGAAAAGATGTATATCTTGACTCACGTCCAAGGTGCATTATGGCAGAGAAAGCAGGGTGACTGGAGTGGTTCCATCCATGGTGGCAGGAGCCTATGGGTGTGGGACACCTTCTTACATCACAGTGAATCAGGAAGCAGTGAGAGGGACCAGACACAGACTAGAACTAGAATACTCAAGGCTTGCCCCAAGGGACAAAGTCTACTACCTAGGCCCCTTATTCCAAACATTCTACTATTTCTCAGAACAGTGCTTCCAATGGAGGCCAAGTAATCAAACACATGAACCTCTCAGAAATATTTCTCATTTAGCCCATGGCCTCCTAAGCACAGCTCACATACCACACATCTATCCCATGGTGCACTCACACCTTGTAGAGGCCTAGCTCAGAGATTCAATCCTACTGGCACCACACTACTGGACAGCTCACCCCAAGAAAGTTGAACCTGGCCCCCAACAGTGAAGCAATGGCTAAAACTGCCAAATGAGCTCTACCCTTATTCCCAGGGTAGAGCTCATCCTACATGAGGATTTCTTTTCACCCTCCAGCCAGGAGGGAATACCAGCCCAAATGGGGTCCTGGCTGCCCAGCTAATTTTTTTTTTTCTTTTTTGCATAGACAGAGCCCCCAGGACAAGGGCTCTATGCTACAGATAAAGGGCGGGGGGGGGGGGGGAGGCAGTCTCACACAGAGTTTAAGACTCAGATTCCTGGTTAGAAGCTCTATCAGGTCCCTGAGAACTCACCTTTCCAAATGTATCCATCGGTAGGATTCTTCCTCTTTAGTAGATTGATATGACCACATGTCCTGTGTTCAGTTGGAAAAAACACAGAGGCAATTACACAATGAATCAGCTGTTGGCCACCACACTATTCAATGTGAGTTTACCAAAATGTTAAAGGGCTTTTAAATGCAGGCTCATTTTCTACCACCAGTGAGACCAAAGTATAACAGAAATAAATCCAGGAGAATGAGTCCAGTCACTCTTTCATGCAAAGACCTTGGAGCACACAAAGCATCACTTAAAAAGGCTTCTGTTTCCTTCCTTTCAAACACCAAGGATGTTTTCCTCACTTTAAAGGCTCCAGCATTGTGCACCAAGAAATGCAATGTTTATGTCCAACCAAAATCAAATGCCTTGGTCTAGGTATTCCAAAAAGACAGTCTATAAAACATATTCCAACAGCAATTGTAACTAAAACTCACACAGCAACAAGTGTGTATTATATTCCCAAGCTTACTACTCAGCAGCATCTATGAGACAATATGTCACACTTCTGAGCTAAATGGAAACCAGGCTGGTCAGAACTACAGAACTGTGGAGAAACTGGAAGGTTGTAGGTCCGTTAGCTAAATTCCTTACCTTGGGCTAATTCTAGCCCTCCCGAACAGCCACAGTCATTCCTTGACCACCTCTGTGTAAGAACTAACACCATGTGACTAATTGAAAAGAAAAAAACCTGTTGGAATATATTAACTCAGCAGCCCCCCAGCTTGTACCAACCATAAGCTAAAAATGTCCTCAGACAGCATCTTGGGACTATAAAAATGTCTCCCCATTTCACTATAAATGCACTCTCTATACCCACCAATGTTCTTAAGCCTGCCTTGATACATGACTTTCTTTGTTTGGCAAAACTACAAAATTTGGTGAATCTGTTTCCATGTTGGAACATGGAATTTGGGGTAACTTAATTCTGTGTGTCCTAGGCCAAGGTCACCCAAACTGGCTCCAGAATAAACTATCTCTTATTTTTTTTAAGATGGGAGCTGTGGATTTTACATGGATACCAGCAACTAATGAACCAAGGGGACTGAGGAAGGAAGCTGAGACCAAGTCATATTCACACTCAGGAATTCTTGAAGATGGATGGGTCATCTCACCAGGGTTTCATGATAGTGGAAAGAAAACAGAGCTAAACCCAGAGGAACTGCTACAAATCCACATAAGAAGCACACAGAACTGATGTTCTTATGCCTTGCAGTCAGCCAGGCACTGTTCCTCAAGAGAAAGTCAAGCAGCCAAACTCTGCAAAGGGACATACTGATGACCTATGAGTAGAAAGGAATTGTATGGGAAGCAGGAAATTCAATTAAAGCCTACACACTGCATATGGAAACCACAGGCTCCCTGCCCCCAACCCCTATAAGGCTCACATGATGCTAGCAAAAACCAAAGCCAGATAGTGGGAAATCCTTCACAGAGCAGCCTGACCATCTCAAGAGAACAAAGCTAGGAATGCCAATGCATTTGCTCTGTGTCCTCTAGGAAAAAAATCATTGACATGGAAACATCTTCAGAAATTGTTTCATTGATAACCAACACCTGTCAAAGAAATTGCAGCTTCCTACTTTATCTACATTACTTCCCATACTTTCCTGTGCATATAGGATCTCCAGAACTTTCTTCTGTCTCACTACTAATGACTGTTTCTCAACATAGACAAAGTAAGTCACCCTAAAGCTGGAGTCACCCTGCCCTGCTGCCACCAGTAAAAGCTCCAGGTCATTCTACTGTGTAGCAAAAGTTGGAAAACCTTGTTTTGGGGTGAAATCTTGGATTGACATTCCCACTTTAGCTCAGGCCTCCCAACTAGCCTTTTAGAAGAGAAATCAAATAAGAATGGACAGGGCAAGAGTGCCAGATACCTCAGACACACTTTGAACGTGAAAGACAGACCAAAACAACCATTATAAAGAAATGGAAAGTAGAAGGGGGAGAAAAATCTTTGGGTTAGAGTAAACATCATGAATTTCTCACTGTGAGCCAGCAGAGTGATCGCTGCAGGCCTCTCAAGAGCTCAGGAGGTCAGGGAAAGCCCAAGAACCAGCACCCTCATTGATGCTATGGATCACCCCATAACCCCAGCTACAAAACTAAGCCACAGGCCACTGCCTTTCCCTCCTTTCTTCCTCTTCTATTTCTTGACATCGCTGCATTTCTCCCTCCACTCTGCCTCTTTCCCTGGTTTTCCTCTCAAGCATGACCTATCCTGCTGGATCAAAAGTGGCAACCTCCCTAATTCCTAGGGTTCTAGGGAAGGAGTCCATACCATTTACAGAGATAGAACCCTAAATCTTACAAGTCTGGTCAGGGTTCATACATCTTCTTCTAAATAACCATGCAATGACTTCCATTAATATGAACAAAGGCTCCCACACTCATTTTCTCCTGCAGTAATGAAGTTCTCAGTCTCTATCTGCAGCCTAGCACTCCTAGCTCCTGAGGGTAACTCTGGCTGATCCATCTTCTTTCTCATCGTCTTCCTTCAGGGCTTCTTGGCTGTCAGCTCCCTCCTGGGTACTCATCCTCT
The DNA here is from genome assembly GCA_021653895.1 of Mastomys natalensis. Classification (NCBI taxonomy): domain Eukaryota; kingdom Metazoa; phylum Chordata; class Mammalia; order Rodentia; family Muridae; genus Mastomys; species Mastomys natalensis. The sequence goes on from JAJTUV010000357.1 coordinate 1,996,839, forward strand.
CTAGTACTCCATTTCATATGAATCCATCATAGAAATCTTCTTTGTCCTCGCCTCCACTATACATTTAGACAGGGTCTGATATCCTCCAGGTTGGCCTCAAACTTACTATGAAGTGGAAATGTACCTTGACTATCTCCTTGGTGCTAGGATTACAGACATGTGCCACTAGACCCTGTTTATGTGATGCTAGGGATGGAGCAGGGTGTCTCAGACATGCTATGCAAACATTTTATCAACTGAGTTACATCCTCAGACCCTCAATATCTATCTGTGAACAATTATTTTTTCCTTTCTAAACATGAAACCTGAGAAGTAAAACAAAAGTTTTCAGGAAGCAAAGTGGAAGTATATCTTTTTGACCTTGGGTTAAGCAAAGATTTCATGTTGGAGACACTGAAGAGCAGAGAGACTCCATTTCAGCTTGGAACAGCATTTGGAAAAAAGAATCTCAAGTCCTAGAGAAAGAAGAATCCCTGACCTTGTCAATCCCACTGGAGCCTGAGAATCTGAGAGATGAACACCAGGGGGCACCCTTCAGTCAGTTAGCCCTAGCCTGCAGCTCCACCAACCCTGCAGCAGCATCTTCTGGCAGCAGGGCCTAAATACCTGGAAAGGTTGACAAGGACAAGCAAAGGTCAAAGGCACTGTGCTGCTGTCTGGTTGCCCTGGTTTTCACAGGTTTTTTTAACACTAGCATCTCTGCCTGTCCATGGAGAGGCCCCACCTCTAACTACTGATGATCCAAGTGAGGTACAGGTAATGTGCTTCACTTGAGGCCTCCCAGTAAGTCACTCCAGATCTTGAGCCTCCAGTACTGCTCCTTTCAATGAGTACTTCTTTTTATCTCAGCTTCAGGTGACCACAGGAGCATCAAAGACTGTTGCGAGTGTTAACAACAGCTTGCTTATCCAGGGAGTGGCAAAGCACAGCCTACCAAATGGAACCCTGGCTAACACGGTGTCTGTGTGTGGTAGTGGCAGGGATGAGGTGCCCTAACTGACCTAGCACGTACAAGTATAGAAGATGGTATCACTATCCTATGTTACTTTAAAGATATGTGGCCCTCTTAGGAACCTCAGAAACTTCATAGCTCCTACTAAAGCAGGGTGCATTGTAACCTTGTGCTAAGGTTCCTATTTGGTTTCTGGAAGGGGTAAGAGGAAACCCCAGGACTTAAAGAGGAAATACAGGCCAAAGAGTAGATCTAGAGGTGTTGTTTTCTCCCTGGATGCCCAGTGTGGGTTCACCCACTGATACATCTAGATGATTTAGCTTTCATAAGTCTGATTAGAGATGAAGGCTTTTCTCAGAATCTAAGTCTTAGCAAAGAACAAGTTAAACACAGGACGGTAGTTCTCCTGTCCCTGCCTCAAAGAATTTCAAGCCAGGATTGTAAGCTGCCATGGGACTGGCTATCTAGCCCAAGAATATGACTACAGAATCTTAGGCTCTGAATTCCATGATTGGGAACATCTGCAAAGGACATAAGTCCTGCATCCAGCCAGCATTACCACAAAACAGCAAAAACCTGGTGCATTATTTCCCTGCTCTGAGCTCCAGCTATGCCGCAGATAAGAAGATGAGAGTGAGCTAGGGATACAGCTCAGTGAGTAAGAGCGCTTGCCATGCAAGCCTGATGATCTGAACTTGATCCCTGGAACCCACAGTGGGAGGAGAGAACCAAATCTTGAAAGATCCCCTAAAATGTCTTCTGATCACACACACACACACACACACTATAAGATTAAATTTTCAAAAGATAATGGAGCAGGGGTGATGGTTTAGCAATCAAGAGCACTTACTGCTCTTACAGAGGACCCAAGTTCAATTCCCAGCACCAATATGGAATCTTAGAACCATCTGTAACTCTGATCTGATACCCTCTCCTGGACTGCATGTATGGTACATAGGCAAGCATGCAGGCAAAAACACCCAAACATGGCAAAAAACACCCAAACACATAAAATAAATAATGTTTTTAATGAAGATGGCATTCCATGTGTGACTGCACACCACACCTACAGGACTTCATAGAGAAACCCTACCTCAAAAAAAAAAAAAAAAAAAAAAAAAAAAGGATAGCAATCCAAATTATCTATGAGTCAAATAGGACAATGCTAAGAATTTGGGCTAGGTTTATAACAATAACAGAGCTGTTGCTCAGAATGTGTGAACCGCAAAGACACATACTGCACTGTTCACAATAACTAAGAAATGGAAGCAGCCAAGTGTCTATCAACAGGGGAATGGATCATGAAAACATGGTACATGTACACCAATTGAAAAATTTTTGGCGGCAAAGAAGGAAATTATGACATTTGAAGGAAAATGGGTAAAACTGTTTGATTTCTGCTGCAAGCAGCCTTTTCCCTGGATGATAGAAACTTGCTCAGGTGGCAAGTCCCATCCCCTAAGCTCCCTCAGATACAGTCTAAATTCCACATGGTACTGGCTTAGGAGGGAGTGGACCATGGTGCCCCCAGGTGACTTAGATGACATCTTCTGAGAGATCTTAATCTGCCTGGTCATGGCTCACACAAGTCTCTCTCTCCCCAGACCCTCAAGTCATCATAGCTAATCCCAGGCTAGGGTTCCTCATTCTTATTGATAATGACATGTGAATCCATCATTCTTTGTTAATAAGAGTTCTCCTATCAGACCAGTAGTAACCCATGACAACTATGACAACCAAAACTGTTTGCTAACATTTCAAAATACACCCGGACACAAGAACAAAGTTGTTATTGATTGAGAATCAGTCCTAAACCACTTGGTACCTTTTGCTTATCTTCATACCTGGATATACTCTGATGTGGTCTCTTGGGCACGCTGGCCCTGGCTCACACCAGACCAATTACTTTTTGACAACTCTGAGAACCCCTCCCCACTATCACTAAGCAGCTCAGAAACCCCAGAACTCTGTAAGGAACATGGACTCCAACTTCATGAAGGTGGACAATACATGAGAGGTGATATGCCTGCCTTAATGTGCAGGCAAGTGAAGCACCTATATGCATTCAGAAGAACAGGTGGTGAAGAGGAACTTCCACCAGTCAGAAATAAGCTCCACCTTTGAATTTCCTGCTGTGGTTTGAATCTGTCCCCAGAGTGCGTGTGTTCAAGTCTCCAGTTTGGTGTTGAGAGGAGAATCCTTTAAGAAATATCTAGGTAAAACTTTCTGCCCTTACAGGATTTTTGCCATCTTAGTGCCATTAATGGTAGGAGAGAGTTAATAATGAAGATAGTGGACTCCTGGTGAAAGAATGAATACCCCTTTCCCTCAGGTTCATGTCTGGGCCTCAGAGATAGACGAGAAAAGACTGTGTCATTTATAACTCAGCTTGGTCTGGCTTAAGGTGAGCTCCTCTATTTACCCAGCTACCTTTCTGTCCCTCAGTTTCTTCACTGACCCAACAGGAATGATGATAATAGTTTTTATTTCCTGGGAACATTCTTAGAATTAAGGGACATTTGTGCTAAAGCACCGAGCACACTTTCTGCCGCACCATCCATCTCAGCTGCTGTTATGCAGTTGTGTGGTTTTTGTTTTGACACCAAATTACCTCAAGATTTTCTCCAGTTTAACCCCCACACCAAGGGCATCTGATCAAGAAGTCAATGTTTTGCTGGGCAGTGGTGGGCACACCTTTAATCCCAGCACTTGGGAGGCAGAGGCAGGCAGATTTCTGAGTTTGAGGCCAGCCTGGTCTACAGAGTGAGTTCCAGGACAGCCAGGCTATACAGAGAAACCCTGTCTCGTAAAAAAAAAAAAAAAAAAAAAAAAGTCAATGTTTTAAAGCCATTTTCCTATATGTGCTTGAAACATCGTTAAAAAGACCAAAGAACAAAACCACACCATCACTTCAGCATTACTGCTGCCACCCAAAAGTCTCAGGGAGCTGAACCTAATGGGAAAACCATTTCACTGAACTGCAGATATCCTTGAGGTTAAGCCGAACATGAAATTCATTCCACAGCTGACTTGAGGAATTCTGTTTGAATTAAACTTGGCTTTGCCTTTTTCTGTACAAGGATCATCTCTTCAAGGCAACCCCTAACCATACACACCACAAGGCAAATTTGGCCTCCCATCTGAAGCAAAGCATGGCTAAGAGAGGCTGGGGTAGCTAAAGGTGGGGACAAAGACAACTAGAGGTAGTCCTGGTGACAGGGTGTCTCGCATCTGGGAAGGGAGTCTGGAAGTTCAGCAAGACTCTCAAATATCTCACAGCACCTTCTCCTGCACCTATAGTACAGCTTGAGTCCTTTGCTTCTCATTCCTTGAGAACTGACCTGAAGATTCTGAAATCCACCTGAAGCAAAGAAGGGCTTTATTCCATTTTTCAGACACAGAAACAGAGACCCAGAAAGGCAACATGACTCTGCAGTCCCCAGCAGCCCTGGCCAAAGCTTTCCACTATTCCATGTTGACATCACCCAGCAAGTGACAGGTCGTCAGTTCCAGGAGGATTAAGGGGGCTCTTGCTCAACAGCAGAAAAGTGTACATGAAAGGCTCCTGTCCACCCTTGAGTCTGTCTCCTTAGCTTTAGGTGCTGGAGACGCCAGGAGCTCAGGCCTGGTGCAGCCCAGCCACAGCTCCAAGATTCTCTCTTCAAGAAGCCAAAAAGGAAACGACATGATTGTATCCATATTCTTGGTTTATAGCTGCCCAGTTCCAAGCACCTTGCCTCTAATTGGGAACTTGCACACTATTATGGGATGAAACATGTTCCACCAACATTCTATGTTAAAGTCCTGATCCCCAACTCTCCAAAATGTAACTTTATTCAGAAACAGAACCTTTAAAGATGGCTTACAGTTTAATAAGGTCGTTGAGGTAGGGTCTAATACAGGATTACTAGAGTTCTTATAGAACGAATTTGGAGAGTATTGTGGAATAGATAACAGACTAGGAAGCAACAGTACTCTGTCTTGTCCACTAGAGAATCTTGCACTCAGAATCTGCTTGATCTTAAACTAATTAGGATTTCTGGGCCCTTTCTAAGGGAAATTCACATTGATTTAATTTAAATTGATTTAAATCACTCTGGGTTCTCAGTGCAGGAGCTGCTGCTACCTGGTGGGGACCCCAGCAAGATGGCAGGCAGTATTCACTTAATTTGGGAGTAACGTGCATGTAGTTTGTGGGAATCTGAATAAGCAAATATGAGCCATCTTTCAAGTTTCAGGGATCTGTGCTCTGATGCTGGGAGGCTCTCCTGGTCACAGAGCTAAAGATGAAGGAGCAAGACAACCACTGTCTGCTGTAAGCTTCTCCTCTGATATAAGCCCCTCCCCCTGACTAAGAGTGACCTCCAGGGGCTTTAAAGGGAACATTTTTTTTTTTTTTTTTTTATTATTTTTTTTTTTTTTTGTTTTTCGAGACAGGGTTTCTCTGTGTAATCCTGGCTGTCCTGGAACTCACTCTGTAGACCAGGCTGGCCTCAAACTCAGAAATCTGCCTGCTCTGCCTCCCAAGTGATAGGATTAAAGGCATAAGCCACCACTGCCCGGCTGGGACAACATTTTTTGCTTCATTTTTCTCTGTTTCCCTTTGGTACCCATACACTAGAGACTAGAAAACTCAAAAGCAAACAAATGTCTGGAGAAACTTAGAAAGTAACCACACATGCTCAAGAAAAGGTAGAACACAGAAAAACTCTTAGAAGTCTTTGTATTTCTAACTCAAGCTAATCCTTGTAACAAAACATCGATCAAAAATAAAATGTAAATTATGGTGAAAAGCAAGCCCTAGGGAAGGGGAGAATTTAATTTCCAGAGTTATTATATTATTACATTAAAGATCTTACCCTTTAAAGATCTGGGTGGGGCTATAGAAAGGGTGGCATTGGAACGAGTTAAGAACACTTGCTGCTTTTGCAGAAGTCCTGGATTCAGCTTCTAGCACCCACAGGACTGCTCACAGCCATCTGTAACTACATTTTCAAAGATCTGGAATGCTCTTCTGGCATCCATAAACACTGCACACATGAGACACAAACACGCATGCAGTCAAAACACTTATATACATAATAAAGAAATAAATTTTTACAATTATTTGTAAAGAGCTCAGTTTTCAGGGGAAAGTTACTAACCAGACGTGGTGGCTGGTTTGGATAGGATCAAGCTGAGTTTGAGATCAGTCTGGGCTACAGAGTGAGTTTTCCCTTTTCTCTTTTAGGATCTATACATTAAAATCAGGGACCTATATTTTATTTTCTACATAATGTAAAAAATAATAGGCTTAAAATAATTATTAGTTAATTTTGTGGTTATATAATATATAAAGATAGAATTTGAGTTTTTTTTAGTAAGTTGATACATGTATTTTTATTAAGAATTTCATACATGCATATTATGCATTTTGGTCAAATTCATCTCCCATTTCCTCCCCTCCAGTGTCTCTCCTATCTTTCCTCCCTATTATTCCTTCCCAATTTCATGTGCTGGTTTCTTAGCCACACACAAACACACACACCCCAACCCTACCAAGTCCCTTAGTAGATTGGGTGTAAATTACCTCTCAAGGGTTGTATCCTTGAAGAAAACTGGCTCTCCTTCCCCCAAGAAGCCATGAATTGCCAATAGCTTCTCAGCATGGAAGAAGGGAAAAGGACTTCATAAGTCTGGCCCCATTCCTTCTAAGATTTTGGCTGGCTTGCTCTTGGGCAGTTCTTGGACATAGTTGCTTTGAATTTGTGTATGCACAAGCCTAGTGATGTTCATCAAATTCTGTTTTACTACAGATGTTCACACACCATCTCTGGCTCTTACAACCTTTCTGTCCCTTCCTCTATGATGATCCCTGTGCCTTGAGGCGAGAGCGATATAATGTTCTATTTAGAGCTGAGCAGTCCACATTCCCTCATTCTCTGCATGTTGACCACTTGTGCTCTGAGTTCATCACCTTCTACTGTAGAAAGAAGCCACTCTGATGAAGGTTGGGAGATGTTCTGATCTGTCTGTTGAGGAAGCTGTGTGGACCAGGAAATGTAGCAGTGTCTCTAATATATTCTTATCAGATAGGATTTTATGAAAGGGAAAGACAGAGCTATAAAGGAGCAGAGCTTTCTTGTGTGACTGAAGTAAAACTGATATAAATTTAACACAGAAAAATGGTAACTTTAGGGTGCTAAATGTAATCCCCACAGTTATCACAAGTTAGGGGTCCCAGGATATACCCAAAGGGAATGAGAAAGGAACTCAAACATTTTACTATCAATTAAATACAATTACAATAATATAGGAAATCAAGAACAACAACAAAAATCAACCATGAGGCATACCGAAAATGAGTAGTAAACTGTATATATTAAAAAAAAAAAAAAATGTCCCTCCATGGCTTTAAAACATTGCTTTATTTTTTTAAATTATTTTTATTTTTTTAAATGGGCTTACAAACCAACAGGTTTCCTCATTACATTTAAAAATACATGTCACGGTTCTCTCTTCTACTTCTTCCCCTAATTTCCCTGCCATGCATTTCTCCAGTGCACTCTTTTGTCTCCAGTTTCTCTACTTTGATAGCAGACATGCTCTCATTGTCTTCTCTGCTCCTTCCCTTAAAGCCTCTTTTTCCATCACTCACTAGCCCCTTCCTAGTTTTCTAACCTTTAGTCACATTTATTCCTTCCTAGATAGTCATATTTAACAACTAGAAACTAGGATCCCACATATGAGAGAGAACATACAGGGTTTTTTTTTTCCAGTTCCAGACATTTGCCTACACATTTCATGAATTCATTTTTCTTTACTGCCAAATAAAATTCCATAGATAGATAGATAGATAGATAGATAGACAGATAGATAGACAGATAGATAGATAGACAGATAGATAGATTCACTATCCGTTAATCTGTTGATGGCCATCTATACTGATTCCATTTACTACTTATTGTGGGGAAAAAAGCAACCATAAACATGGTGTGCAAGTGTCTCTGAGAGGATGCATTATCCTATGGATATAGGGTTCCTCTTCCCCCACACCCTTACCAGTGTTTATTAGTCATCTGTTTTCCTGATGTTTGTCACTCTGAGATGAGATGGAATCTCAAAGTAGTATTAATTTGCATGACTCTGATAGTCAGGTCATGCTTTTGTTGCCATTGGCATCTGTCTAAGAACTGTCTGTTTTATTCATTGGTCCATTTCTTGGTGTTTGGTTTGTTTATCTGTTTTGCTGATTCATTTTTGCCATTCCTAACACATTCTAGATAATAACTTCTTGTCTAAAGTACACCTGGCAAAGATTTTTCTCCCTTCCTGGAACCTGACTGTTCACTCTTTTGATAGTTTTATTTGATATGAAGCTTTTTCATTTCGTGTAATCTTATTTGCAAGTTCTTGAAGCTGTTTCTTGTGCTGTTAGAGTTCTATTTAGAAATATCTTGTCTACACCTATGTCCTAAAGTATTTACCCTGTGTTTTCCTTTAACAGCTTTAGTATTTCCCACTTTGTTAAGCTGTTTTATCAGTTTGAATTGATTTTTATGTGAAATGAGAGATGGGGATCTAACTTTATTCTTCTGCTGAGGTATATTCAGTTTTTCCAGCATCATTTACTTAAAATGTCCTTTTTCCAGTGCATGGTTTTTATGTTTGTTAAAATTTGACTACTCATAGCTATATGGGTTTATCTCTGGGTTCTGGGTCTTCTATAATGTTCTATTGGTCTGCATGTCTTGGCCAAGCCAGCTCAGTCAGTCAACAGGGTCTTAAGGGAGGGAGTGAGGATTGAAAAGAAAAAGACAATTAGACAGCATTATAACATGACCCCAGCCAGTTCTGAAGTTGAAGCAGGTTTATTTTTCTCCCATCTGCTTTTATATCATTCTAGGTACATACAAAAAATATCATCAGTCCTAAGGCATAAACAGAGTAGTTAAGGAGCAAACAAAGCATAATTAAAGGTCCCATGATCACTGTATTCAGAGTCTTAACAAGATCCATCAAGATACAAAGAACACATTCCTCAGCTGTATTCATCTTGAGCCTACTTCCATGTCCTGGTCCAATGTCAAGTTCTTGCCAAATTTCTAGAAGCAGCCCCAAGAGCTCTCCACAGTGTCTGTTTTTGTGCCAGTTTGGTAGTATCTTTGTCACGATAGCCTTGTGATATAGTTTGAAGTTGGGTAATATAATGCCTCTGTGCTGTGGATTTTGTTGTTGTTAGACTTGCTTTGGCTATTCGTGGTCTTTTGTATCTCCACACAAATTTTATGATTGTTTTCTCTAGTTCTGTAAAAAATGTCATTGCAATTTTGATTGAAATTTCATTAAGTATGTAGATTGCTTTTAGTTGTATAGCATGTTTTACAATATTAATTCTCAAGGCCTAACAGATATATATTCTACTCAACAAGAACAAACATTCATGTTCTTCTCAAGTGTGCATGGAATATTTTCCAGGATAGAATATGGTAGGGTACAAATTAAATCTCAACAGATTTAAAAAAAAAAAATATGTAGCTATTACAAAACAGTGGCCTGGTCTACAGAGTGAGTTCCAGGACAGCCAGGGCTACACAGAGAAACCCTGTCTCGAAAAACAAAACAAAAACAGTGATGTTTAAATTAATAATACAACTAAAGTAAGAAATTCCCTGCCGGGCGGTGGTGGCGCACACCTTTAATCCCAGCACTTGGGAGGCAGAGGCAGGCGGATTTCTGAGTTCTAGGCCAGCCTGGTCTACAGAGTGAGTTCCAGGACGGCCCGGGCTACACAGAGAAACCCTGTCTCGAAAAACCAAAAAAAAAAAAAAAAGAAATTCCCCATATTTGTAGAAATTAAACAACATATTTTTTAAATCCTGAGGATAAACCTAGGTCCTCAAGAAAGTCAGACAAAAATTTCATTCTACTAAGCTATATCCCAGTCCTAAACAACATACTCTTAACAAGTGGATCAAAGAACTCACAAGGGAAGTTAGAAGGTGCTTAGAGAGAAGAAATGGAGAAAAATAAAGAGGAAGAGAGGAAAGAGAGAGAGAGAGATCTAACCAATGACCTAACTTCATAAACTCACAGAATAGAAAAGAAGATCAAACCTAATACTAACAGAAGGAAGAAAATAAATAGTGATTAGGGCAGAGAAAAAATAGGTCAGAAATTTTAAAAATAGGAAAAAAAATCAATGAAAATAAAGTCATTCTTTGAAAAGATCAATAAAATTGATAAGCTTAAAGTAGGCAGGCCCAAAAAATAGAGGAAATAGATATCTTAGAAGAAAGTAAGGAAAAACCTCATGACAAAGGTCTTATCAGTGATTTCATGGATGGAACAAAAGCACATGAAACAACAACAAACTGGAAAACTGACTTTTGTGAAAATTAAAAATGTCTGTACATGGGCTTATGCAATGGCTTAGTGAGTAAAACACTTGCAGCACAAGCATGAGGACCTGAGTTCAGATCCCCTGCACCCATGTAAAACAGCTAGTCATGGCTGCACACACCTGTAACTCCAGCACAAGGGTGGGTGAAGATGAGAGACAGGATGATGACTAGGCTTGCTGGTTGGCTGAGCTTGCTGGCCAGCAGGACTGGAAAAACAACAAGCTCCAGGTTCAGTAAGAGATCCTGTCTTGGGGATAGGTGAGGAGCTACAGGGGAGGGAATGGGGGATCAGACATATTACATACATGCATGCAATTATCAAACAATACTAAGGAAAATAAATAAAGGTCCTGAGTGAAGGGAATAATATAAAGAGTAATAGAGGAAGATACCCAATATCCTCCACATGGGTACATCCTGTAGGTACATACCCATGCTCACACACAATGTCTGTGCATCGAATGATGCTATCAACAGAACAAAAAGTCATCATATATAATGGAGAAAAAGTATTTGCCAGACATATATTTAACAACAGAGTTTTATTCAAATTGTCCAGGAAACCCATAAATTCAACAAAACCTTGGTTCAAAATAAACAAAGGACTTGACTAGGCATTTCTTCCACGAAGCCTAAAAAAGTCTCCATAGTGGCCCTGTCCACACCAGTCATTGAGGTCACCTGCTAGAGGATTATTAGCATATCCTGTATGACTACACAGTGTGGGGAGGACTCTGAAACATTTACACCTGGTTTCCTCTGCACTTCACTGCATGTCTTTCTGTCTTTTGCTGTTCTTCTTTTTATTCTTTTGCTATAATAAATCTCAGCCATGAATGTGACTCTATGTTGAGTCCTGTGAGTCCCTGTATTAAATTACCAAATTTGAACGGCTACTTAACAACCAACTCACACCCACTCACTACCACCACCACATGTAACAGCCCCCTCCATGCTCCATCATTCTAAGAATGTTCTTCTCACAATATGGACCCAGAGCTTTATCCCAGTACCAATTCCAGGTTACAACCAAAGGACACCTGGACAGCTTTCTAAGCCTTCAGGTTCTCAGGGCTCACCCACACCTTGGGTTTAGTGAGGCAGAAGCCAGGCCAGGGTACAAAATTGTTAATCTTTTTGAGGGATTTGGTGCTTAGTCAGGCTTGAGGGCATAAATTAAAATAAGGGCATAACTCTCACGTCTAGAATCTGGACTGCTGTGGATTGACACCAGTTTAAGCAATGACCTGAAGAGCTCTTGGGCATCCCTTCTCCTCAGGACTCTGTGTTCTTCCACCACCAATGAAAGGACATGGTCCACATTCAAGGTTCTTAGTGTTCTCGTAGATATGGGTCCCTTCCAGGGCTGGTGAGATGGCTCAGAGGTTAAGAGCACTGGCTGCTCTTCCAGAGGTCCTGAGTTCAATTACCAGCAACCACATGGAAGCTTACAACCATCTATAAGGAGAGCTGTTGCCCTCTTCTGGCATGCAGGTGTACATGCAGCAGAGCACTCATACATTAAATAAGTAAATAAATAAATAAAAATTAAAAAAGAATCTGATGAAAGCAATGCATATTCTGCCTAGAGAAAACATACACACCACACACACACACACACACACACACACACACAGAGTTTTACCTACAACCTACCTGTCTTCTCTATCCCCACATGCAGAACCTGTGTTTGATTCAGCAATAATGAATTCAACTCTCACACTGTACAACTCTATCACCAGCCCAATGGGCCATGAGATGAGCTCTGCCACTTCAAATCCTCCACCTCATGAGTCCTGTTGTTTGCACCAGTCTCTTAATATCTGTAAAATTAAAAACACCAAGACTAATTTTCTCTCTGCAGCACTACAGACAGAGATAGAGGATTGCATCAAGTACAGTTATTAAATTTCCATATTTAGATATGCAAAACCAGGCTCTTCTCAGGTCCTGGGAAGTCATTTAGTTCCCAATAATTAGATCAGCAGATGTGGCCATAATTCTCCACATTTCACTCAGGTGGGCTTGTGGCTAAGTGAGGTCCTGGGTAAGTGGAGGCTAAGGCCCTAATGAATTGTTGGGTGGACTTTAAGGCCCTCTTTCAGGTGCTGTTTTGAATCATCCACAGGTCTAGGCTACCTACAAATGCATGCAAAATAGATATCAGACCAAATGAGATGTCATCTCCCCTATGATGCTCTTCCTGGCACCCAAGGCACACTGAAATCTTTGATCTCCAACAGCATTGATAGTCTGGCTATTACAATAGCTTTTGGTGGAATATTTGTCTGCCTCCCCAGAGTATGAGCAACCCAAAATCCAAATCATATGCTCATCCCCATCAGATTCCAATAACCAAACAGTGAAGGGGAGATCAGGCTCAGTGCTGCCTGCTCTTCTTTAGTATCCCAGTTCCTCTCAGTTCCAGGAGAAGCCATGGCCAACTCTGGTCAGTTGGCATTCCAATCCTCAATCTCATCAGAATGGCTGACTGCTGGCACTTAAGTCAGTCCTGGGATTTTTTTTTTTTTTCTGAGGCTGTCAGAGAAGAGGCATTTCTTTCCCATGGGGGCAATGAAACTGATTGGTGGGCATCTGAAGTTCAGGTGACTGTCACTGATGAGGGGATTGATGGAGCATGAGCCCAGGGGAAGGCCAACTTAAGAGAGAGCAAAACTGAGAGATAGAGAGAAAGGCAAGGTCCTAAAGGTCTTGGAGACTCTGGAATCACCCATGCCTGCAGCTAATGCCACACATTCCAGTTTCATCAATCAATTTCTTCGTAGCCTCAAGTGGCTTTTGTCATCTATAGCCATGAGTCCTGGATAAGCCTTCCAGATTCCCTCAGATTTATTCTTCCTTGCCATAATGAATACACTCTGGGCATGAGGACAATAGTGACTTTGCTTGGGGTTATAAAGCAGCTTCAAAAGGGGATGAAACTTAGTTTACCAGACATTTTACCCTGCCTTGGGTTCAGCACTAGAACAAACCCAAAGCCATTAGAGAGTGAGATGTTCACTCAACAACGGCCCCCCTACACCCACCCCATGACAGGATCCAGGCCTCAGAGGCACAAAGGGAACCATTCTAAAACAGTCAATGCATAGACTGCTCCAACTCAAATGGAGTTTTCTATCCTGAATGATATTCAGAGTCAATGGGGAAACTAGCAGGAAAGCTAAAGATAAACAGCTCAAAATATCTTCTCTACCTTGTCCATTCTCTCTACCCTGTTGTTGGGGCTGTTGGAATCAGCCTCAAGTTGTAACACTCAATTTAAGTGCCTCTGAGCTGTTGTCATAGTCCTTGCTCACAGTGTACCTGACACCTTAGGATCCTCACCCCAGCCTGGAAGAGGTGATTTGCCTCAGGAATGATATCTGTCTTTGTTAGGACTACTATAGCTGTGATGAAACACCGTGACCAAAAGCACCATGGGAAGGAAACAGTTTATTTGGCTTACACTTCCACATCCATAGTCCATCACTGAAGAAAGGCAGGACAGGAACTCAGACAGTGAGAGAACCTAGAGACAAGAGCTGATGCAGAGGCTATGGAGGGATGCTGCTTACTGGCTTGCTACCATGGCTTGCTTATCCTACACTCTTATAGAACCTTGGACTACCAGTGCAGGGGTGGCACCACCCACAATGGTCTGGGCCCTCTCCACATCAATTATTAAATTAAGAAAATGCTCTATAGGCTTGCCTACAGCCCGATATTATGGAGGCATTTTCTTAAATGGGGTTTACTCCCCTCAGATGACACTAGCCTGTATAAAGTTGACATAAAATTAGCCATCAGAGTAACTGGGTACTGTAGGACCTAGGACCTGTGTTTAGGGTGCTGAATGTTGTTGAGTAACCCAAGGAACCATCTCCTTCAGTTTGGAGCTAACTTTTATGCAAAGTATTAGTTTGTAATTTTACTGTACTAATGTTTGTAAATCTATCTGGTCTGTACATGTCAGTCAATAATGTTCTTTATTACTTAATAAGTATAGTTGCTACTTTTGTGTTGCTGTGACAAAACTATTTGATATAATCAGTTTAAGAAAGAAAAGGCTTATTAGGACTCATCATTTCCATTCATCATTGTGGGGAAGCGTGAAGAAGCAGCTTGTTCCACAGCAGCAGGACCATGCGGCTGAGGCCCCTCAAAGCATGGTGGACCAGGAAACAGACAATAACAAGAATCAGATCTGGACCATAACTTTCAAAGGCCCAGCCCCACTCATCTACTTCCACCAGCCAAGCTTTGCTTCCTATAGATGTCACAGCCTTGAGAATAGCCACCATCTGGGGATAACACATTTAAAATATGAGCCTAAGTAAGATGTTTACTGGCTTGCTACATCCAAACTGTGGCATTGGGCTAGTAAGTGGTCCATTTTTATAAATATCCATGTACAGTTGAAAAATATTCAGTTAACAGCACTCGGGAATGCAGGCCCTGCACCTCTCCTGGGCAGCACAGTAGTCGTGGGGACATGGGTGAACCAACCCTAAGGACGAGAGTGAGGGAGAATGGCCCCACCACTCATGAGGTGGCATGGGTGTGGGGGTGATGGCATCCCCCTTCATCACCACCTGCAGCAGTTGGGAGAGCTGGTCCTGGGGTCATGAGAGTAGGTGAGTTGGCCCTGTCCCTTGCTAGCTGAACACTGGAGCAGAGCGAGTCAGCCCTAAAGATGTGAGAGCCAAAGAGCTGGCCCAGCCCCTCATGGGCTGTAGCATTTGGGAGAATGAGGTCCATACCTTGACTGGGGAGCATAGTGGAGCTGGAGCTGGAGGTGTGGGTGTGGGTGAGCTGACCCTGCTTTCTTCCTACCATGGCAGCATTGGGTGGCCTAGCCAGGGTAGTGCTGGAGAGAGGCTGACCAGCTTTGCTACTAGCCAGGTCCAGATACAATGCTTTGAGATGGCCCACCCCAAAATCTATATTATCTGCCTGGTATGTAAGAGCCGTTCTGCTATTCCAAAGTTGCAGATCTCCATGAAACAGGGAATAACAGGATAACTGGGAAGAGGATAACAGATGAGGATACAATACTGATGGTGTCAAAAGCCAAAGATCTTGAACCAGACCAATGACTCATTACAGTGAACATTTGCAAGTGGAAATGCATGGACAGAGGGATATACTGTGGGAAACACTGTGACATACTACAGCTTCCATGATGAGATGTTTTCTATGCTTTTTGTTGTTGTTTGTGTATGTGTGTTTTATTTAGGGGGAGGTTGCAAGAGTGAGGGGCAGATATGAGGGATAGGGAGAAGAGTGGGACTGGGGTGCATGATGTAAAGCTCACAAAAAAAAAAATCAATAAAAAAAGCTTTCAAAAATGCAATTAAATGACAAGTGGCAAAGGGCTTCTCTATATGACCACTTAATTGAGCTTTTACCCTCTAAGCAATCTTGCTGGCCCTTCTTTTCTGTATATTTTATAAAAAAAAATTATATCCTTGATGCCTTGGAGCAAATGTTGTTTGTTTGTTGTTTGTTTGTTTGTCTCTATAAATTCCAGGCCAGCCTTCTCTACATTGTGAGGCTCTGTCTTAATAAACAAATAATGTTCCTACCCTTGTGTAGTTGTGTCTCATGGGTCACCACTGGGGAGGGAATGGCACAAAATGGGCAGGATCAGAAGAAAAAGAATAAAGTTATCTGTATTTTTAATTTTTTAATAACAAGGGGGAATCTAGTATTTGAATAATTTAAAGGGTTTTTTTTTTTTTTTTTTAGAGTTTTCATTAAAAAGTACCTTTGAGGCTGGAAAGATTATTCAACAGTTAAGAGCACATACTACTCTAGCAGACAACCCAACTCTGGTTCTCAGTGCCCACACCAGGTGGTTTACAACTACCTATAGCTCCAGTTCCTGGGTATCTGATGTTTCTGGTCTCCAAGGGCACTTTCAGACATATGAACATCCAAACACATACACACACACACTTAAAAATAAATCTTTAAAAAAGAAAAAAGATACCTTTGCCTTTGAGGTATTGACTCTCCTACCAAACCGTTTTTTACTTTTGATAGTTTTAAATACATATGTGCTAAGAGCTAGAAGGAGCTTTAATGTTTCCACTGTATAAAAAATGATAGATCCTTGGCAGAATGAACAGGTTTTATATACCCCTGATTTATATACTGTGTACATATGAACATAAGCATTGTACCCCATAAACATACATAATCTTTTTGTTTTACGTAGCAATACTCTTTTTAAAAAATACAGTTAGACACCATGGAGGGAACTTTACTACATTCTGACACCTGATCTTCACCACTGTACCAAAAGGTAAGAACTACTGTTCTACTGACTAAGTTTTAGAGATCAGTACTCATTCAGGGGTGACTTCCCCCCCACAAAAGACAAGTGGCAAAGGCTAAAAAAAAAAAGAAAAAAAAAGAAAAAGAAAAGAAAGAAAAGAAAGAATGCTCCACTCCTGATAAACAACCTCGGGATGCTATTAGAGTTCTACAATGTGGAGGACAGTTGGATTCAAAGACAACCAAGAACTGCCCTCCTTCAACACTCAAGGGCTGAAGTTGTGAAAAGCTTATAGCAGATGAAGAAACTACCTGTCAAGGTCCCCTAGACAGTATCGGAGGCAAAAGAATAGTCATCCAACCTGCAAGTACATCGTCTTCCATGGCAAAGGGAAAGAAGTCTAGTTGGAAATGGAGTTAAGGTTCCTAGTCCATTGGCCCTAAAGTAGGGAGATGAGCCTGGATCAGCCAGGTACACCCAGTTGGATCACTAGGTTCCTTATGAATAAGAAGGGTAGGAGGGTCTGTGTCACAATACTACTGGGGATGGTCAAGACCCATTTCTGACTTCCAAGGTAACAGAATGTGTTGACCCCAAAACCTAGCTCAGGACCACTGCATTAGAAGAGAGAGAAGTCTAATCAGTCCAGGGAAATCACTGGTAATATGTTAGAATTGTACCTGTGGTGACTGAATAAAAATGCTCCCTCTAGGCCCATAGGGGGTGGCACTATTCCCTTGTTGTGGCCTTGTTAGAAGAAGTGTGTCACTGGGGGGAAGGGGGTGGGCTTTGAGATTTCAGATGCCCAAGCCAGGCTATGTCACTTCTCTTTCTGCTGCCTGACAACCCAAATGTAGAATTCTCAGCTACTTTTTCAGCATCATGTCTGCCTGCATGCCACCATGCTTCCCACCATGGCAATAATGGACTAAACCTCTGAACTGTATGCTAGTTCCAGTTAAATGGTTTCCTTTATAAAAGTTGCTGTGATCATGGTGTCTCTTCACAGCATTAAAACTTTAAGGCACACAGGGTTTTTGTTTTGTTTCAGTTGGAGTTTGTGTGTGTGTGTGTGTGTGTGTGTGTGTGGCTTTAATGTGGGTTCTGAGGATGGATCTCAGGTCCTTGTACTCTCAAGGCACTCTACTGTTCTACTGACTGAGTTATCTCCTCAAACCACCCCTAGAATATTTCTCTAGAGTTACACCATATGTGTTTTTCATTCTTAAACAGAACTTTGTTTTGTGTTTTAGTGTTAAAAGGAAAATTTTTCCCAGGCATGGTAGCACACATCTTTAATCCCAGTACTTGGGAGACAAAGGCAAGTGCATCCCTGTGAGTTCAAGACTAGCCTGGTATACATAGTAAGTTCCAGGCCCACCAGGGCTATATAGTAAGACCCTATCAAAAGAAAGAAAAGAAGGAAAGAAGGAAGGAAGGAAGGAAAGAGAGAGAGAGAGAGAGAGAGAGAGAGAGAGAGAGAGAGAGAGAGAGAGAAAAGAAGAAGGGAGGGAGGGAGGGAGGGAGGGAGGGAGGGAGGGAGGGAGGGAGGGAGGGGGGAAAGAAGGGAGGGAAGAGAAATTTTCTTAGACCAACTATATTGAGTAGTTTGTGTTTAAGCAAAATCAGAAGTGATTCTGAAACTACCAACAGCTATTAGAAAAGAACAGAACTGAGACATAGAAAACAAATAAATTGGCTATGACCTCCTCAATCAATCTGTCAGTTTGTTACAGATTAACTAGTTGTTTACAACTTAGTTAATTGGTTACTCCTGAAATAGAGCTCCTGCAATCACCCAAAACCTTATTTACTCCCATTAAACTTCTTTATTGGTTTGGTATGCTGAGTCCAGAGCAGATATCAGGGCATCTTGAAGGGCACTTACAAAATATCTTGGCAAAATGGAAATGGTACAGAGTTTACCCTTTTCCAATTGTATTTCTGTCACTCACACTATGTTCCTGGTGCCACATTTTCTCATGTTGCCATAATTGACTCATTAATACTGTTCAACAGGATCCACTGAGCAAACGTATCAGGTTTTATCCATTCTACTGATTATGAACATTTGAGCTGTTTACTATTTGGGGCAATTAATAACAATGCTGCTGTGAACAGTTGAAACAATTTTATTGGGGTGTGATGCATCTCACCATAAAATTTACCCATCATAAAGAGAGTATTAGTTCATATGGCTGTGCAAACCTCACCACCACTGAGTTTAGAAACATTTCCATCACTACCAGAAGGCCCTTCATACCTGTTTGCAGCCAACCCACCCATCATAGACCACCACTAATCTGCTCTCTGGCACACTGTCTTTTCTAGAAATTTCATATAAGTAAGTTGCAGACAATAGCAGTCTATTGCATCTGACTCCTTTCTTGGTGCATAATGTTTTGACAGTCATCCACCTGGCTCCATGTTTGATCTTTTTCAGTGCTGAAGACTGTTCCATTCTGTGTCTTTGCTTATTATTGCCCAGTAACTAAAAGTTGAATTTCAGGTTCTGAGAGATACTCTGAGAATATTTGCATGCAAGGCTTTGTGGAGACTTGTATTTTCATTTCTCCAGTATAATTAGTGGGACAGAGTAATTTTATGTTTGAATTTTTTTATTTGAAACACACTGTTCCCTGGCAGATAGTTCTTCAGATACTACCCTGCACAGTATTCATACCAAAGTGAACTAAATAAACTTGTTTTCCAATGTGACTGGGTCATTTTGCATTCACCACTTCTGTCTGAGCAGAACTGAAGATGAGCGGGAGGAAGAAGACAGTACCTTAGTGGGTGCATGAGTAGAGTGGTGAGGCCAGATGTAGGGAATTCTAAACAAATCATCCACAGTTTATCCATGGCTAGGGGTAGTCAGAGATATGAGGGTTTCGAGAAACCCCACCACAATCCAGCTGTAAGAAACTGGAGATGTTTTCAGCCTACCTAACCCCCACCACCACCACCATTCACGTCTGTGAAACAGGTACAGCAGCAGATAAGTCTAAAGCACGAGGTTAATCAAGCACCTGGGCTCACGAGCTGTGGCAAGGTGCTCATGATGGTGAAATCATTACCCTCAGCTGGGAGACTGTACCCAAGGCAGGAGAAGAGATGCCCTGACTTGATTCTCCTAATTCCCTTCCAGCCCTAGTCCACATGCACGGAATGGTGATACAGTACAAGGTAAGGTGACACTTGATTCCAACTCTTAGGCAGTAGAGACAGGAGGATCCTGAATTAGAGACCAGCCTGGGATACATACACATCGAGTTCCAAGCCAACCTGAGCTGCACAATTAGACCTTAGCTCAAACAGGAAAAACGGAAGGAGGTAGGGGAAAAAGGTAAAAATAATCTAACACAGGTATCACCCTGCCTGGCCAGAACAACGCAGAGCTTTTTGACAGATGACAAATACATTTTTTTTTTTTGGTTTTTTTTTTTTTTTTTTTTTTAGACAGGGTTTCTCTGTGTAGCCCTGGCTGTCCTGGAACTCACTCTGTAGACCAGGCTGTCCTGGAACTCAGAAATCCACCTGCCTCTGCCTCCCAAGTGCTGGGATTAAAGGCGTGCGCCACCACTGCCCGGCCAAATACATTTTCATATGACCACAAAGTTCCAAAGGAGAAACAAAGCCAGCTGCAAGTAAAAGGACCCAACTCCAAGTGCCCCAATCACAAAGACACTTAACTATGTATCTTCTAACAAGTCATCAACAAAAATGTCACCACAGCTTCTTAAAAATAAGCATTTCCCGTATAACCCACCACTGTGCTAGTTTTATTGTGAATCTTTGTTATCTCGGGTCTACTCCAGCTCTATTACCTGAGCTGAGGAAGGGGCCTCTGAGTTGTTAGGGTTTTTTTTTTTTTTTTTTTTTTTTTTGAGAATTTCATATGTGAATGCTGTGTTTACATCATTTTCTTTTTTCCTTTCTTTCCTCCAATTCCTGTGTCCTCCTACTATTAATCCTTTCTTTCTTTCTTCCTCCCTTTCCCCTCTTCCTCCTCCTCCTCTTCCTTCTTTAGTTAGGATCTCATTATGCATATCAGGCTGGCCTCAAACTCACAAAGATCCACCTGTCACTGCCTCCAAAGTGCTAGGATCAAAGCTATTCCCAGCTTATTCATTAGTTATTATTGTTACATATACACCTATAAACCTGCGGACTCCTTTTAGTGTTGCTCCTACGTTTTCTAGAGCTGACACTTGGAACTGGATAACCTATTGGGCTCATGCCTGCGGAAGACTTCCTTTCTCAACAACCATTAATTACTTGTAGTTCTTCATCTAGGGATGAGACCTTGTGAAATTTCCCCCATTCATATAGGCATGTCAACTGTTGTCATTTTTCAGGGTCTTATTTAGGCAGCCATACTGTTGAGATTTCATGAATGCAGCTTCTTGTCATATACAGAAGGAGAAAACTCCTAACACTTACCTACTTACATCTCAAGTTCAAGGGCTAGGACTGGATCACTAGTGGGAACTATAAAACTGAGATATCTCTGCTTGCCTTAAACCTATCACTAGTTACGAGGAGAAGGTGGAACACAGAAGTGGGAAAGCAAGGCAGGGT
Organism: Mastomys natalensis; assembly: GCA_021653895.1. Taxonomy (NCBI): domain Eukaryota; kingdom Metazoa; phylum Chordata; class Mammalia; order Rodentia; family Muridae; genus Mastomys; species Mastomys natalensis. The sequence goes on from JAJTUV010000357.1 coordinate 2,018,035, forward strand.
GTCTGCCATTTTCCCCTGAGGAATCCTGAATTAGAGACCAGCCTGGGCTACATACACATCAAGTTCCAGGCCAACCTGAGCTGCATAGTTAGACCTTAGCTCAAACAGGGAAAACAGAAGGAGGTTCACAGGAAGAGACTGGGGCCCAGAGACCTTAAGTCTCTTATCCAAAGCCAAAAGTCTCTTCAAAGACCCCACCAGGGCCCTGTAAAGCCACTTCACCCAGGAATGTCTCCACTATGTCCAGCTCTAAGATTCCATATAGTCCAGAGGGCAAGGCCCAAAACTTGGTCAGAGTTACAGCATGGACAAAGTCAAGGCCCTTCAAACAGATTCCTCCAGTACCTCTGACTTGAACCTGCCTACAAAGCCTACAGCAGGAAAGTGGGTAGGAAAAAGCACTTTGAGGTACTCCTCAGAGCCTGGCAGAAAGGCTAGTGAGAAGCCACTGCCCAACAAACAGTATCTCTAGTTTCCTAGTGCCTGAACAAGCTGCCTCATTACCCAGGGCTGACCACACACTTCTAGAGAACTCAGTCCATCTAGTCTGTAAACAGCCTCTTACGGTTCAGTTTCTGCTACCAGCAAAGGAAACAGTCAGGCTAGGGGTGTATGGAGAGAAGAACATAGCACAAACAGTCCCCACCCCAGTCCACTAGAGCCTTCTGTCTAGCCAGCCAAGCACACTTTAGAAGGGAGCTGAGATGAGGTCCATGTCCACCTGTCTTCTTGCCTCCAATGGATGTATTATTTTATGAAAAACAAAACAAAAACTTTCACACTCTGGCTATTTCTGTCTACTGCATTCTAGACTCTTGGAAAGTGAAGAACAAGCAGTTCAACTCCATGGGAGATACTGGAAGATATATTATCTGCTCTGCCTCAGGGAGAGCTGGAGAGTTCATGGTCAGGCTAAGGCCTACGTTCAGTAACAAAAAGTAAATGTTTGTTTAGCCCAGATGTAGAGCAGTCACCCACTCTGGTTTCCAAAATCATTAATGGCAAAATCTCCCTTTGTATAGAAGCCATGTGTGCATCTAAGGACATTTAAAAGGCCTTCATGATCTTTTCCTCCATGTTTAGACTTTCTTTTTGGGTCAAACACCTATGTAACACTTGAGAATGAGTAAGGGTGTCAGTGAGAAGCAGTTGTGTTCCAGGATACTCACACTCCTACATCCTTCCAGGACCTCTCTCTTACCATCACCCATACCCTGAGGCTGCAGGAACTAGACAAGGCATTTGATCTTACTCACATAAACATTTTAGACTTGGGCTGTCAAGATGGCTTGGGGGTGAGCACACAAAAACACAATAATAATTTTTTAAACTTTATTCTCACTCAACCCAGGGACTAAGAAACATATGGAGGAGTGCAAAAGTCCTGTTTCTTGTTTCCTTTAGCCTATCTTAGAGGAAGTAGACATAGTAACCAGGTTTAAACTTTGCTTGTTGAAGTTTTTCTCAGAACTCCCCTTCTCCAAACTCTGCATACATTGAAAGAATGCAGGCTGCATAGACAGATGTACAGAGTGGAATTTTCCATTTATAGAATAATGATCTTTATACCACTCTGGGGGCCCCATGCTTGTGGTAAGAGCTCAAGTTCCTTGTCAGCAAACCTGCTGGCCTCTGTGGGAGACTTTATTTTTGGTGTTGGGTGGAGGGGTAGGGGGGTGGGGATAAAGGGTGATTTTGAACTTGAGTTCAACACGAACTTTAAAAAGGAACTACACTGCCAAGTACAGAGAATCCCTGCCTGGCTTCGGGTCTCTACCAAAAAGTGGAATCTAGGACATGAGAAAGAACATGAAACACATATCTTCAAGCCCTAACTTGACAGTTGATCAGAAGTCCCTTTCTTGCTTCAGGTTCTGTCCCTGTCTCTAGTGGACTCTCTACAACTCCCTGTAGGCAGGAGCTTATGTAGAATCAATCTTTCTGTCTGTCTGTCTGTCTCTGCGCTCTTTCTCTCTCGCCCTCTCTTTCTCTCTCTCTTCTCTCTTTGGTTTTTCGAGACAAGGTTTCTCTGTGTAGCCCTAGCTGTCCTGGAACTCACTCTGGCCTCAAGCTCAGAAATCTGCCTGCCTCTGCCTCCCAAGTGCTGGGATTAAAGGCGTGCGCCACCACCGCCCGATGCATTTATTCTTATATAAGAAGTCAGAGGGTCATTATTTCAGGGAACAAAGTGGCTGGGTGGAAAAAGCACAAGGCTACAGGCTCAAGCAAAGCCACATCATTCCAACTCACTTCTTTCCAGCTACCAACTGATGCAAATACCAACTTAGCCTAAAAAAAAAAAAAAAACCTTCTGAGCTGTGGTGTTCAGGGCCTGAATCTGATTCTGACTGCCACATAGTCACTGTTTGACCTTCAAGAACTCCATCTCTTCTTAGGGTCTCATTTTCTTTACTCATAAAGACTAAATGAGATGATCCCAAAGATTCCTCTTACAAATGACCTGTTTGACCCGTACATTCATCCTAACACTAATCCAAACCAGAACCAAGTTCTGAGCATCCTTTGCCAGGCACAGCAAGACATGTGTGAAGCGGAAATTTCTGGTTTCGTTGGAGGCTAAGTTGTGTCATGTGACATTTTTCTGAAAACTGTCTTACGAGAGGATGTTTTACAAAGAATAGACACATGGTGTTTCTCTGGAAGCTGCCTGGTGAAAGGGCATGTGATGTTTTGCTAAAACAGATTCTTGAGAGGACACAAGATGTTTGGAAAGAGTATAACCCAACAGACAGTGGACGACGCTGTGGCATTGGTTTGCCTTATGGTCTTCATTGGACTTTGCTGACTGACCCTGCTCTTCACTGACAATGCTCTGGCATTGGTGTGCCTTTCTCTCTTTGCTGATCTTCATTTTTGTGATTTCATAGAGAGTAACTTGCCAAAAAGAAATTCTCATATTTTGGTGGCTTACTTCCATGGACTTGTGCCAGTTCTTAGAGCCTCGTGGTTTCTTCTGGATTGATCTGCTGCTACTAATTATGTTTGGTGACACTATTGAACTGAATTGCTGATATACTGACAACAAAGATTGGAATCACCCCAAACAACTACTTCTAAACACGTCTATGACCCCCTTGTCCTATTAATTTTTCTTTCCCTCCTACCTTTGGTTGGCTATAAGGGAGACCTTGATGTGTTTAAGAACCCTTATTAAAGTAGGTTTGTAAAAAAAATCTAAGCCAAAACATGTGAATGTGGCCTACCACCTAAAGAAAACTGATGGCACAGAGGTTCTATATCTTGACACTGTATGGTACAAAGTGGGAAAAGCAAGATCAGCTCTCTCCCCTGCAGAGCCAACAAAGAGAAGGCATTTTCTGTCCCTCATCCTAGGTCACAGTGCCTTTTCCTAGTTTCAAATTATTTTTTGAGGTTGTTGGTGTTTATTATTTTAAGTTGCCTCTTTTCCAGGGAAAGGCAAGACTAACTCTTTCTCTCCAAACAAGTCCTTTATTTTCCAGGGTTTTACCAAAAAGAGAAAATGTTACCTGTTTCATAGCACAGAATATGCTGTTTTCAAGTTCCACAGACACTAGATTTTTATATAAGCACCGGGAGGAGCTTCACACAAACTGGCCCGTAGTAAGAATTTCTAGCCCAATTGTAGCCTCTACCTAAGTAAGTGAACAGTCTACGGCCCCAACTTCTGAACACCTGTTGGGCCTGCTGTGATCCTCCACTACTCGCTACCATATAAACCATATAAATCGTGAGCTTCCTCTCTGAGCCTCAAGGTTTGTGGGAGGACTTCATCCTGTGAAAAGAGCTCCAGAGCGCTGTGCCAACTGAAGTCACTGGGTCTCTAGTTGGGCTTTTATGGGAGTTAGCGCCTAGCCTTGCCTCCCACAGCTTTTCTTGCTGATGATGATAAAAAGCAAGGGGAAAGTGGTGGCTTCAAACTATAAACCCGGTCCAGCCAAAGCTGCAGGTGGATACATGCATCCCAGTGGCTTCATCGCGATCTGTGCTACCGGCATCCTCAATACCCCGCAGGGAAAACAAAAACAAAAAATCAAGCTGGGTCACTGGTTGAGGTCTCCACCCTCGTGCAAAATCAAGTCCCAGTCACCGCCTCATCCAGCCCCTTTCTGCACAGCCATCCCCTCCCCAAGCGCCGCCCGCCCCTTCCCCGGTCGCCACCAATCAGCGTCCCGACCGGCGCCCGCGGAGTCAGGTCGACAGCCATTGAGCGCCAGGGCCCGAGGCGGCGCCTCACCCGCCCCCTCGCAGGATGCCAGGCGCCCCGCAGCTGGTGAGGTGGGCGCAGCGCACGGGGCGCAGGAAGCGCGCGGGGCTGGAGAAGAGCGCGCGCCCGCCTCCGCTCCGCCTCCGTCCGGGGGCGCGGGCGCAGTGGCCCGGGCGGAGGATCGCAGGGGGCAGGGCCGAGACAGCGAGGAGGGGCACGGGAGAAAGCGGGAGCGATAAAAGGAAGCCAGGCTACCCCACCCCGCGGCAGGCCAGCGGGCAGGCTCCTGCGTCCCTTTCGTCCGGCCCTTGCCGGCGGAGGCGGCGGCGGGGAGGCGCGCGGCCCGCTGCCGGCCCATGGAGGCTTTCCCTTGGGCGCCACGCTCGCCCCGCCGCGCCCGCGCCCCCGCGCCTATGGCGCTCGTGCCCAGCGCCGCTACGTGAACGCCTCGGGCCCGGTGCACCCGCAGCCCTTCAGCTCCTGGAACGACTACCTGGGGCTAGCCACGCTCATCACCAGGGCTAGCGACCGCGGGTCCCCGCATGAGGGGCCCGGGCCCACGGCGGCGGGGCCCACGCTGGGGCCGCCCGAGGACGACGAAGACGATGACGGCGATGAGCCGGAGGCCCGGGGCCGCTACCTGGGCGGCGCGTTGGAACTGCGCGCGCTAGAGCTGTGCGCCCGCCCCGCTGAGGCCGGGTTGTTGGAGGAGCGCTTCGCTGAGCTGAACCCGTTTGCAGGGCGCGCCGCCGCGGTGCTGCTGGGCTGCGCGCCCTCCGCCTCCGCCACCTCCACGGCCGAAGTGACGCCGCGCGAAGAGCCGAGCCCTGCGTGGGCTGCCGAGCCTCGTCTGCAAGCGGCCTCTGGAGCGACCGCCGCGCGTCTGCTGAAACCGGAGCTTCAGGTGTGTGTGTTCTGCCGGAACAACAAGGAGGCGGTGGCGCTCTACACCACACACATCCTCAAGGGCCCGGACGGCCGGGTTCTGTGCCCGGTCCTGCGCCGCTACACGTGCCCCCTGTGCGGCGCCAGCGGCGACAACGCACACACCATCAAGTATTGCCCGCTCTCCAAAGTGCCACCGCCCACCGTCCGCCCGCCGCCGCGCAGCAACAGGGACAGCCTGCCCAGCAAGAAGCTGCGCTAGGAGCAGGCTGCATCGAGCTGCGTACACCTGAAACCTGCGCTCCTCTCCCGTGGCTCAACTTGGGAAGTCGTCTTGGTTTTACTGATGCCGCAAGGGCGCAGCACTTTCTTGTGGAGTGGTCGGTCTCTGACGTTGAAATCTTGAATTTTGTCCCTAGTTTCTAAAACGCGCATCCAGAACGGTGAGGGCTGTGCGGGTGTACCACCGGTTGAAGTGCGGTGAATGAGGCGCTGTTTACTGTATACGTCGTCCTATTTTAGGTGCGCATCCGTATGAAATTGTCTCTGATCTTGGATGTTTCGTTTTATGAATGGAGGCACTTTATTAGGTCTAGAGTATTTTTAATAGCCTCTGAACTGAGTGTAAAACTAACAATTGTATGGAATGTTGGGAAAATGACTATTTTATTGTTTGATGCAATTTATTTATTTTAGTTTGTCATTCTTATTGCAGGTAAAGCAACTTAGTACACTTCCCAGTATTGAGAGGGTGTTCCTCCTCGTGGCTTGTTTCTGTCCTAGATGGGAGGCTTGAAGGCACAATCTGTAGCAGGTAGAATACAGTTCCTTATCCTTTTGTGCATCAGATATTCTACTGAATTAGCAAGTAGGCCTTCCAACCCTTAAAATTAACTGTGCCAAGGCTTAATCATATCGTGTACATATTTGGAAATGGTGCTGTTTAAGAGACGTGTATTTATACAGTGACAGTATTATGAATCCATTAATCTCCCCTGTAACTATTTAGCATTTTCTCTATGCACCACCCTGATGGTCCAATTCTTTGTGTCTGATGCTAAGACATTTCCTCCTCAGAAAGGAGGAAACCTTTATAGAGCAGTGTTAACCCACCTTGATTGCTCAAGTTCAGGGTTCCTAAATAGAAAATGTGGAACTATAATGCAATAACTCAGTTCCAAAAGGTTCTACTCTGGGCGGTTTACCTTCCAATTTACAGAGGGTGTACCCGAATAAATACCACTTCAAGGCTGTAATAATTGCGGTTGGATACAAGTATCATAACCTCCCACTTGGTGGGTCCACTATTACTGAGAGACCCAAAAGATCTTTATGCAAAAGTTCCTAGCCCTTTCCAGTACTCCTGTAAATCCATCATACTGAGTGCTGGAATATGGCACAAAACTACCATCTAGACAGAAGAGACAAAGGTAAAGGTGAATTAAGATAAATTCAGACATCCACCAACACCACTATCTGCAAATATCAGCCAAGAGGTTAAGTATATAAAGCTTGCAATAGTCAGATTTAGCTAGGAATACTGGGGGTTACACTAGACAGCCTTTCATATTAAGCAGCAACTTTATAGCAAATTTGCTTTCTGTATAAAAGAGGGTAAAATGTGAAAATGCTGACAGCTGTGAACCCTATCGGTAAAAGGGAGGACATTCTTAGCAAGGAAGAAAACTATACCTGTTATTATAGCCCCATTCACTGGGCCTGGGCCTAAATTAATAAAACCATGTTCCTTGCTATTTTGCTAAAATACTAGTTTTGAGGTGAAGTTTTTCAAGTCAACATAAATTCACATCCTCTAACTCTGATTTGCCTTTTAAAAAAGGTATTCTCAATATCAAAAGCAAGATCAAGTCAGAATTGCTGTAATCCCATCAGACAATTCCCAAGGCATGTATGTATGTATGGTGCCAGTACATTAGCTGAACCACCAACACATGTACCTAATGCCAACTTTTAACTTTTGGCATCTTACTAAAACTAAAGGCTACAGAAACTGGCATTGAGAAGGCTCTGGAAAATATCCTGTTAGGTAGCTGTTACATTAACAGAGATACATATAGCTGTCAGGAAAGTGCTTCTAAACATGGAGGACCCAATACCTACATAAAAATGAGGCAATAGTGGTGTGCCTACAACCCCAGTGCTGATGAGGCAGATAAGCTCTAGGTCTGCATGAAAAGTATCTCATAAGCTAGGTGGTCGTCTGAAGTTGGGACCTCCATATTCATCTGCAAATTTGGGGTAATTTAAGCCAAAGGCAGCTGCAGTTACATCACTGGGGAGGCAGTGGCCCTCTGCCTGGATTCATTAACAAGGCTATAGCTCCAGGTATGGAAAACTCCAGATTCAAACACCTTGAAGAGTTTGATTGAGTAGCGCAACCCTTGACCTCTGACCTCCATGTCCACATAAAATTGTATCCCAGAGTGTTTTCCAACCCATGCCAAGTCTGTTTCCCATGCTAAAAGTATACAAGCAAAAAAAAAAAAAAGTGTTCTAGAGCAAATAAACTTAGCCCTAAAAATAATCAATCCTTTAATCCTGACACTCAGGAGGCAGAGGAAGGCTAAGCAATCGTTGGAATGCAATGTTATAAGGGTTTTGCAAAAAATGTTTACAGTAGATATCCAAGTTTAGGGCTGGGGTATAGCTCAATGATTAAGAGCACTTGCCTAGAATGCACAAAACCCTAGGATCAATACCCATTATTAAAGGGACAAAAATGAAACTTAAAACCCAAAGTTTCATATAATGCTTTGATAAAGCTGGCTTCTGCCTAAGAATGCACTGTGGATCTGGCTAGACCACAAAGAGCACAGCATTGTAACAGCTTCACCATGGGCAGAGGTACAGGTTGTGCTGTGCTTTAGCCTGCATTTGTCTATCCAAACTTGTTAAGCTTTTTTTTTGTACTTTATTTTTCCTATCAAGTCCTTTACAGAAGTTAAATGGCTTTGATTAGAACTTTTGTTAGATATATTAAACCAAAACTATGTATTTCAAAACTAAAACCATGTATTTCAAAACTAAAACCATGTATTTCAAAACTATCAGAAATGTGTTTATTCCAGATTTTGTTGTCTCGAGTTTTCTTAATAACATTCCCTCTGCTGTCTCATAGTTCTATTATCAATACAACTTTGCCAAAGTGTCTTTGGGAAAAACATTAAGACTGAGTTTCACCAGCCAAAACTGACCTGGAAAATTCTGGGATTAAGAGCCATGTGGCGCTGGTGGTTCTTGACTAATATCCCAGACATATGTTTGATCCCCGTCCTGGCTGGCACTCTATAGATAAGCTTGATGTCGCTCTTCTAAAGGTTCTCTCCACCTTCAAGCACAGCTATAGAAGCTTTAAGGCTCCATTTGTTTACAACTGCAGAAGCCACAGGGCTCACCTGGCACATCAGAAGATTGATCAGCTTTCCTTTAACCTGTTTAATGCTGGTGGGGTGGCAGTGGAAGAACTATGATAGTAGGAACCTATGAGCTAGACCACAAAGCAAAAGCATCAGATACTTCTGCCCCCACCCTGTTCTCTGGGTTCTCTCCCAGAACAAAGAGCAGAAAATATCTGGAAACCCTAACTGAGCCACAAGGCTGGGGTCTGCAGAAAAACCTGCTCCCCAACCTTGTGCATTCATCTAATAAATGTAGCTGATCAAAAGAATCACTTGCTGGGATGATCTATGGCATATCAGCACCTGGCTCACTAGTGAAAACATATCTAAGCAGGTTACTGCCCCAAATAAAACCAGTAGTCTTTCAAACAAACAAAAAAAAACCCAAAAACCAGTGTAAGTACTTTTACTTGTTCTGACTGAGTGAGCCCTCTAGCCACAAGAAAACTTCCATGTTTTGAAATTTCAGTCCTTGGTAACAAAGTAGAAAATCAGTACTATCTCTTCTGGCCTGAGAGCTTTACCAGTATAGTATTTTAAACCACTACTTAGTAAAATTTATAGGCTTACACATGTTAAGTTTGTGGCAAAAATCCTCTACAACTATGTTATGGGTTTTTTCCCCCCTAATTTCTGATGAAACCCAAGGTGGTAAAAATGTTTCCGTGAACAAAGGCACTTCAAACTTGCTAGCTGGTATTATTTGCGTTTTGTGTTACTCTATAAGTTATACTCTATAAGTTATTCTTTTGATACTAACAATGACATATTTTAACAGCACTGATAAAAATTCACAGAAATGTAATTGACAAATCAACACTAACACCAATTATGTAAGTATTTTATTTATCACCAAAGAAAAAAACACAGCAGCAAGTTCTGTGTTGGCTTCAATAAGACCAAATGGTTACTCTTTTTTAACACAGCTACTACACTCCAAAATTGAAGTCAACACAGTCATCACTACAAATTACTTGTTGAAATAATCTATCCTGAAGAAAGAAAATTAGGAAAAAGAATTTAAACAATTCCTCCAAACCACACATTTATAAATATTGTCATATTTAAAATGCTTGAAAGGCATGAATTAGTGGAAAAGCAGTTTTCTTTTGGCAACAGAAAAAAAAAGAAACCCACAACAGTTTACCAAATGTTCTAGGAACCCAAAGCTGTACTGTTCTGGATCTGCACTTGAGCAGCATCGTCATGATGATGACTAAAAAATGCTTTATACTCACCTCTCTCAAGTAAAGTCTACAGAAAACCCCATTACAACCAGTGTTTGTAATGTCTACTACACTGATCAGAAGCTATAAACTGCCTAAATGTAGTTAATAGTAAATACCTGAGAAGGTATGTTCTACTGATGGGAAAGCTGTCAGATCAGTTGGCTTAAAGGGTTTTCAAATGTTTCAAGAGAACCTTACCTTATTCCAAATTAATATCTGATACTTCAAAATCAAAACAAAAAGATCAATTGTATACCAAGATAAGGTGTTTACACCTGAAAGGTTCACATTTTTATTTTTTAGGTTTTTTTTTAACAAATGATTGATGAAATAATGTAACACCTTAAGTTTCAGAAAATGGCATGGTTTTCCAACCTCCTGTAAATACAGTGCATGATCAATCTATTATATATGATTAATACAAGTTCATGCTTTTTTGTGTTATGGTGAGACAACATTAAAGAATTCAATTTAGACTGGTTGAAGCACAAGTATAATAATCCTTGAATGTGATCAAACCTATGTAAGCCACAAGTTTGACTCCATCATCTTGGGACTTAACGTCGTACTGTGGTCCATCCATCTTCATCAGTTTCATTCTTAGTGCGACGAAGGGACTCCCTATCTTTCTCAGCTCTCCAGGATGCTTTCTCTTTCTCACCTTCTCGTTCTCTCTCTCTTTCTCTATCTCTTGAAAGAGCTGGGGGAGGAACACGACGAGGTGGATCCCTTTCTTCAGTCCGGTCATCTTTCCTGTCATCAGTGCGTCTCCAAGAGCTTGCTAGAAAAGTTTAACATCTTTAAGTGTAGGCTTGAACTATTTATTGGTTGAAAATAAGCAAAAGTGAAACTTAAGAAATGTCTGCCTGAAACTACTTGGAAAACCAACAATGCAGAATCACACTAAAAGCCCCCACATTTTAATTATTGTCATTTCTGACCAAAATCTTTAAAATATGAACTTGCTGACATAATTGAAAACTGGAAGTATTTCAATGGTCATAAACCTAAGACAGGGTACCAAAAATCAGAATGTTATATTAAAAGATTTTTGGCTCTTGAATTTTATCAAATGAGTTATAAAATTTAAGATTTTAAGTTATTAGTTTTAATACTCTCAGGGAGTGACTTCTTTTGCTACCATGTGAATCCCCTTGAAATCAAGTAGTTAGGAGAAAACACAAAGCCCCTCTTCATTTTGCCGTTATCACCAGCTCTAATATCTCCACATTTATACTCTTGTATTCATCCACAAGAACCTTACATAATTAGTACTGTCTCCAATTTCATTAATATCAATTTCTGCTGCCTATCATTTAGCATATTGCTACATTCACCTTACAGATGAGCTTACATCACAACCTGACAAGTACAGGGTTCATATTAATTTAATCATCAGGGTTCATATTAATTTAAAAGACAAGCAGTTTTCCAATATTCCAACAAGCAAAGTATCTCTACCTTCTTCTCGCTCTGATCTGAGGGGAGGTCCTCTCCGATCTCTATCATCTCTTAAATCCCTTCTGTCTCTCAGGTCTCTCAGATCACGACGATCATCCCTATCCCGCCGACGGTCATCCCTGTCCCTATCATCACGGCGACTTGAATCTCTCCAGCTTGAAGACTCTTCTGCTGGTCCTCTTCTCCAGCCACCTTCATCCCTGTGGCCATTTAAAGTGACAAGCTCAGTTCTTGACAGAATATATGGATAATTATAAGCAACACACCATCTGGGTGGTGTTAGTGCATGTCTTTAATCCCAGCATTTAGGAAGCAGGCAGATTTCTGATTTCCAGGCTAGCCTGGTCTATAGAGTGTGTTCCAAGATAGCCAGGGCTACATAAAGCCCTGTCTCAACCCCTCCCGCAAGAAGCCAACACCCCCCGGCCCAGAAAAACAAAACAAAAAGAGCAACACACCAAATCTAGTTTATTAATCTAAGTTTATCAATCTGAGTTTTAACTAACACCTTAATCTGGTATCTGGGGCATAGAAAGCAAACAGACCTTACCTGTAGCTATTTACCTAAAGATCCTACAATAGCACAACACATATTCCAAGAAAGCTAGTGCACTAGCCACAAAAAAGTTGCTGGCTGCCATGCTACTAGTACAGAGAACTTTTTTTTACTAGGCAGGAGAAACAAGCTAGGACTTTCACCACTAATAAAAACTGAGTGTAGCCGGGCAGTGGTGGTGCACGCCTTTAATCCCAGCACTTGGGATGGGAGGCAGAGGCAGGTGGATTTCTGAGTTCGAGGCCAGCCTGGTCTACAGAGTGAGTTCTAGGACAGCCAGGGCTATACAGAGAAACCCTGTCTCGAAAAAATAAAAAACAATAAATAATAAATAATAAATAAATAAATAAATAAATAAATAAATATAAAAACTGAGTGTGTTGTCAACTGACTATAAATCTCAACATAGGTAGAGTGGATAAAAATTTAATTTCAGGTCAACCTGAGCTACACAGAAAGATGCCATCTTCTCAAAAACAAACAAAAAAGGATTAAAACCAACTAAGCTGATCCATTGCTCTAAGAAGTACGAGTGGTAGACATCTGGACTGGTTCCTTTACCAGTTATGTAACCTACAAGCAGCCAACAGGTTAAATCCCCATAGTCTCATTTTCTAGATGGGGAGGGGAGTGTTACTCACACTCTAAATGAAACTAGAACACACACAGAGTTTAAGAGAATGCACAGCAGAGTTTAAGAGAAACCAGTTACCACAGTAGGTCATTACTAACCTGGGTCTTCTGAAACGATCCTCCCGGTCCCCATCTCTCTCTCTGTCCCTATCTCGTTCAAGATCCTTGTCATTCTCCTCTCGATCCTGATTATCTCTGTCTTTCTCTTTGTCTCTATCCCATTCACGTTCTTCTGATGGTCTTGATTCTCGAGGTGGACCCCAACTCTCTTCTCTAGCCTTTTCTTTCTCTCTCCATCCACCTAGTTTATAAAAAAGAAGCAATTTTATTTTTAACAAATTAGCAACTGTAAGTTTATGTGGTGCTGGGGATTTAACAGAAGGCCTGATTTATTCTAAGAAAGTACTCTATCATCTGAGCTCATCCCTTTACAAAGCCTTTACAGAGGTATCTTAACATTAATTCATCATCCTAATTGAAGATACTTTTAATGCCCCTTTTAACAAAAAAGCATGTATATCCATGAATGGTTAGATGTAATGTTTCATAAAATAGAGACTATCAAATTTTTCCTGCTGTATACACTGAATGCCAGTATCTAATTTTACTAGACTACTCAGTTAAGAAGGTAACTTGAGAGTTTACTGGGAGTGACCACTCAACTATGAATTTAAACCCTGTAACACTTTTTATCAAAGACTCTTCTTTAGTCCTGTCCTCTGTGACATCATTAGACCATCCAGTCATAAAACAAGGATAAATGCTTGGATTCTGCCTAGTGTTACACATGAAGCAAGAGGTCAAAGCGAGCTAAGTTCTCACTGTTAGTGCATCATAGCTACAAAGCTAATCACCAGCATTGTACCTGACTTTCATATCAACAAGTGCAAAAATACAGACTTAAATCCCATTTACATTATCTTGTTTAATCCTTAAGTCAATCATTATTACTGCCAGATTCATGACTTTTTAAAGACAGGTTTCTCTATGTAGTCTGGCTGTCCTGAAACTTGCCATGTAGACTAGACTAGCCTTGAACTTAGAAAGATCCTCTGCCTCCAAGAGTGCTGAGAGCATAATAGCTGTGCCATTATGCACAGCCTACATTCAAAATATTTATAATCAAATAATTAAAGACACCTAACCTTCTATTTCTTCTAGGATTCCTCAGTACTTGACAACTTTTTATAGGATACAACTACAATTTACTGAGAATCTATCATACTGTCAACCCCATTTTACAAAAGGCATGGAAGCCACTTATCCTAAGGTCACATAATTGACAGTGAAATATGACCAAACAAGAAAAAACAAAAAGGTTTGCCACAGATAACACAACTAGTAAAAGCAAAATTAGTAATTAGATCTGAACCCATTAAGTTTTATTCTGGGTACTGCAGAAAGAAGTGGCAGTAGGGGGAAAAATGGCAGAAACCAGTTAGTAGGGCAAGGGCAAAGGAATAGAAGTAGGTAGATTTAAGATCATCAAAAGGCAGATAAGGGCTGGAGAGGTGGCTCAATGGTTGACAGCATATATTGTTCCTGCAGTTCAATTCTCTACACCCATGTCAGATAGCTCATAACCAACTGCCTTCACTCCATTCCCAGGAAATTTGATGCTCTGGTCTCCATGGACACCTGCATTCACATGTGCATACCCATATATAGGTATACATTCACATGTAATTTAAAAAATAACGAATCTTTTAAAAAAGAGCTGAGATAAATGACAGACAACACAAAGGCTCAAACAGAAAGAGAACTCCTAGTTTACACATTTAAGACAGTGGTTCACAGAGCAGGTGTGTATTTGGAGAGTGAACAAGCTTAAGTATCAGTGAGCACTCACAAAGTTGACTAGAACAAAAATGACCCCATGGGGGGACAGTTGTGCAAACAAATATTTTAAAGTAATTTTTATGTAAAAACCACTGCATAGGCACAAGGAAAAAGACACACACACACACTGTACAACTATCATTTAGTCCTATAATTCCCCCCCCCCTTTTTTTTACATGTAAACAAATATATCAAACATTCCACAAAGCATCTTAATTTAAAAACTAGAATCTTACCTGGCTTGACAAATGGTCTCCAGGGACCAGGTCTTGCATCATCACTCCGTCTAGGAATCCGATCATCATCCATATTTCTCCAAGGCCCCCGGTCATCATCTGCACCTCTCCTGGAAATCCTATCTTCAGCAGCATTCCTCCAAGGTCCTCGGTCATCATCCAACCCTCGCCTGGGACCCCTATCATCATCCATGCCCCTCCTGGGACCCCTGTCATCATCAGCATTCCGCCAGGATGACCGTTCATCATCAGCACCTCCTCGTCTTGGCCCCCGGTCATCATCCATCCCACGTCTAGGTCCTCTGTCCTCATCTGCTGTGCGCCAGCTTCCTCTCTCATCATCCAGTCCCCGTCTGGGTGGTCTGTCATCATCCAGTCCCCGTCTGGGTGGTCTGTCGTCATCTGTGTGACGCCAGCTTCCCCTGTCATCATCACCAATTCGCCTGGGAGGCCTGTCATCATCTGCATTACGCCAGGAAGGACGGTCATCATCTGCTCCTCTACGAGAAAATCTATCTTCATCGGGACCACGTCTAGGCCCTCTGTCATCATCCAGGCCACGCCTGGGGATTCGATCATCATCTGGTCTAAGAGAAGACTCTCTCTCTTCATCATCCCCCCCAAGCGCCTCAGACGATCTTCATCTCTCCTGTGAGGCCTCTCATCATCCCGAGTTTCTCGTCTCCACTCCCTAAGGAGAAACAAGGTATAGCTTTAAAAACAAATTTTTCAAGAAGAATATGGATCCTTGATTTCACTATTTCTTACAAATCACTAAGTCTGAATTCATTAACTCAGGACCTTTAAAAATGTTTTCTAAATAAAAACTATGCAAATTCACTATCTTAAATCAATAGAGACTAACAATGAGATAACGGCCTAAAAAAAAATTACCCATATTTTACGATGAGCTTCCTCTAAACTTTAATTTCTGCATAAAATTAAAGCTACTATTCCTGTCCACCACTAGCTGTTACCATAAAAATTAGTCAAGAACTGAGCAAGTAGCTAGCTTAGTGGTAGTGTGCTCACTATGCTAAGTTACCAACCTTGGGTTCTATACCCATTACCAATAAAACCAGGTATGGTGGCACAACAAGGTTGTAAATCCAACCCTTGGGAGGTAGACAAGATTGAGAGTTCAGGGTCATCCTAAAGCTACAAAAAAACCCTGACCTTGACTCAAATAACAGGTGGACCTGCACACGATTCTTACAGAAACTTCACCTTTTTTTCTACACGTCTGATTTTAAATCCCAGATACGAGGATCCAAGACAAAGTGCACTGATCTCATGATTCTACTTACTTTTCTGGTGGGCCTCTTCTCCACTCAGAGTCAGCTTCTGGTCCTTTTCTCCAGGTGCCTTCTGAATCTCGATCTCCCCACCGAGAGTCCTGCAGACAAAGCAAAAAGGCACATGCATAGTAATAAAAGTTATGTTACAACTACTGGAGTTAACAATCAAGTACTTCATTCTTTAATTAAGCAAACCTCAAGATCCTAAAATAAGACTGGTTAAAATGAGGCACGGTAGCTGTAACTTCATTGCTTGAAGACAGAGACAATATGATGAGGAGCCAGTCTTGGCTGTGTAAGACCTTGTACTCCCACAGAAATAAAAAACTAGGGACTGGAAAGAGCTCAGTGGTTAAGTGTATGTGCTGTTCTTCTGATCACAGTTTAGTTCCCAGCACCAATATAAGATGGCTCACAATTACCTGTAACTCCTGCTCCAGTGAATCCAACAACTCAGCACTCATGTGCACCTACCTCCATGTACATAACTAAAAATTATCTATTGAAAAATTATTTTTTTGGAAAAAAAGGAATCAATAAACAAGCAGTATTTTGTTTAAAGGGCAAAGCAGTAAGTAACTCAGAGTGACTGAAGCACAAGCTGATGAAACTGGTGAAAAGGGCTAAGTATGTTTGCCTTTTCCCCTAGGAAATGAGTACAAACCAAATGAAGCAGAGACAGAAGAGTAGATTTAAGAGACCTTTTTGTTGCCATTATGAAAACTGAAGCAATCTGAAGTATGGAAGATTATGACTGGGGAAACAGTTTAGAAATCAGAATAACACATGGGCTAACTAAAACTGAACTATGGACAACAAACCATCAATTAGAACAATTCAAGAGGTGAGAGAAACAAGTCATTTTTGCATACTAATAATATCAAGAAGTCTAATTATATTGTTGTACTATACATTCTGAACGAAGTTGGAATGGACCCAACTATCTCTCCCAAGTGATGGAGACACTGGGAATACAAACAGATCTTTGTATCTAAGTAGTCAGAGAATATCAAGTAGTTAGAGAAATCAGGCCACAATATTACAAGAAAATTCACTGGTGTATCTACATGTAATTAAAACAGAATAAGCCGGGCGGTGGTGGCGCACGCCTTTAATCCCAGCACTTGGGAGGCAGAGGCAGGCGGATTTCTGAGTTCGAGGCCAGCCTGGTCTACAGAGTGAGTTCCAGGACAGCCCGGGCTACACAGAAAACAGAATAAATACATAAGGTCTAGGAAGACAGCTAAGTAATAGGGGATTTGCCAGATAAAGTAAAGATTACGATCCAGCACCAAAGAAAAAAACAAGAATAACTTCTATACTCACCTTCCTAGAAAGTGGGTCATCACCAAGTCTCCTTTCTTCCTCTCTGCGCCTTTCCCTTTCTTCAATTTCCAGCTCTCTTTGTCGCTTTTTCCTTTCTACTTCTTCCAATTTCTTGACTCGCTCCTGATACTCTCTAAGTTCTTCCTCCCGTTTTGCTCTCTCAGCACGTTCTCTTTCTTCTCTCTCTATGAAAATTTGTCAGGTTACTCAAATGTGCTTCCCACCCATACCTTTCTCCTACTATCAGGATTGCTTTTCTAGTATAAACCAGAGATGCACTCTTGTTTTAGAAGGCAATATTAAATAAAACATGACCAGCAATTACACATAATCTAACTGTATGTATTTAATCCTCAGAATCTACATAAAAATGAAAGGAAAAAACTGACTCTTTAAAGTTGGCCTCTGACCTCCAACCATGCACCCTCCCCTACACATCATACATACCCAATAATTTAGAAAAACTTTGGAATTTAAGGTAGATGGCAATCAGCAGATAGAGATTAAGATTCAAAAACCAAATAAGAAACACACACACACACCCTGACAAAAAGAAAAAACCCACAAATAGTCCACAACCATTTAGGATAGCCCTATACACTAATCATGTTTTTGTTCGGTCATACAAATCTAGGCATAATTAGGAGGGAAGAATATCAACCTAGGAACTTGCCTCTATCAGAATGGCCTGTCTGTGAGCATATGATATGTTCTTGATTACTAATGGCTGTAGGAGGGTCCACTGTGGGCAATACCATCCCTGGGCAGGTGTGCCTGGGCTACTATATAAGAAAGGTAGCTCAGCAAGTCAGAGGGAGTGATCAAGGAAGCAGCTTTCTTCTGTGGTCTTTGTTTCAGTACCTTGAACCTCCTGGCAGAAAGTCTGGCTTCCCTCAATGATGAACCATGATATGGAATCCAAATAAACCCTCTCTTTATCCCCCAAAGTGCTTTTGTTCAGTGTTTTATTGCAGCAACAGAAACCATACTAGAACAAATTCTACTGAATATATGGGGTTCCAGGTATAGAACCACAGATGTAATTATAATTAATGACAAAGGATACTAAACACCAACAGGAAAAGCATAAAGTATGTAGCTATAGGTTGATAGAGGAAACAGCACCAACAATTCAATGCACTAGGTTATCTGATCCCTTGGTTTCTAAATAAGATTGTGAAATATGGAACCCACACCTATCATGCAGTTTAATCTAATGGTCACCATGGTTACCTTTGAGCATCTGCTCCTCTGCCCTCCTCTGCTCTTCCTCTTCCTTTTCTCTGTAGTAAGTTATTTTGCGTTCTTCTTTCCGCTGCCTTTTCCTTTCTTCCAGGCGATTATGCCTTTCTTCTGCTAAACGCTCTTCAAACTGTTTCAGTTTTTCCTGCAAATTGAACAGTTACCCCCCACAGGTCAATTTTTTTAAGATATAAACATGAGTAACAGTTTTACACTTGTAAGTTCACACAATCTGAAAAACCATAGAAAGTGGCCACCAAGTAAATACAAAAGCAGAATCTCTAAATGGGTAAAGAAATATTGTGTCATGTTTGTTAAATTATGAATTAATATTATCTACACATTGGACTAATATTGAGAGCTTGCCTGGCACATTTTAGGTGGTAGATTCAACTCCCAGTTTCACCCCCTATCTCAAAAGTCACATTTTACTTATAATAAAGAAATTAACTTAAAGCTTTTAACTACAAAATATCTTTGATATAGTTCATTTCTTTTTTTTTTTTTTTTTGAGACACAGTCCCTCTACATACTCATGGCTGTCCTAGAACTCAATACGTAGACCAAGCTGACCCCCAACTCAAGAACTGCCTGCCACTGACTCCCAAGTACTATTATTAAGAGAATGTACCTAGATGCCTGGCCCTGATCTAATTCACTTCTGAATCAAAAAGTAAAAATAAGACTTAATAAAAAAAAAATCTGGAGGTAGCTATGTGGTGGGCCTGAAATTCTATCCTGCAACTGCCCCAAAAAAATCTCACACTTAAAAAAATATGATCAAAATAATCAACTTTCATCTTTGAAACATTTGAGAAGATTAAAATATCTCCCAATTCATCTATACAAATACTGAATAATTACCTGTTAAACATTAATTTAAGATAGACTATGTTAAGGGAAAATCCTCAAAATAAAACTAAAAGTTCACAAATTACCTTTTCCCTAAACAAAACATAGTGAGCTCACCTCATAGACAGACTGCCGGGCAGCTTTGAGCCGCATCACAAATAGATCTCTGTCTTCCAACATTCGTGACATCCGATTCTTATGCTCCAGAGCTTTTTCTCGTTCTAGCTGCATTGTAGTAATCTGAAAGTACACAACACTAGGTTAACCTCCAAAGCATGTCATTACTAATTTACCCCAAGAAGACTCTACCATTCTTTAAAACTGAGAAGCTTCTCCTTCCCTATTGTATTTTGCAGTGTAAACAGAGCATCCCAACAGATCCCCTAATAGAAGTCAGGGACAAGGTGTAAGTGAGTCCTACGAGATTTTGAATAGTTTTAATTTTACTGGAAATTAAGGCAAAATGTCAGACCTTTTTCTCAGTCCTATGAAAATACAAAAGACTCCATACTGTCCCAAGTGTTTTCCATTTCTACTTAAATACTTATGCCTAAGGAGAATTATCACAAAATCTCAACTTATCCTTTAAAAAAACAGGAAGAATTAACAACACAATCCTTTAAGTCTCCAGATGGTAGACCCTGAGACTGCAGAAGTATGCCCCAAAAGTATGCCCTTTCTCTCATTTATGTGCACATAAGGCTGTAATTACGTTTCTTATTAAACTTCTATTGTGAACATTTCTTTTTCCAGTAAGCAGAACCATTAAAGCATTACAACTAGCAAAAGAATTTAAAAACTTTTTTCTGGCTGACTTATAACTTAGCTTACAGTCTATGATACCACAAAGAAATGAAAAACTTACTCTTTCTTCTTCTTGTTGTTCCCACAGGTCCATGTCTTTAACCCTTTGTTCCTCATAAGCACTCTTTATTAAAGGAATTTCTTCCAAACGCTTAGCTCTCTCAAAATAGTCAATCTGAATGGGATGGAAACAAATGCAGCGTTACAAAATAACCCCCTTTTTTGCTTTTTTTGAAGCAGGACTGCATACTGTCTGCCTCGGAACTTCCTCTAAAGACCAAAATGGCCTCAAACTTAGAAATCAGTCTGCCTGATTCCCAAGTGTGGGATTAAAAGAATGCACAAACACCACTTGGCCAAAATAGATTCTTTTTAATTTATATGAAAAGATTAACAATCCCACTAGGCAGCAGGATCAAGTATTCAAGAGCAGTCTCAGCTGCAAAGCAGTTTAAGGCCAGTTTGGAGACCTTGTTTAAAAACAACAATCCACGCCCCCCCTTCTCATTACCTTCTTTTCTTGATTCTTCAGGCGTTCCTGAAGTTCCTTCTTTTCTTTCTCCAGTTGTTCAACCTGTTTGGCCATAATAAAATCTGGATCCAATTCTTCAAGGTCCTGATGGTAACATAAAGCCAGAATTATTACAAATATTTTTATTTATTTATTTGAGTCAGAACTTCTCTCTCTATATATAGCCCTGGCTATCCTGGAATCCACTATGTAGACCAACCAGGCTGTCCTTGAACTCAGCGATACACCTGCCTCTGCCTCCCTGAGTGCTAGGATTAAAGATGTGGGCCACAATTCTTGGCTCTAAATATTTTTTAGAAGATTTAAAGATTTAAATAGGAGTTGGGGATTTAGCTCAATGGTAGAGCACTTGCCTAGCAAGCACAAAGCCCTGGGTTCAGTCCTCAGCTCTGGGGAAAAAAAAATATTTAAATATCTTTAGAAGATTTTAATTATGCGGAATAGTGTGTATGTATTTGAGTACAGATGCCTGAATGTCAGATAGTCACAAGCCATCTGATAGGGATACTGGAATTAAACCTGGTTAGGTCTTCTGAAAAAAAGCAGTACATGTTCTTAACCATCAAGCCATCTTCTCCAGGCCGCAAATTAAAGACAAATATAATTAACCATAAGCTGAGCTCACTGCTTTCTAGAATTAAATCCTACTTTTACTTCTTTAAATGGTTACTCAGTCAGGAAAAATGTCAAAATTAAGCAAATGAGGCTCAAGAGTAAAGAGACTACATACTTCAATGTCAATATCTTTAAATGCTTTGGCACCCAGCTCTGTCTTCTTGATCTGCTCTAACCGCTCCCGAACAGTTTTCTTCTTGATTTGCTCATGTTCTTGAAGGATTCGTTCCTTCTCTCTTTCCTTTGCCTCTTGGCGCAGCCTTTCTTCTTCAGCCTTCCGTACTTTCTGGAGTTCAGCTTCCCTCTGCTCTAGTTCTTCCTTCTCACGTTGAATATTCAGACTCTCAAGACGCTCTTTTCTTTCCTCAATTGTCTGTCTCCGAGCCAAAATTCTCTGATGCTCTTTTCGTGAATTTTTAAGATATGCAGTAACTGCCAACTGATGCTGTTCTTCTTTCTCTTGCTGCAAAAAAAAAACAAAACAAAGCATTTACAATGATCATAAATATATCCTGGTATTAGACAGCACTAGTAAAAATAATTATGAAATATTGGCTTTCCAATATAGATAATGTTCTAGTAGTACAAACTACTGTGGCACTTTCAGTCTCTTAACTAGCAGTGACACAACCTAAGACACCATTTGCAAGTCTATTATTGTTCTTGGCACCAAATGTATTCTGTCAAACCAAGAAAAATATAAAGAGAGCTCATCAACAATAATTAAGCAAGAACCCAATCACCTCAACAAATTGGGCCACAGCCGTGGTATTTTATGAAGCAACCCATTATTACTATATAACCCATGAGACATATTTAAAGGCAGTTCAATGGCTTGCTTGACAAAAGCATCTCAACCACCAGTGAATAGGAAATCATAAAATCCTTTCTGCAAATTTCATCTCTACCCATATTGTAAAAACTTTTATAACTGATATCCCTCAAGACACATACCAGAATGTGAGCAGGCTTGATGACTTCAAGTGCTTTTGCAAGCACTGAAGACATGGCTGTAAGTTGATTTCTTATTTGTTCTGAAGGCATGCTCTGCAGATGAGGACCAATTGGGGCATCTTCTCGAGTTGCATAATTCAGGTCGGATCCAAAACTCAGAGTCCGAGAAGTATGGTCAATACGGACCTTTAAAAATTAAATTATCAATAACCAAGCATATATTACAACTGAATCTGAGAAGAAAATTATCAAGCCAAAGTTAATAGTAAAGTAATGAAAATTTGTTCAGTGAGTTTTTAAAAGATACCATTGTACCAGAAACAGAAAAACAAAAGATTTGTTCTTTCTAGTTCTCAAAGACCATATAAACTGCCAATGCTCCTTATAACACATACCTGCAGGTCACAGTGCCTGGCTGCATCTACTATGGCCCGTTCCAGTTGGAAAGCATCAACAAAAGGAACCAGAGAAGTCAAACGAGAAAACTCAATGCTCTGATAAATCTGTGCCACCTGCACAAAAAAAGACAAGGTTAATAACAACAGCTACTACTTAATCAGACTTTTTCTGTGCAATTTCATGGTAGCTACAGGAAGCAGAAATTATGCCCACTGTTCACAAAGGGAAAAACTGAAGTTCATACAATTCAGCCTAGCAATAGACTACTGGAACTAGGGTTTCAAGCCCAGGCTCCAAATCATATGCTATGACCACATTATACTTATCTATTTTCTGAATTCCCAATTTCATGAATTAGAATAAAACTAATGGTCACTGACATATTCATAGATAAAGGCCTGCTACTTACCTAATATAAATATTTCTCTTTTTTTGTCTGAAGGAGACTGGCAGAATTACTATATGCAGTTACTCTGCTAATTAACCTTCAACTATTTGTATAGCACATAAGAAATAACACTGCTCACATATTCAAAAGAAAGCAGGTCAATGAAATGTGCAAACACACCTTAATAACTCCTCACGAAATAAAAATAAAGTAAGTACAAAGCACTTATTCCACTAATAAACCACATCACTTAACCATAGTCATGACACTGGCCTAACATGATGAAAACACTAATAGCTAGTGTGAACAAAAGACTACTCATTCATTACTGCTAAGATGCTCTTGTAATATAATCTCAGGCACTGCTAAAGTATTATATAAACTGTGTAACTAATTCCACATATTTACAGAAGCTTCACTCATATACAAAGGCATGAGTGTGTTGTATTTTTGATGCTGTAACAATTTCTAATGAGAAACCTGTAAAAGGAGCTCCAGTGGCACTAGAAAGAGGTGTTTTCATTACTATTATCTGAGCAAGTGTACTGTAGAACTTTCAGACTATAAAAAAATCATGTAGGTAAGATTTTTAAAGGAATAAGGTATCTCTATATTAACAAAAGAACAGCAATACACACCTTTAATCTCAGAACTTGGGAGCAGTAACTCATAAAGAAAAGAAAATTAGGGGAGGGAAAAAGCCATTGACTCTGCTTTGAAATTACAAATACAGAAAATTGGGCGGGAGTGGAATCTGGGGTAGCTTTCATTCTTAAATAATTCTAATTTTTTTTTTTCAGTAGTATCATTGAAATAAAGAGTAGAGTGGCTATAGATGACAGAGGATTCCCAGAGCCAACCAGTCTAGCTAATTTGTGAGCTGCAGGTTCAGTAACAGGTGATCTCAAAATAGAAGACAGTAAAGATAGTCAATGTCCACCTCTAGTCTCCATATACTGGCGTGCACATTTACAAAACAAGTGTGTATAGATGTATATACTACATGATACATACAAAGACAAGAGCACAAATCTCAGTTTCTCCATAAATCATTTGCTTTTATTTTACCTGTTGCAGAAGGCGAAGTATGGTATTGTTCTGTAGCTGTGGTACATATTGTTGCAATTCTGGTTCCTTTTCAGGTTGTTCTCTGACCCAATTTAATACCTATAAAATCAATTAAGTTGAGAAAAAAATAGTTTATATGCAGAAGACATAAAGTTCACATTCTCTCGCTGGTCAGTGGTGGTGCACACCTTTAGTCCCAGCACTTGGGAGGCAGAGGCAGGTGGATTTCTGAATTCAAAGCCAGCCTGGTCTACAGAGTGAGTTCCAGGACAGCCAGGGCTACAGAGAAACTCTGTCTCGAAAAACCAAAAAGTTTACATTCTTTCAACTTCTTCATATATACAAACCAGCATACATAAACATACAAAATTCATCCAACAACACTATCAATTCTTGTCTGAAAGTAACTGACAGAAGTGGCTAAAGTAGTCATGCTGCCAATTTACCTCCCAAACTTTGTTTAGCATCAGAAATATCTTTTCTCTTGATACGAAGAAAATAAAATGTGCTTTTCTCAACACATTGGGGAATAATGTGTTCCTTAGACAAATACAATGCTCAATTGCAATAATGGCAGCCATATAGTAAAGACCAAAATGCCTATGCCAAAACCTACCTTTGTAACTCTCTCACAGAGTTTTAGTGGGTTGAATTCCACCTCCAACCAGTTGTAAAGGTCTTTCACTTCTGGGACAACATATTGTAGCACATTGAACCTGACCTATAGTAAGAAAATCAAGAAGTTTAACTGCTAAAGAAAATTTTCCAACTGGGAATCTGAACTGACTATAAATTAAAACTAGATTATCTGGCCTCAATTCCCTGTAAACTCACCAAATACCCGAATACAATACCCATGTTGTTACTACTTATTAACAGCAAAAAAAAAAAAAAAAAAAAAAAAAAAAAACAAACAAAACTTGAAAATACAATAAACCATAAAGTAAAATGATATACAAGTATCACAAAATTACCAGAACAGCACTATTCTTTTAGAGTAAAATTAAAAGGGCTCAGTGTCCATGTTCATTTATTTAACAGCTCTGGTGCCCTCTATCATCAGGCTTATAATACAATCATATTTAAATAATACTCAAGAAAATAACTGCAGCTATCTCAAATGCCTTTTTCTTGTCATTGTTACCTAACCATGACAAATGATTTATAAGTATTCTAAGCGATCTGGAGATAATTTCAATTTTATGATTTTATATAGATTACATGTAAATACAACCACTGCTCTATTTCAGACTACTAGCATACTAGGGGTTTTGATGTCTACTGGGATCTGAATCAGTACCATGCAATACTAGGTACTTGATTCACCAGATACCCTATGAACCACTGCTTTAACCAACAGCCTCAAATATGCAATATATCCATTTCATCAGTGGTTTCTTGTCCACACAGCAGAAGCCTGACAATGAATCTGAATTCCGAGTATTTGATCATGAATTAAAACTTACCACAAAGTTTTCTCTACAAAGAGATACTCAGAACTTATACTAACCATATCATTAATAAGGCCGATTCTTGTGGGTGGAGCTTGAAGACCTAGCAATGTGGCAAGGCGTCGCTGCTTCTCAACTATAATACCATCCATATCCAAAAGTCGAGCAATATCAGTTCGCTCAGGAGTAATAGGAATGGAAAGAGTTGCCAAAAGAACTCTAGTAGACATTCTGTGGTGAACAAAGTTTTATTTGTTAAGACTGTAAATGTGTTTTTCTTTAATTACTTATTGTATACCAGATTATATATATATAGCACACATCATGAAAACTGAACTGTGAGGAAATGCATCCTCGTAGTCTCAATCTCCTCATCAACACTGAATGTGGCCCAATAGCAGTAAAGAAAAACTTCCTTACCAAAATAACTAAAGGTAGCTTTAGAAACTAAGAAAGTAGACTTTAAGTAAACACAATGACAGAAAATGGGAAGGGAGGGAAAAGCTAATTTTCACTTCTCTGAAACACAAAAAGTCAGCACTATAAAATGCCTATGTTTCAGCGCCCAGGAGCCTCAATAACATACACAGGAGTAAATGACTCAACAGTATTACAACATTTGTGTAAAGAACAGTATTAATTCCACTGAGGAAAACCATTTAGTTGATTTTTGTATCCTTCTATAAAACTAAGAAAAAGGCCAGTAGGGGCTACAGAGATGGCTCAGAGGTTAAGAGCATACTAACTGCTCTTCCAGAGGTCAAGTTCCCAGCAACTACATGGTGGCTCACAACCTATAATGACATCCAATGTCCTCTTCTGGTGTTTCTCAAGACAGCTACAGTCCACTCACATACATTAAACAAATAAAAAAAGCCTGTGTACACCAGGCATAGTGGTACATGCCTTTAATCCCAACACCTGGGAGGTAGTGGCAGGGAGGATCTCTGAATTCAAGTCCAGCCTCGTCTACCATGCAAGTTCCTGAACTGTCAAGGCTTCACAGAAAAATCCTCTCTTGAAAAACCAAAAAGTCAGAATACTAATACAAAGAAGGTGACATGTGAATTCCATAATTTCTGCAAGGCAATAGGTTTAATTCCTACCTTGACAAAAGAAAAAAAATTGAGGTGGGGGGGGTGGAGGCAACTGGGTTTGTTGTAGATTTTAATTATTGGAAGGGGTCTTATGTAATTTAAGCCAGCCAAGAATTTGCTGTGTATTTTAAAGTAGTTTTGAATTTTTGAGCCTCCTGGGTAAGCCTCTTATGTGCTAAGAGTAAGAGGTATGTGCCACCACACACAATCTATATTATGACTTTCTTTTAATAGCCTACAGGCTATGTTTCATGCCTATCTCCCAAATAGTCTCCATTTTATGATTCAAGTTATAAAATAAATTTTTTTTTTGGTCAGGTAGTGATGGTGCACACCTTTCATCCCAGCACTCAGGAGGCAGAGGCAGGCAGATCAACCTCCTGATCTACAGAGCAGGTTCTAAGACAGCCAAGGCTACAGAGCCCTGTCTCAAAAAGCAAAATAAAACAAACAAACAAGAACACAAAATATGAATTATTTTACCGTGATACCAAAAAATAATTATTTTTACCTTTTCCCAGGCTAGTGATATAAATTGAAGCATTCTTTAAAAATTATGCACCAACTATTATCACTGAATGAGCCATAGTTCTTAGCCATATAATCCTAAGAGTAAACAGACCCTCTCCCAGCCCCCCCCTACACTGCTGATGGTAGGTAAATGTAACATATTACTTATTTTCAACTTACAGTAGGTTGAAAATACCAGGATATAACCCTACCACAAGTCAAGAGATGTTTTATATTGGTTAATGTTTTATAATTAGGTAGAAAAAAAATTTAATTACTTAAATATACAACTTTCTCTAATAATAGAATCTATCAATACATGGATAGAAGGTTCACATGTTAACACTACCTCTATGAATATATGATCTTCTCATTTGGGTTTCCAGCAGCATTTTTTGAGGGGGCAGGAAGGATAGAAGATGGCTCAATATTCTCCCAAGGAGAACAATGGAGACACTTGGTACAGACAACTAGAGAGTACCCCTGGCCCCTAAGGAGTAGAGTCTGGAATAGTGACAAACATCCTACCAAGCATTAGCAGTACACCTTAACAGGATTTAGTCAATTTAAAATGTCCAGAAGCAAAGAAACTATGAGCTTAGGCCATACCACCACTTGGTTTAGCCTTACTACCATTCAACTCTAATATTCTTACCTTTGCATCTCATCTTGTGTAAGATTCTTTCTCATTTCTCTAGACAGATGATAAAGACGATGAAGTGTAGATGCATGAAACAAAGCATTTCCAGATTTCCAAAACACCGTTGAAACTTTGTTATAGTAATTTGCCATCAACTGAGGCTTAGGTGGTTTTTTAGACAAGGAAAATAGTCCATGAATATCTTCCACAGCTTTGAAGGCTTCCTAAAACATTAGGAATTAATTAATTCCTAATTACACAAATTAATCACTTAATTATAAAACCAAATGTAAACCTCTTGCGAAGCTAAAACAGATTATAAATAAAAATAAAAACAAAAATGCCCAACATGGTTTTATTTCTAGAATGTCTGATAAACTTGAGAGATTATAGTAAGTATAAAAATGCTATCTGGAAATCTATTTAAACAATGTTTAGGTAATAGTATAATTATAGCACAATAAGAAAATATTTGTTTATTAGCATACTACTTGCCGCAATATAAAGGCGAAATCAGGAAATAGACAAAATAGAATACAGGTGATTGGGGCGAATAGAAGAGTGAAGAGAAATTGTGGTCATGAAATAAATGAGACTAAATTAGTAATAAAAAACAAAGAATCCAGGTGATCTGTGCGTGATGGCACAATGGATGAACATTTCTTTAAGCTTATCCACTTTTCCTAATAATGTTTGCTTGTCCTCTACAAGTAATAATTTAAGATGGGTGTCCCTATTAAAAAAAAGAAAAAGATGACCATGGACAAGAGCAGAAAAATTAGACCAATTTTCACTTGGCCCATTTTTTAATTAATTTCTTATCATTTCAATTGACTTTATGTGAAATATAAAAGCCTTTAAGTTATAAAGCAACAAAATGTTGTGAATCTATCCTAAGGAGGAAGAGGTCAGGAAGCTTTTCAGTATCACTGCCATCTCTAAAATGCAGCTTACATGATATATGTACAATGCTAAAGCAGCACTTCTCATAAAGTACAATAAAGTTAGAATGTATTATCAGATTAAACACAAAATTATGAGAAACTGCTAGTTGTCTTTAGATGTAATCGGCGTCGTTGCACATGCCCTGGGTTTGGTACCCAACACAGAAGGGCATGCATACACACAAACAGGTACTAATTCCCCCTTTACCAAAACCAAACAAAATGGAGGGTGGGGGGAGAGACGGACCCAGACACACAAAAGCACCTCCATCTTTGCAATGTTTTCCCCACAGCTCATAGAAATCAGTCATAATGGAGGGTTTTGGGTTAGTTTTTTTTTTCCCATAAAATGAAAAGATAACATGATTTGGCCTAGATCTTGTAAGCAATTAAGAACTGAAATATGAACTTCCTGTTTAGAGATCTTCTTGCTCCATCAAACAATCTTAAATTCTCAGGTTACCTCCTGAAATTAACCAGTAATAGCAGTACTCAAGAAGAGGAAAGAAGTAATGTGATACAAAGCTAATAGTTAAACTTGCCTGCCATAATTCCATGCTGATAGCACTGTCCAACTGAACAAGTCTGGTTTCCAAATGCATGGACTGGCTCTCTGGATTATTAAGATTGATTGCTGTGCTTTGGTTATGGTGGCGCTGAATCTGGGATAAGTGCATTCGCAAGTTATCGCATAGCTTGCGGAACTCAGCCTTGCGAGTATACTGGAGGCAGAATTTGAAAGCTGTAAGCATAATTGTCAAACAAGAATTAGATTTTTTTTTTTGTCAACTTATTTTATATGTCACATATTAAGATCAACTTTAACAAGATTCACTTAACTCCCTCCATATACTACCTATAGCACAACACTGAATCCTAAGCAAACTAAAAGACATGGTCATAAGTTCTGGCCCAAAATAAATTCTAGAAATTTACAAATAGGAAATGAATGGAATTTAAATTTAGGAAAGACTCAGGAGCTGTAAAGATGAACTTCTGTCTACTCCAGAGGACGCAGTTTAGATTCCTAGAACCCACATGGCAGCTCAAGACCAACTGTAATTCTAGTTCCAGGCTATCTGGTGTCCTCTTCTGGCCTCTGCAGGCACCAGGCATGCACCTGGCACATAGACATACATGCAGTCAAAACACCCTCACACAAAAAATAAATTAATTCAAAACAAATAAATTTAGAACTCACCTTTAAAGACCTAAAGAACACAAACTTGTAGGCTGAAATACAATGAACTTATATATCTAATGTACAAATAGTATTTCTAACTCAACAAACCTAAAACAAGCAATTTGATATAACCTCAACTCAATACTTTTATCAAATCAGAAAAGGCCCACGTTAGCTTGGGGACATGAATATGATGCATATGTGGTATATACATAAATAAACAGGTTTCAATATTCCTACTAAAACAGTCTTAGCTGAAAGTTACCAACACGTAAAGAAATAATGAGCCAGGTATGGTGGATTTGTGCCTGTAATCCTCAGCATCTGGGAGACAGAAGATTAGAAATTCAAGACCAACCAAGCCTAAACTACATAGGAAAACAAGACAGAAAGACAGACATAGGAAGAAAAAAATTAAGAGAATAATCATCTCTTAAGACTGGCAATGAGCCAGGTGGTGGTGGCGCACGCCTTTAATCCCAGCACTTGGGAGGCAGAGGCAGGCGGATTTCTGAGTTCGAGGCCAGCCTGGTCTACATAGTGAGTTCCAGGACATCCAGGTCTACACAGAGAAACCCTGTCTCGAAAAACCAAAAAAAAAAAACCAAAACATTTCTCCCCCTAAAATAAATCCAAGTGTATTCGGCTATACGAGTAGAAAGGAGGGGTAAGAGATTGAGGGAAGGGAGCGTGAAATACATGTGACATGGACCAAGAGAGAGGAGTATCTGGTATTTTGTGGGGAGACAGGGTCAACACAGAAAGCAAGGAGTTGGGGTTGGGGGGGCGGGGTGATGATCAAAAATGTATTATAACAAAAACACCATAATGGAGCATATTACTGTGTGCTAACTTTAAAAGCAGAAAGGGATTCAGAAGTCAGTGGAATTTTATATGGAAATACATAACTGTAAAGACAAGCATCTTTTTCAGCTACTTATCTAATAAACAAATGTCAATCTCATTTTACTGAAGATAAAACTAGTTCTATTTTAAATAGTATAGAGAACAGAAGATTACTCTACAAAATTCTATTCTAAAGTCAACTTTTTAAATCAGTTTATTTACATTTTACATTGTCATTTTACCTTGTTGGGCGATATCATGGTAAAGGCGCTCCACTCTAGAATTGTTTCGAAGAAGGTCCAAACACTGCCTGTACGATTCCCACAGGAACTTGACCCAGGGAGTCAGTAGCAATCTATCAGTACGATCCTGAGTGTCTTCCCCACTTACTGCACTTAAGAGAACACTACAAAGAAAAATGCATTGAAAACTATTTTAGATGATTTCCTACTTTGCTCTGTGATCAGAAATCCCAAAGCAAAAATGACCATATACAGCATTTCTTCCCATACATAACCTCACATATACTATCAAGCCATCCCTCATCATCTGTTCCCAAGTTCTCAATCTATATTACAACTGTCTACATTTTAATACATGTTCTACCCCAAGGCATAAATTTTAAATATTGCTTGCATGGTTCCTGAAGTATATAAACTTTAGACTTTAAAGATAAGCAGTTTTCCCCCCTGATAATCATCTCCCTTCAAAGGGGGCGGGAGACAGTGCCCCATATACAGAAAAATAAGGGTTTAAAAATCGCATACCTGGGCCGGGCAGTGGTGGCGCACGCCTTTGATCCCAGCACTTGGGAGGCAGAGGCAGGCGGATTTCTGAGTTTGAGGCCAGCCTGGTCTACAGCGTGAGTTCAGGACAGTCAGGGCTACACAGAGAAACCCTGTCTCGAATATACAAAAAAAAAAAAAAAAAAAAAAAATCACATACCTCTCAGGAGTCTGAATATTATCTAGATCTTCTATATCTAACACCATTTGTTGGGACTCTTCTTTAGCAGCTTCTGTTTTTTCCTCTGCCAATTTCAAATATGCCCTAACAACATCTTCTAAAGATTTAATGTTTACCTACAAGAAGAAAAATGAATTTATTTTTCTCCAATGAACCAAAAAAGAAAAATGTTAAAAAGCAAATCTTGATATAAAATTTAATTTGAAAGGTAAATTTCTCAGAAAGTTCTAAAAGCACTTAAAAAAACACAAAAACAAACTCTGTACCTGCTGACAAATGTTCTTATATTGATATAATCCTTCCTTAGCCAAGTGGCTCTTGCGAAGATCCACACAAAGTTCTAAGTATTTCAACATAATTGGCTCATGTATCTTCTGCCATGTTCTGTGTTTCTTACTTTTCATAACATCATAAAGAACATCCAGGGCAGGCTGCTTTTTGCCAACCTCAAGAAATTCTGGAGGGGGAAAAATTGAATTAAAATTAGCTATACATACTATATAAAAATCTACATGATTGACCAAGGAAAATGACACAGTCAACAGGTAAAGGTCCTTGGTGCCAAGCCTGATCCTCTGAATTTTATCTCTGGAAACCACATTAGGAATAAGAGAACCCACTCTTAAAAATTGTCCCCTGGCCCTGTCAGTTCCACAAATAAATTAATGCCTGCATCTTTACTGATTACTTTAATTTTCTGACTAGTTCCCTCCCAACTTTTTTCTTTACATGTTTGGCTTTTAATAGCAATCCTATAATCATTCAATGTATGATGAAATGATTAGCATGACCTGAAAATACTGTGTCTATGTAGAGGAACTCAGTGATTTTAAAATTCCAGAAACTGAAATCATAGATGGGAGAATCTACCATAGTAACTAAAAGTTCAATTAATGACTGCATCACATTTCTGTAGCTGATTAAATTTCTAATATATTATTTTATGATGAAGGTAGACCAGCTGACTACATTTAAATGTATTTATTTCAGGACCTGCATTCCATCCATTCTCAAGAAATTTAGTGAAGTGTTAGAATTGGATAGTAAGTGCTCCCTTTGTCAGTTGGCATCTATGGCCTAATATAGGTATTTCCATACCTGTTTCCACAAAAAATTTATAACCATCTATAAAACAGCTTGCTAAAATTTTGACTTGGATCACAATGAATATAAATATGAGTTTGAAGATGTGACAGTCCATCCGCCCCTATCATGTAGTCATATATACACATACCAAAAAAAAAAAAAAGAGACAAAGAAACAAAACAAAAAGGGGTTCACAGGTCTGGAGAAGATGGCTCAATTATCTGAGTCCTACCACCCACAATTAAACAGCTCAACTGCCTGTTAATTTTCAGCTCCAGGAAGATACAATGCCTTCTCCTGGCCTCTTTCAACATTTCACACAGCATGCATGCATGCACACATACTTTTTCTTGAGTGGAGGGGTCAAAACAGGGTCTCTCCAATATAGCACAACTCAAAAATAAACTTTTAAAAGGTAAAAGGAGCTGCTGGACTTAGCATCACATACACCTTTAATCCTAGCACTCCAGAGGCTGCTGAGGCCTCTTTGGAACCAACCCCCTTTATAGAGACTCAGGAGAGCTAGGGTACACACAGAGACAGGAGAAAGTTCATGGCGAAGTATGATAACATGTTTTTTAAACACCTATTTTTTAAAGACTTATTACTTTTATCTTATGTGCATGTGTGTGTTTTGTGTTCCATGGGTGTTGAACCCTTAGAACTAGAGTTACAAGCAGTGTATAAGCTGCCTAACATGTGTACTAGGAACAGAACTACAGTCCTCTCCAAGAGCAGCAAGTATTTTTTAACTGCTGAATCATGTCATATACCTAGCCCCAGGAATGTATTTTTAAAATTAACTTTGCTGGTCGGTGGGTGGCACATGCCTTTAGTTCCAGCACTCAGGAGGCATAGGCAAATATATCTCTTAGTTCAACAACAGCCTGGTCTAAATAACGTTTCAGGATAACCAGGGCTACACAGAAAAACATTGACTTGAGGAAAAAATAAAACTAGCACTTTTCAAACAATTATCAAGAGAAATACTGATTAAGATTCAATGGTCTAAATGTTTAAGTGTCCCCCTAAACTTTGGATTGACACTCCCTAACCAAACACCATTAGGAGTTAGCATTTAAAGAGGTGACTGGATCAAAGGGTTCCACCTCTAAATGCAACAAGTAGCTGTTATACTAGATATTTGATAGCTTCCTTTTTTTTTTTTTTTTTCCTCTTATTGGGTAAGGGAACATTATTAATCTCCTCCTAAGTAGACAGTAACAAGCCAGCCAGTTCTAACCAGATATGGATTTTTTTTAGCCAACAGAAATAAGAGAAATATATTCCTGGTTTTGGTAAAGTACCCAAGATGTGATATTTTGCTACAGAACACAAACAGATCAAAATAAAGGACATTCTACAAAATGCAGGAGTACTTCTCCAATCTGTGATGATGAAAAAAATAGAAAAGTCTGAGACACTGACAATGAAGACAGGACAACTAAATGTGATGTGGTATATGAACAGGATCCTAGTGCACACTAGGGAAAGCACAGTAAACACAGGCAAATCTGTGAGTTGGAGGCTGGCTGATCTACTTAGTGAGTTCCAGGGCTAAAGTTAAGATCCTACCTCTACTACAAAACAAAATAAATGAATAAATAACTTCAGGTGATGACTCCTCAGTTGTAAAAGAGGCTTAACAGATTTTGGATGTTCATTAATGAGAACAACTGGATACGGTGAAAACTGTGCTATCTTTGAATGATTCTGTAAAACTAAAAATTGTCCTATAAAATTTAAATTAAGATTTTTAACTTTTGACTTTATGACCTTGAAAGCATTGTGTGCAATAACTAGATTTCCAAATCTAGTAGCTGCCATATAAAGCACCTTTTCAAATTAGTCAACAGAAGAGACTCTAGATTAAAAATATTATCTTAATTAAAGCCAGGAGTGGTGGTTTATGCCTGCAATCTTAGCACTTGGAAAGCTGGGGGAAAAAAAAAAAAAAGACAGAAAAGCTAAATTTCACACAAACACAAAAAGTTTCCACATGCACATTTAAAACATTATTTGAGGGAGCTAAGACACTAGTTTAACTACATCTTTAGGGTTTTTTTAAATGTTTATTTTCCTCCG
This sequence comes from Mastomys natalensis, assembly GCA_021653895.1. Lineage (NCBI taxonomy): Eukaryota > Metazoa > Chordata > Mammalia > Rodentia > Muridae > Mastomys > Mastomys natalensis. The sequence continues at coordinate 2,052,786 of JAJTUV010000357.1, forward strand.
AAAGAATAATACTGGGGCCTGGAGAGATGCAACAGTGGTTAAGAGCACTGACTGCTCTTATAGAGAGGTCCTGAGTTCAATTCCTAGCAACCACATAGTGGCTCACAACCATCTGTAATAAGTAGAATCCGATGTCCTCTTCTGATATGTGTCAAGACAGCTAAAGTGTACTCATATGCAGAAAATAAATCTTTAAAACAAAACAGAATATTGGAGCCAGAGGTAGTGACCCACATCTTTAATCCAGCAGGGAAGCTAAAGCAAGTAAACCTGAATGTGAGGTCAGCCAGCCTGGTCTACACAATAAAACCCTGTCTCCAGCACCCCCTTAAAAAAAAAAAATCTTGAACAATTTTTTTTTCTGGATAAACCTGAATTGAGTGGAGAAGCTCTAGCTTAAAACAAACATTTTAGAAACCTTAGATTGAATCCCAACAACATTTTTTTTCAATGAATAGAACTGAGGATGGAGAGGTGGTCCAAGAGCACATATTCCTCTTTCAAAGGACACAAGTTCTGCCCCCAGCACCCACATTGTGGCTCACAACCATTCTAGGACTCTGATACCCTTCTCTTCTGATCTCTGTGGACATCAGACACACATGGTGCATAAACACACATACAGGCAAAACACTCATACACATAAAAGGCCTATAAAAATTTATTACTTAGAAGCTTACTAAATCTACAGGTTTAATGACTCTGATTTCAGGAATGGTGCTTCCTAGTTCTTCCAGTGAAACAATATTACTCCAATTCTCCCATACACTCAGTTTATACCTGAACAAATCACATACCAAACTACTAACCAAAAACCATAGCATATCAAACATACCATATTAAACATCTTTACAAAATACTGACTCATCATATTTATCAGCAATTGTTTTTCCTCCAGTGCTGGAGACCAAACCTAGGGGCTTGCCTCCGGAGTGCCAGGCCATGTCACAACCCTAGCCCTACCCCTTATATGAAATAGCATTCACATGCAAACAAATGTGTGGGGAAAGACCATTTTCACTTGGGCCAAGTATAACTAGATATATATTGGAACAAAAATGCCTTCCTGTTTTTTAGTACTACCCTCTTCCTGGAAGTGTGCCTAAGGTTGTTTTCCATGTTACTTTAGGTGTTTTTCAAAGCAATTTAACCAAGTCTCTATCACCAAAAAAAATTAGTAAATGCATCTAACTGTAACATCAGGATAGCTCTGCAATTTAGAACACTGGCTACTCTTCAAGGACCTGGATTCTATTCCCAGCACCTATATGGAAGTTCACATCATCAATAACTCCTGAATCCTGAGTTCCAGAGGATTTGGTACTTCCTGACACCCTCTTCTGACTTCCAAGAGGGCACTACTTGCAAATAGTAACCAACATACATGCAGGCAAAGCACTCATAAAATTAAAAGAAAAATTGTAACAGCAACATTAAAATGACATTATACCCAATCCCCAATTTTACATTAAGGATTTAAACTTTAAGCTATTATTTTTATTATTATTGAAGTTAAGGACTAAACTCATGATAAAATAAAAAACACTGGAAATAAAAGAATCCACTTTCCCAGGCGGGCAGTGGTGGCGCACGCCTTTAACCTCAGCACTTGGTGGGCAAAGGCGGGTAGATTTCTGAGTTCGAGGCCAGCCTGGTCTACAGAGTGAGTTCCAGGACAGCCAGGGCTACATAGAGAAACCCTGTCTCGGAAAAAAAAAAAAACAATACAAGGGACTGGAGAGATGGCTCAGAGGTTAAGCTCACTGACTGCTCTTCCAGAGGTCCTGAGTTCAATTCCCAGCAACCATATGGTGGCTCACAACCATCTGTAATGGGATATGATGCCCTCTTCTGGTGTATCTGAAAACAGCGACAGTGTACTCATATACATAAAATAAATAAATCTTTAAAAAACAAAACAAAATGCACTTTCCCAATGTGTAATTTTTAAATGGGCATGAGGTTTCTTTACTTTAAAAAAAATACTAGATTTTTTTGTTTTTTACTTTATGTATGTGAGTGTTTTGCTTAATTGTACCACAGATGCATGCCTTTGAATGTCGGGACGGATCCCCTTTCAACTGGAGTTATAGTTGGTTTTAAGCCACTGGCAATCAAACCCAGGTTCTGCCCACAAAAGTGTGATTTCTTACTGTCACTTTTAAATTCTTGCTTAGAAGCTTGATATGGTAGAATCAAATCTATATATATCATTAGCACTGGAGGAGGCTGAAACAATAAGATCAAATTTGAGAACCTGGGCTACCTAATAAGTCTCTGCCTCAAAAAAAAAAAAGTACAAAAGTAAATAAACCTTTAATGACAGAATTAAGAGTAGTTTTCTTAATGATGGGCCAAAGTCCAAGCCCAAAAATCTAGCTTTGAAAGTTTCAAACAAACTAAAAGCTCACTTGACTTAAAACATTTGCTTTTAAATTATTAAAATTATTAAAAACATAAAACATTTGCTTGGTGTAGCCGGGCGGTGGTGGCGCACGCCTTTAATCCCAGCACTTGGGAGGCAGAGGCAGGTGGATTTCTGAGTTCGAGGCCAGCCTGGTCTACAGAGTGAGTTCCAGGACAGCCAGGGCTACAAGAGAAACCCTGTCTCGAAAAACCAAAAAAAAACAAAAAAAAAAACAAAACATTTGCTTGGTATGACGGAGCATGCCTTTAACTTCAGCACTCAGAAGGCAGAGAAGGTCACAGTGGGTTTCCTAAAACACAGAAGAGCTGGGAACACACGCACACACGCACACGCACACGACCCTTAACCCCCCACAAGAAAATAGGGGGAGAGAAAATATAGACAATAAACTGAAACTGGAACAAACCCTTCATGATGATCCATGGCTGTGAGTCCTTACTCTTAACTTACAACTGAGACTTAGCTCCTTGAAATTATCTAATTAATAGTGTGGGAAGGCTTTTGCAGCTAGAAGGTATTATTTAACACATAGATGATTTTGAGATTAAGGTTCTATAAACTAAAATCCAGAATTATATGTATTATTAGAATAGGCACTCTGATTTATATTTAGGATATGACTGAAACCATGTATCTACCAATAAAAAAAAAGGTTCACATCAATCCCTCATTTTTCACTAATTTATGCAACAGATTAAGTATCTAAGCTATAATGTTACTACTCAGTTGTGGGGTTTCATAATAACAGTTTTACCTTTTAAGGCAGGAGTTGTAGAGTGTGAGTGTAAAAGGCTTTGACATTTTCCCACCCCCAAATTACCGCTTAGAGTGACCCGAAGGGCTATTTTATTTATTAAAATAATGCAATAGGTTAGGTCTAAATATCCCTGGGGCTACAAATGCTACAGATAAAACATTTAGGTAAACAGATTTCTGAGAAGTGAAAACTCATTTTATCATCTACTTGTTCTATAAACAGTGCCATTCGAGATAGACAATCTGCTCCTGTCAAGTCCCTTGGAAGTTAAGGCATCATTACTTGCTACTTCAGAAACTGTAATGGGGCTGCAGCAAGAAGTCAATACAGGCCTTAGGAAAAATGCACCAAGACCCAAGTACCACAAGTACCACAAAGTACTAGCCTACTTTGCTGATACTTCCCTCAACTTACTCATCATTAATCAAGTCAACTTAAGAAACTGTGAAAGAAATTTAAAACACATTATGTAACCTTTCTACTTTAAAAAGTTATTGAAATATTAACCAAGTTCACACGAAGATTCCAAACAGGAGAAAAATAAGGTCAGCATGTTACTATGTATGTATGTAGGCCAAAGATGGTAGTGTTTTAGCTAAACGACTATGGGGAAAAATGACTGCTGCTGAATGTTACAACTTAAACGTATTTAACAGCTATACTTAGTAAAGTCTACCCTATTCCATTTTCTACAACACAATGTAATTCTAAGTTTCAAACCGTCAAAAAGTTCTAAATTAGCTACAGTACTAATTTCAAGTCAATTACTGCTAGTAGTATTAAGTTTTCCATGCTGCATTATTATTCTATTCCAGATTGTTTCCTAATCACACACAAAAAAAATTATGTAACCAACACATTTATTCCTGACAAATTATCAGCAGTATTCTTTTATAAGTTTTGACTCAAATAGCCTTTTCACAAAATAGGACTTCCACTTCTAGCAAGCTTGCCAAACATAAACCTGGAACATAAATGGTTTATCTGCTTGGATTGGAGGGGTTAAAAAGGGCACAGATATAGAATTACGAGGTTTTATTTTAAAAAGCAAAAAGCAGTTTTTAAAGGTCAGATCAGATATGTGCACACGACTTTTCCATCACACAATGTCAGAGATCCGGACAAGTCTTTCCTGCAAGCACCAGGCTTAATTAAGCACACGTATGGAAAGAAATAGCACTCAGTGGCACTGCGGTGGAAGAAAAAAAACAAAAAACAAAAAACTGATCTGGATATCAAAGAGACCTTGGTCTTAAGTTTCCTGGCACTCCCAAGTGACCTTGGGGAAACCACTCTAGGCTTGTCTGTGGAGGATCATTTTTAAATCCCTAAAGAATATTAACTTTTCTTGATTCGAAATACTTTCGAAATGACCCTCATCAATACGCGGGGAGGGAAACACCACAGGAAACAAGTTAATGGAGTAGAGGCCTAAAGTGCAAACTAGTACTAAGGAAGTAGACCCTGACCCAGAAAGCCTCCGCGTGGGATCTGGAGCCAGAGGTGCCGAAGAGGTGGGGTGAAGGTAGACTGGCCGGGATCCCGACCCCGGCGGGAGGTGGAGCCGAGGTTCTCGCGTGCATTGTCCCCGGGAGGGAGCCATGTTTCCTCCTCCCGGCACTCCCAGATGGCGGCAGGGAGCGCGGGGCTTCTCAAGCAGCCCGCGGGTCTGAAAAGCCACCGGAGGCCGATCATGGCGAAGGATCGCAAGACCGGAGAGACCTGACGCGCGGGCCGTGGCCCTGCGACGCAAGCCTCGGGCGGCAGCCAGTGAACACCAGAGCGACGGTTCCTGATCCTCGCCTTCCGGCCGCGGCCCGCTTGAGTAAGGAGGCCGTGCGAAGACACGGCCGGGTGGCGGCGGACGTGACCACTGGCCGCCACAGCCTGGGCTGCGGGCAGCAGGCGGGGGCCCTCGAACTCCCCAGGCCTGGGCCGGCCCTGCGCGGGCGACCCGCTCTCTTACTCACCGTTGGCGCGCTTGAGGGCATTTTCCGGCCTCTGGAAATAGGCCGGCATCTTGGCGGTACGCTCAGTTCACCCGGCGTCAGCGAACTCCCTAGGGCCTGGACCGGGAGAGGAGGCGGAGGGGAACTAGCGCGAGCTCCACGCGCCTCGCCAGCAGTCGCCCGCGCCCAGCCGGCCAGAGACGGAAAGGAAGGAGACACGTGATTCCCTCGCGGCGGCAGCGCCGCCGCCCGAGCCCCGGATGTAGGAGGCGGGCCTTTGCGCATGCTCCGCCTTTCTCCGCGCGCAGGCGCGCTGGCGTCTCGAGCGCGGGCTGACGTGGCTCTGGGTGCCGGGCAGCGCGAGCTGTTGTGAGAACTGTTGGGTCGCGGGAGGGAACCTTAAGAACAGTTTTCTCCGACCACCTCTGTCCGGTCGGACATGGAGGTGGGAAAGGGAAATTTATGATCTGATCTGCGACAGAAAAAGGCAGTATCTACACAGTCATTCCCAAAATGACGTGCGCGGAAGCAGGCCGCGTTAAGGTCGCTTCGGCTCTGCTGGGACCTCGCCTGGAAAGGTTGAAAATGCTTAACGGAAGTGCTGAGCCGGTATCGCTGGCCAGTGGTGCTCATCGCTAGGAAATAGGGCACCAGTCGCCTGATTGACAAGGAAGGGGAGGGACAAACGAGTAATAAACAGTTATTAGGTTAGTATTATTAGGTTAGTATTAGGTTATTTGGGTGTCTCAAGGATTCCCGAAAGAAGGCGAGCAGGGCCAGAGCCACCTCCTGTGAGTTTAAAGACCCAGGACCTGACTTTATGTTTGAAAATACCCGAATGTCATCGATTTTTACATAGAGCTCACGTCACAAACAAATACAAGAAATGTATATTGGTGAGAAAATGGCTTATTGCAAGCCATGTCTTTTATTGCTACCTAAGAAATTTAGTGTTCACAGATCAATTACTATGCTTAGAGCTTGAAAGCCATTTAAACCGCGTCAAATTATTAGGCTTTTGGTAGGAAACTGACTTGAGTTCAGGGCTGCTGATGTACAGTGGCTGAGCTCTCTAGCACGGACAGGCCCATAATCCCTAGCACCACACAAAGAAAGGTTCAGAGAAAATTCAGAAGGAAGAGAATAAATTATTGCAAGTCTATTACATATTTTACGATAGTATGGGATATGTGATTTAATGAGATATTGTATCAATGAGTGAAGAAACCTTAAAAAAAAAAAAGAAAACCTAAGCGCCGTGAGAATCCACAAGTTTGGTCCCAGCACTCAGGAGGCAGAGTCAGGCAGATCCCTGTTAGTTCGAGGCCAGCTTGGTCTATAAAGCAAGTTCTATAGACAAAGCTACACAGAGAAACCCTCTCTTGAAAAACAAATTAATAGCTGGGCGGTGGTGGCGCACGCCTTTAATCCCAGCACTTGGGAGCAGAGGCAGGCAGATTTCTGAGTTCGAGGCCAGCCTGGTCTACAGAGTGAGTTCCAGGACAGCCAGGGCTACACAGAGAAACCCTGTCTTGAAAAACCAAAAAAAAAAAAAAAAAAAAAAAAATGCGGGCGGTGGTGGCGCACGCCTTTAATCCCAGCACTTGGGAGGCAGAGACAAGCGGATTTCTGAGTTCGAGGCCAGCCTGGTCTACAGAGTGAGTTCCAGGACAGCCCGGGCTTCATAGAGAAACCCTGTCTCGAAAAACCAAAAAAAAAAAAAAAAAAAAAAAGAAAAACCAAAAAAAGAAAACGAAAAACAAACTAAGGAATTAAAAATATTTTGAAGCTATTTAAAGGTCTGAAGAGATGCTAATCTTGCAGAGCAATTTAATTCAGCTCTCAGCACCCATAGCAGGCTGCTCATAACTACCTATAACTCTAGTTCCCGGTATCTAACATCTCTGACTTCCCCAACACTTACACTCACGTGAACGTACCCACACAGAAACAGACACACTAAAAGCAATAAAAAATATTTCAAAGTTGATTTCAAGAGTTCTTCCTCCAGAATACTTAGAGCATGCTAAATGCATGAACTTTCACCTTCCAAAACAGGATTGGTGTAAAAGAACATCCAGTACTTACAAGCTTTAGCAACTGTTTTATGGGCATGATCAAAGGGTTTCTTTGTGTATATTATAATTAAGTCACATTTTTAAAGCCAAACATAAAGAGCAAGTAGTTCTTTCATGCAGTTTTTAATTACATGAAATTACTTCATAGGCTAAAGAAAGATGCAAGCAATAAAATAAAAAGAAACTTGGCCTAAATATCAGAAAAGGCTTTCTCACATTCTTGACTCCCATTATCATATCAGAAAATAGTAAAAATAGGAGCTGAAAAAATAGCTTAGTAGTTAAGAGCACTTTTTGCTCCTGAAGAGGATCCAGGTTTGATTCTAAGCATCCATAAGGTAGTTTATAACCATCCATCCATAACTCCAGTTCTAGGATATCTTACACCTTTGACCTCTACAAGCACCGGGCACACACGTGGTACACAAACATTCATAAAGACAAAATAGTCATAAAGGTAAAAGGGGTTCAGCATTACCTATTTGGTAGGCCCACAGTCAGTTGAACACTAGAAAATTAAAAGAAGTGAAATAAAATATCCCTCATATTGATGATTCCTCTTCATGTTATTTAAAGCATAAGAATCATCGGTGACATAATAGCCAGTGGTCATGTATGTACATTTAAAAAATGAGTCAAATTAGTTATATACAGTGTCTGGTATCTAGTCCAAGCCACTCAAAGCCTAAGACAGAAAGATTGCTTGAACCTCAGAATTCAAGACCAGCTGAGCAGCAAACAAGACATCCTCTCCAACAATTTCCTTAGAGTCTGGTACTCTTTGTTAATGAAAGTAATAATGCTGATTACCAGGGGTAAACGCATCCCCACCAACAGGTTTTTGGTACCAGCTAGCAGCCATAATGTTGGGTGTTAGAGATGTTAAGATTCTCAGTGCTTCCTTTCAAAGAATTAATTAATGAGGCCCTGGTAAAAATAGATGTTTATACAATGAAAATTGAGATAGGATCTAATTGGACCAAGAGAAAAGCATAATTGTCTGCTGATTAATGCTCATTTAGCAGAAAACAACCATTCAGGCATGGTGAAAGAAAGTTGATGAATTATTTTTCCTTGTCAAGTTACTTTTGTACTTCCTGAGATAATTTCTCTAATACAACGTAGGGAGTATTTTTGAGAGGAGTTTGGTTTTCTCTTTTGTTTTGCTTTTGAGATAAGATCTCACTGTGCAATGAAAACAGTCCAAACTGGCCTGTAATTTTCAATTCACCCTCCATAGCCTGAACTGCGCTCAAACTACAGACATGCACCAACATGCCTAACATCACATTATTTTATTTTCAAGAATATGGCAATGTACTTATAAACTATGATTTATAGTAATGCACTCATTCAACAAATCTTTATCAAGCGTGTACCATATGCCAAGCATATCATATACATTTCTAATAGGTGTAAGGGTTAGTAAATAAAATAGTCTTAACTTCCTATTTTAGTAGAGTCCTAAGAAGAAGCCATACTTTATTCACCATAATCTCCATGAAGACAGACACCACTGCAGTGCAGATTCTTATATGGTTCCAGGCCCACATACTGTGTCTTTCAGGACCCTAAAAGGCCCTGCTCATCTCCTGCCATCACTTCACTAGGAACTAGTCATTCCGTTTTATTTTATTTTTTATTTTATTTTTGAAACAGTCGCACTATGTAATCTGGCTGACCAACAAGAACACTGCCTGCGTCTAAATCGAGTAACGCCCTACCACCTACCCCACCTTGCCATTCCTTGCTTTTAAAACCAAACTTCTCATTCAGGTTTCCATTGTACATGCTTGGCAAATCCTCCAGAACTGAACTATATCCTCATCCCTCTTGATTGTTTGAGACAGGGTTTCTCTGTGACCCTAAATTGTCCTGAAACTCACTTTGTAGACCAGGCTGGCCTCAAACTCACAGAGATCTACCTGCCTCTGCCTCTGGAGTGCTGGGATTAAAGGCATGCACCACTGTGGACAGTATTCCAACCCTCTTTTTACCTTTTGTTTTGAGATAGGGTCTTCTTAAATTGTTTAAGCAGAGTCTTGAACTTGCAGTCTTCTTGCATCAGCTTCCTAGGTGGCTAGAGTTACAGGCTGGGTTTGAACTTACTATAGGGCTAGCAAAATGGATTCAGCAGGTAAAAAGCTCTGTATACAAGTCTAATAACCTGAGTTCAATAGGTAGAACCCAAGTAACAGTGGAAGGAGAGAACCAACTCCTAAATGCTGTTCTTTGACCTCCATATGCACACCCACACTCATGTATGCACATCATACACACACATAATGATAATAAAAATATTTCAAAAACCAGTATTTTCTGCTCTGACAGAGGACCCAAGTTCAGTTGCCAGCACCCACATGGTAGCTTATAATAATTTAGAATTTGCATTCTTTCAAATCTGTGTCTCCAAGCTAGAGAGATATGTGTTGTATATCTGTAAGCGCAGCTACTTGAGAAGTTGAGTCAGGATTATGAGTTCAAGGCCAGCTGGGTAATATAATCAGATTCTGTCTCCAAAGAAAACTACACTTCCATTTTGCTACCCCTCATCATGTATTTCCTCCTTTGCCCAACTTAGATTCTCTCAGTGTTGGTGACTATATATATATATATATATATATATATATATATATATATATATATATTATATATATATATGTAATTTTCTTTTTCTGACTCCTCTCACTTTATTATCAACTGAAAAACCCAACTGCAGGTCAAATCTGACCACATACCTCTTCCTGCAGCCAAAGTCAGCTAGGAAAAAAAAAAAGTGCAGCCATGGAAACAGATGTCACCTCAAATCCCAAACCATAACCCTTACAACCCGTCAGCTACTCTTTTGCACTTCTCTAAGCCACTACTCATTTTCCCAGCTGAGTATTTCCCACCCTATCCCTCCCTCTGCTACCTTCAGCATGTTGGCCTTTTCTGTCTGGAACCCAGCTGCCTTAGTGTTGCACAATCTCCACCCTTCCTTGATATCTGGCTAAAGCCACCCTATATTCCAACACAGGATTGACCACTCCTTGACCTGGGAACATTTTCTCCCTGTTAGCTTCCAGGAGTTGGGAGCATTTTCTCCCTCTTGGTTTTCAGGACCTGGTTTTCACCCCAAGGTGAAAATACCATTCACCTCTCTCTGATCTCTGAAATTGAACTATCCCAGGGCTTAGACCTTGAACCTCTTTCTCCGATTAGATCACATTTTCCTCGTTTTTAGTTCAAGGTTTTAGACATTATTTCTACCCAGTATACAAAATCACATCAATACCCTTGGATTTCTCTCCTAGGAGTTAGACTTGGCATACCCACACCCTTTTTTTACATACCAAATAAATGTTTACCATATTATATATATATCTAGTCTGTTACAAACTGGACTCCTTGGTTTCCTCTGCCTTCACTCTTCCTTGTCATGTTTCCCAAATTAATGTCAGCCTACACAGGCTAACATTCTAATTGTTCTGCCACCTACACAGATAAAAGATATCGAAGACATCCTTGACCCCAATTCTCTGTCTCATCTCTGCATCTAATCAGTCAATCCATCCAATTCCATATTCTACAGTTATCACCACTTCCTCAAGAGGCCTGGTCCATGTCACTGACATTTCTTGTGTAGAGGAAGCAGTAAATTGCTAAATTGGGTTTCTGTTTCTACTTTGACCATTTTTGTTTACTCCTCACATATCAGGAAGGGAATTCTTGTGAAGTAAAAGCAAGTTGGTGCCGGTCCCCTGATGAAGACCTGTTTTGTTATTCCAGCTCACTTGATGAAAATCACTCTATACAGTGTTTCGCAAGGCCTTGCACAGTCTCTGTCCTCTATCTTATCAGGTCTCCAACACCACCAGTGTCACCCTTACTGTGAAATCTTCCCTCACACAGTAATAACAACTCTCTTTCTCCTACATTTCTTAGCATCATTCTATTTCCTCCATAGCACTGATCACCATCTAATTTCCAGTATTTTATCTGTTTATTATTGCCTGTCCCTCTAAAATACAGTCATCTTGACAAGGGCCAGTTCTGTTTTATTTGCTGTGTATGTGTCACCTAGAAAGCACTCAATAAGTGTTTGTTGATTTCTTAGTTGATTAAAACAGGCCTTTAGTGCCAGAGTGGCACACACTTGTCGAATCCACTGGAAGCTATGGTGAAAGTGTAGTGTGTAGCCTGGCCAGTGAAACAGACTATCCAGGGAGACAAAGAGGAATCCTCACTTATGACTGCTCATTTGCTTGTTGATCTCCTGTGTGATCCTGGTAGTCTCAAAAAAGGCAGTGACTGGAACAGCTCATCATTGTATGCATGTAGTGCCAGGCACATGGACAAAACACAGAAAACATTGATTCTCTGTCTGTGTTTCAGAACAACTTGATTATTCCACCTGCAAGGAAAAAAATCCAAAACCTCACCAGATTCAATTAAGGTTGAACTCTTCAACAGTAATACACCAAGGATGCACTGTGCCTCTACCAAACAGCTCAGTGGCTGTGGAACTCAGCTTCTGCTTGGGGCTTAAGGAAGTTAGTCCCAGAGCTACCCAAATGAACTAGGCCGAAACAAAATGAGTAAGACACTGAAGACTGGTTTTGGGGTGTGGCTTGAAAACAAATATCTCTGTTAAATATGCCAAACATGATTACAAGGCGACATGGAGCCACAGGGTGTGGGCTTTCATTCTGGGGAGGTAGAGATAATCTTTATGGAGATTTCAAATTGAGCTACAGAGGAACTTAAAGGATACCTATTCAGAGAGCCCTATTCTAATACCTGAATGTAAATCTGAAGATCATTCTGGTTTTCCTTTAATTTAGATTTTAGACTTTTTTTCTGTATATTTTACTATGGACTTAGGTTTGAATTATGCTTTTTTTTTTTTTTTTTTTTTTTAACTTTTTGAAACAAGAGTTTCTCTGTGTAGTCCTGGAATTCACTCTGTAGACCAGGCTGGCCTCAATTTAACAGGGATCTCCCTGCTTCTGCCTCCTGAGTGCTGGGGTTAAAGGAGTACGCCGCCACTGCACAGCTATAATTTAGACTTTTTAATATTGTATATTAGTTGTACAAAGTAAGGGGTTTTATTATGACATTTTCTTTTTCTTTCTTTCTTTCTTTTTTTTTTTTTTTGTTTGTTGGTTAGTTTTTATGGTTTATTTGTTTTTCCTGTGTAGACTGGCTGGCCTTGAACTCAGAGATCTGCCTGTTTCAGCCTCCTGAGTGCTGGGAAAGGCATACACCTCCATCACCCAGCTTCATTATAGCATTTGCATAAAAGCATATCATGTACTTTGAAATAATATTACTCCCCTTAACTCCCCTTTCCCTTTTTCCTTCTACATCCCTAGTTTGAATTTTCTGCAGAATGCTCACCTTTGGCTGATAGTTTTGTTTCCTTAGTTATGAGAGAGGGGGGGTGAGGGAGAGGATAAAAGAGGAGAGGAGAGGAGAGGAGAGGAGAGGAGAGGAGAGGGAGAGGAGAGGAGAGGAGAGGAGAGGAGAGGAGAGGAGAGAGAGAGAGAGAATATTTTGGTTAATGTGTCATCAATTCTCCCCAAACCCTGTAAAGCCTTGTGTGCACCTGATACAAGGAATCTTTTAATGGGAGGGAGGTTCTAATGGTGAGAACCATTGAGATTAAGTTGTTGGTGCCATGGTTAGGTGATACTCAATACCAAGACTCAAAGTCAGAAGTCCAGTTACACTATTAACTAGGATTCTCATGCCAGGTGGCAGTGGTGAAGGCCTTTAATCCCAGCACTCAGGAGTCAGAGAAAGGTGGCAGATCTGAGTTTGAAGGCAGCCTGGGCTTACAGAGTGAGTTCCAGGACATACTGGAACTCTGTCTTGAAACACAACACAGAAAAACTCTATCTTGAAAAACAAAATAAAAAAAGGATTCTCAAACAGATGCTCAATAGAAAGAAGCACTAATAAATACTGCAACCAATCTATTACATCTAATAAATTAGGTTTACTGGGAATTGATGCAGCTAAACCTGCCAGAAATAAAGCTGGCCTTGAACACCAACAAGATGTTTCCTTTATATAGGATGAAGGTGGGGCTGGAGAGATGACTTAGTGGTTAAGAGTACTGCTCTTCCAAAGGTCCTGAGTTCAGTTCCCCAGCATGGTGGCTCACAACCATCTGTAACAAGATTTGATTCTGTCTTCTAGTGTCTGAAGACAGCAACATACATACAGCTCACATACATAAAATAAATAAAATAACTCTTAAAAAAAAAGATGACGGTGAAGGCCATGAAAGTATACAGAAGGATCCCAAAGAGCTTTGTGGATGCAGGTTGCACCTGTTTGGGTTTTTTTTTTTTTTTATTGTTTAGATTATTTTATGTATCATGAGTGTTTTGCCTGAGAAAGGGGAGCTCCAGCTTGTCTCACAGGAATGATTGTCCTTGGCTTGGTGGAGGCAGGCTTGGTGGTGGTTGTGGCTGGGAGCACAGAGAAGCCTTCTACGGGAGATTAGGCTATGGCTCTGTAGGTAAAGGCTTTTCTTCATGGCTCCCTACGGCAGATCTTGATGAAAGGAGACAGTCCATGGTGGTTCTAAACAGTTTGTGGAAAATGGATGCATAAAACCATACCCTACTTCTCAGAGTGGGCCTGAGATTAAATACCTTTTGTAGGAAGGAATGTCTGAGAAGGGAAGCTTATTGGCTAAGCATGGAGAACTCTGTTTTGAGCCTATGTGACCATAGGACACGTTTCTTTTACGTGAGAAGCATGGCACATGTTCCAAGTCAGGAGTCTGGTAGGGAGCTAGGAGCTGTCTAAACCTCAAGTGTGTGCCCACCAAGTCTCTGAATCTCAACTTGCTCTACCTTACCAAACTTCCTGGCATGGTTTTATGTCCCACACACCTTATACATACCTGATGCTATAGAGGGTGTCAAATCTCCTAGACCTGGAGTTACAGATGTGAACCACCATGTAGTTGCTGGAAAAACCAGGTCCTCTGAGAGAGTAATGAGTGCTCTTAACCACTAAGCCAGTCCCCCCAGCCCAGAACTTGTTTTTTGAATGAGTAATCTGAATATGATCTGCACATCATAAAACCAAGGGGAATTTTTTTTTGAGATTGGTCTCATTCTGTAGCCAAGGTTGGCAGTTCACCTGCCTCAGCCTCCTGAGTATTTGGGATTACAGTGAGTGTACCACCACAAGTGGCTCACCAAGGGCATTTAAATAACTGTAGCTTTGCAGCAGTCTTGGTTCATTACTTATAACAAATGTCTTGATTGATACAAGATTGACAGAGGAAACTGGGTGCAAGTTATATGGTAATTCTCAGTACTACTCTTGTGGCTTTCCTTTAAAACAGGAAGAAAATTTTTTTTTAGATACACCACCATAAATGATAATTTTTTTAGTGTTCTTTGAAGAATCTGTGGTGATTTGAATGAGAATGAGCCTTTTAGGCACATATAATATTTGAACATTTGGTTCTCCAGCTTGTGTGAATCATTTGGGAATGATTAAGGGATGTGGCCTTGTTGGAGGAGGCGTGTCACTGGATGGATAGACTCAGACTGATGCCTTTCTGTTTAGTGTGTCTGTCTATCACCCTGTGTGTACCCTTTGAGGCTCTGAGTTGCTACTTTGATGGCTCTGTTGATTGAAAGGCCCAGTGTCTGATTAATACCGACAGAAATAACAATAAAAAGAGCCATTGTTGCCGGGCGGTGGTGGCGCATGCCTTTAATCCCAGCACTTGGGATGCAGGGGCAAGCGGATTTCTGAGTTCAAGGCCAGTCTGGTCTACAGAGTGAGTTCCAGGACAGCCAGGGCTCCACAGAGAAACCCTGTCTCGAAAAAAACAAAAAAGACAAAAAACAAAAAACAAAAAAGAGCCATTGTTTCCTCAGGTGGTTCCCAAATTCCATCTGTGAGAGATGGAGTCCCTTGAACACATGACCAGACAGGTTTGAGACATTTTACATTTTTGTTTTGTTTGTTTTGATACAGAGTTTTTCTGTGTAGCCCTAGCTGTCCTGGAATTCAATCTATAGACCCAGCTGGCTTCGAACTATTTCAGAGATCCACCAGTCTCTGCCTTCTGAGTGCTGGGATTAAAGACATGAACCACAACCTCTATCATCTAGATCTATGCTAATGTCAATGGCTCCTGACTCTTTTCTGGGACTAGAGAGTGAGCAAGGTGTGAAAAAAAGAGGTTGAAATACAGGGCTGGAGAGAGGGGCAGTGGAAAGAGAGCTTGCCCAGCATACATCAGGCCCTGAGTTAAAATCCCTAGGATCCACAATACATAAGTAAATAATTAGCTAGGTATAGCAGCATACACCTGTAATCCCAGTAATTTGGAGGCAAGATGAAAGAGTCAAAAGTTATAAACATCATCCCCAGCTATAAGAACGGTCAGTGGCAACTGATGAGTCCTTCAAACAAATCATTAGAAAACCCCCCTATTCAAAGCTATACTTTTCTAAGGTAATTTAAACTTTATTGGGAGAGGCACACAGTTAAGTGTGGTTAGCTTCCCCTAATTTCCAAGGAAACAAAAGGAGACCAATGATGTAAGTCAGGTTGTACAGCTAAGATGTGCAGATAGGCTTTGAACCTAGAAAGTCTATTTCTATACCCAGCTTTATCTATGATAGAAGAGGCCAGTCTTACAGCCAAAGGTTGGCTGGTTAACTTGTCTGGCAGATCTGACAGCAGTAAGTAATGAAATATGGAGGGAGGGAGGCAGATTTTCCAGTGATCTACTCTCTTAGTCACTGTTCTATTGCTGTGAAGAGATACCATGACCAAAACACAATTCTTATAAAAGAAAAATTTAATAATTTCAGAGGCTTAGTCCATTATCATCATGGCAGACAGCATGGCAGCAGGCAGACATGGTGCTGGAGAAGTAGCTGAAAGCTGCACCCTGATCTGAGAACAGGGAAGGGGAAGCCAGCATTGACTTTTGAAACCTCAAAGCTCACCCCCAGTAATATACTTCTTCCAACAAGGTCACATCCCCAATCCTAATTCTTTCAAATAATGCCACTCCCTGGTGATTAAATATTCAAATATATGAGCCTATCAGTGACATTTTTATTCAAATCACCAAACCTATCTTCCCATAAATCATACTTCCAGCTCTAGCCTAGAGTCCCACAGCATAGACTAGACACAGCCTTCGATGTCCTTCCCCTCTCTGCATTCAACACCATTTTGAGGACTTGCCTCAAAAAACATATAAATAGTGGGCTGTTTATTCCAATACTCAGGCAGTACAGAGGCAGGCAGATCTCTATAAATTCAAAGCAAGTTCTACATAACAAGTTCCAGGTCAGCCAGGACTACATAGTTAAAAACCTTGTCTTTAAAAAGCAAATATTAATAAGTAAATAAATGTGGTAAAAAAATTTAAAAAGAGCACACCCCTAATGACATCTTCCCTCCACTAGCCCCACCCTTAGTTTCTGCCACCTCTTAGTGACACCATCAGCTGGGAATCAAGCCTTCAACACACAAGTTTTGGGGGGCTGTTTTAGGGTTCCTTGCTACTACTACTACGACTACAACTACTACTATGCACACACACACACACACACACACACACACACACACACATGCTATTAAATATCTTTTAAGGGGCTAGAAGAGATGGTTCAGTGGTAACTGCTGCTCTTCTAGAGTACCTGGGTCTTATTCCCAGTACTAAATGCCAGCTTACAATCATCCCTAATTCCAGTAATGGAAGTATCTGAATGCCCTTTTCTGGTCTCCTCAGGCACTGCATGCATGTGGTAGATATACATTCAGACAAAACACCTAAACACATAAAAATTTAAAAATTAAATAATTTAAAAGATGCAAACTATAATGTTTGGCAAAAGAGAATGAGATCTAATCTGTGTGAAAAATTAGGAAAGTCAAGCAAGCAGCCTTGCAGAAGAGCAACGTGAGTGGGAGCAGAAGTGACCACTAAGGACCCCTGAGAAGATGGAGAAGAGTGGTCATTTGAGATATCTACCTCTCTTTTCATCACAACTTCATAGCATGGTATAGTACAAGATTCTCTCTCTCTCTCTCTCTCTCTCTCTCTCTCTCTCTCTCTCTCTCTCTCTCTCTCCATGTTTGGCCTGAATGTATATGAATGTTTAAATGTGCATGCCTGGTATACATAGAAGTCAGACAAGACTGTCAGATGCCCTGGAATGTAAGTTATAGACAGTCATGAGCTTTCATGTTGGTGCTGGGAATTGAACCTTGGTCCTCTGCAAAATGTGTTCTTAACTGCTGAGCCATCTCTCCATCCCTCCATCATTTAAAAAAAGCTTTTAAAAAATGTGTTTACACATTCTCACTACCATCAGCAGCACCTAATAAACATCTTTGTACCTGCATATTAAGGGGGAAAGATTTCTTCAGGGACTTTATTGCATCCAAGCAGCGGTAACAAAGGAGCTGTGGCTCAATCATGGAGACTTCGGTCCCAGGATCCTAGATCCTAGCAAGGAGTGGTGAGTGAATGAGGAACAGATACAAAGACATACATACAGTGAATTGGAATCAGGTGGCAGTCTCTAACCTCCACATTCCGAACCTCAGCATATCTGTTAGGTACAGCACTGGTGGAGGGGATAGCTAGTCTCTCTATAGGAGGTATCTCTAGGCCATCCGTCTCATGCTATAAAGATCAGGGAGAAGAAAGATGCAGTTGCTAGTGATTAATTGTTCATAAACACTCATACCTGGACTCCTAAGGAAAGGTTTTCCCTCCCTCTTGAGCCTATCTCATAAGGATAACAACTTTGCCAATTTCCCGTGTGCCTCCTGGCCAAGTCTTTGGCAGAACTTTCTCATTTCAAAATACACATTCCCTCAGGATTTAATTCATTTGGTGCTTTCTTCAATTCGTAAAATCCTGTGTGTGAAATGATGGACCTTGAAACCAGCTCTGATCTGTTGCTCAAAGATAGCTGGTTCCCCTGTACAGGCTTGGTCTCTTCCCTAGAAGTAGCATGCTGGAAGCTTAGTGCTGTGACACAGGTCTGAAACTCCTGCTACTTAGGAGTCTGAGGTGGAAGGATTTTGAGTTCAAGGCTAGCTAGGGCTAATTAGACACAGCTATCTCAGTAACAACAACAAAAAAATATAAATTAATGGTTATTTACTTTTCTATTTCTGTAGACACTGTCAATCTACTTTGCAAAAAGCTTCATTCATTAGTATATTTTCTTTACACAAGTGAACTCAAATAGTTCCAGAAAATCATTATGAACTGCCACAAAATCAGGATGCAATTGCAGTGATGCTGATATTATCTTTCACATTAAATCCTAGTATAAATGTATCTTTTCATTTGCCTGTAATAATTGTCATCTTGGTGTTTTACTGCCTTTGTCTATTAACCTAGGCCTAGTCGTGGAAGCTTCTTGGCTCTGTACAATATTATCTCAGCCTGGAATGTTTTCAGCCTCTGAGACTTACTGCTGAATAAGCTCATCTTTTCTAATCCTTCTGAACTCTGGCTGGCTAGTTCAAACTCCTCTCCAAGCTGACAGATTCAATCTGGCTTTTCCTGAATTGCTCTCCTTGGCTTCATACTAACTTTGGCAATCTGTTCTAATCTTCTGGCTCCTTCTCATTCTCTGGCTCATTCTGTTTTTACCTGTGTGTAGCTCGTTCTCTCTCTGCAACCTGTCTCTGTACAACTGTCACAGTAAAATTTCCCCTTCCTTTTTCTCTCCACTGCCCTCAAGTGCTTCCCTTTCTCTCTCTTCGAATGAGATTTGGGCATATCTGTTCTATCAAATCTTTCTTTGATTTCACTTTGTCTGCCATTCGATTAGACATCACTTTCAAACATGGGTGCTTCCTTCTACGAACTAGCTTTACCTTCATTGTTGGTATTAAAGATGTGCACTAAGAGTGTGTCTGAATTCCAGCCGAGAGATTAAAGGTGTGTTTTAAGGGTTGAGCCACACCACAAATAGAAACAGATTTCTTTTTTTTTTTTTCAGTAAAGTCTTGGGGTTCACAGTGTGATCAAATATCCAGCAACATTCTAGAGCATCCTTATTATCAATGAATTCAGTATTTTAACTGTTACATGCTTTTCCTCCACACCCTCGAAATAAATGTATTGGAATTCTTTCAAGGTCATGAATTTGGGGAGTTGAGCACTCCCAACACATATTGTGTAGGGTAAAAGGGGCCTGGGAAAGAACACTCTGACCCTGACTTGAAAGAAACAGATTCCCACCAATCCCTGAGCTAGTCCTAAACTCGAGATTTGAAATCCTGCCAGTCTCAACCCTGGAAAGCTCAGCCTCTCAAGAAATTCTATAAACCCTGCCTTTTACTCAGTTTCCTGCTGAATAGAGGCAGCCACACTCCTGGATTCACTCCCAACCCCCAATTAAATCTCTTTTGTGAGGTTTGTTGTGTGATGTGACTTTGTATTCCTTGGCTCCCAGGGTTGGAGGCTCCAAAGGATTGCCAGGATACCTCTTGGAGCAGATCAAGTTGGGGACACCATACTCTGCCAGAGCAGAGCTGTTACACTTGGATTGGGGAAGCCTTTCCCTTCAGAGGAGCAACACTTACATATTAGGTCTCCAATTATTATTTGTTTTTGTAATGAATCAGTAAACTCCATCTTTAAGGTTCTAGACAAACTGAGGGGTGAAATGGCTGGATGTGTCCCTGTGGTGGAACAAGGACCTAAGGGTAGAAGGGCTGCAAGAAGGAAGTTTGGCAGTGAGAGGGAAGCCTGGGGCGGCACCTGTAGTGGCTGCTGCACCCTGCCGGAAGGGACGGGACTTGTGTATGGGCGTGGCCAAGAGAAGGGGTGGGACCTGCAGTGCGGAGCCGGGATAGCGGCGGAAGATGGCTGCAGTTGTGGCAATGGACACCCAGCTGATGCTCGGAGTTGGGCTGATCGGTGAGGATGCAGGCTTTCTGTCCGCCAGGCCATGCCGCAGCTCCGCCTGTGTTCTGGGATCCCGGGTCTGCCCCTCTAGGGAGGAGCTAGACTTGGGCCAAGGACTTCGGCCTCCTCAGCGCCGGGGCTGACGTGGGGCCTGCGGGTGGGCGGGCGGGGCTCCGTACTCCCGTTGATGGCCCGGTTTGGGACTATGGGGTTGGAGAGCTAGGGCTGGGCTGCATTGTTTGCGGCTCCCCGGGAGTATGGGTGACACCCCGGGAGTCCTGGGTGCCATTGGCAGGACATGCCAGGAAGTGGCAGAACCGATGTTGAAACCCGTGGAGGGTGACCCAGAACTTCCTTCCACTCCCACGGTGGAGAACTTCGTGTCAGTTGATCAGATGTTCCTGGAGTTCCTTCATGGACACATGTGGGACCCCGGCTAGTTAATAGGAATTCATGCGGAGGAAATTCATAGGTATCTTTGTATAGTCTAAACTATGTGTGAGCCTTGGCAGCTCAAGCAGGTGGTAGGTGACAGCACCGCACTGCATGAATGTATGGATCTTTATAAATTCCTTTGAGTAGTCTCCTGAGGTTCGAATACACGTAGGACACTATTCTTCCTGGCAGAGTGCAATCGCGTTGCTTAGGCTTACCAAATAACTGCTTTAATTATTTTTCAGGAGCTCAAAGGAGTGACTTTATCCTTATTTGCTTTCTCTTTTTGTGTAAAATTTAATTTTTTTTTTAGTGTGAATGTTTTGCCTGACTGTATGTTTGTGCACCTTGTGCATTCTCGGTTCCCAGTGGAGGTCAGAAGAGATCAGATCCCTTGGACCTGGAGCCAGTTGTGAGCCGTCATGTAGGTGCTGGAAATCGAACCTAGTCCTCTTGAAAAACAGCCAGTGCTCTTAAGTGCAGAACTATCTCTAGTCCCTTTGTATTCATTTCTAATGTGATTTTAAAACTACTTGAAAACAAAACCTAAGTACCTCAGGAATCTTGGACCTGTCAGCACTTCAAAATTAAGATTGAGTTAAACTATGAAGATAAAAATGACTTACAAACGTCATTTTAAAGTGCCAGGGTGTGATGTACTCAGGAGGCAGACAGGCAGATCTCTGAGTTCAAAGCCAGCCTGGTCTACAGAGTTCCAGGACAGCCAGGGGTACACAGAAAAACTCTGTCCCACCAAAACAAACAAACAAACAAAAACTCAACATATTTTGCCTGCTCAACAGTTCTTTAGTTTTTATTCTCCTTTTTTCCTTAGATTTTATTCTTACATGCACTTAAAGGATATTTCTCAGATAGGTGGTGGTGACCTGCTTTTAGCTTAGCACTTGGAGGGCAGCAGGTGGGTTTCTGAGTTTTAGAGCCTGCCTGGTCTATGCAGGAGAGTTCCAAGAAAGCCAGGGCTACACAAGGAAATCCTGTCTCAAAAAAAAAAAAAAAAAAAAAAGTATTTGTTTCTAAGTAAAGGGGTTATCAGAGGCATAGTGACACAAATCTATAGTTATCAACCACTTTGGGGACTGAGCCAGCCCCTCAAGTTCTTTATTTCCTTTTTTTTTTTTTTTTTTTTTTTTTAATTGAGGTACTTATTTTGGTGAGAAGAGCACACTATTAGATAGCCTTTTTGTTTTGTTTTGTTTTGTTTTGTTTTTCAAGACAGGGTTTCTCTTTGTAGCCCTGGCTGTCCTGGAACTCACTCTGTAGACCAGGCTGACCTTGAACTCTGCCTCTCCCAAGTGCTGGCATTAAAGGCATACAGCACCACCGCCCGGCTTTTGCTTAGCATTTAAGATGCATTGGGTTTAGTCCCTAGCAGTGCAGCAATGAGAAAACTGTGAAATTTAAGGTTTCACTATCTCCTTTGTTGCTGGGGAAGAGGGATCAAGGCTCTAACTCAGGGCTTCAAATAGCTCTGCCTATATATGTAGGCCTATCCATCCCCCCCCCCACACTTTTGTTTATTTTATTTTTATTTATTTTATGTATTAAGTACACAGTGTCTCTTCAGACACACCAGAAGAGGGCATCAGATTCCATTACAGATGGCTGTGAGCCACCATGTGGTTGCTGGGAATTGAACTCAGGACTTCTAGAGGTCAGTTCCACTGAGCCATCTCTCCAGCCCTCCATTTCCCCCTTTAACAACTCTATGTAT
The DNA here is from genome assembly GCA_021653895.1 of Mastomys natalensis. Taxonomy (NCBI): domain Eukaryota; kingdom Metazoa; phylum Chordata; class Mammalia; order Rodentia; family Muridae; genus Mastomys; species Mastomys natalensis. The sequence continues at coordinate 2,075,084 of JAJTUV010000357.1, forward strand.
TTTTATTAAAAATTCTTCCAGTTGCATAAAAACATAAGTCAATAACCATTTTGTGAGAGGTGTTAGAGGATCTTACCAAATATCTAAGGCTAGTTTTTCATTACAGGTTTAATTATTTGTGTATGTGAACATGTGGCAGGCTTGTTCATGTGGAGGTCTGAGGACAGTTTTGGGGAGTCAGTTCTCTCCTTTGACCATGTGTGACCTGGGAATCAAACACAGGTCATCAAGCTTAGTAGCAAGCACTTTACATGCTTTGCTTAGGTAGCCTAAAACCAAAATGATAGTGATGCCATGTTTACATGATCATGAGATTACATGATACCTTGGAATCTCGAGTTTTAGGAGATAAGAGTTAGAATCAGGAGTTCAGTGTCGCCTTTGCCTGTATCATATGACTAGCTTGGGTGATAATAAAAACAACCAAGCAAATGCAGATCATGCGTTCATAGGAATTTTGTGTCTCATGATCTGGGTTGCTTTGTAAAGTGGGGTGGTAAAACTGATACCACAAAATGTTTCTGAGTAACCAATCAATTTACTTCCTTGCTGCTGTTTGACATTCTCACAGTGACCATCTTTCCACCATAGAAAAGGACACTAATGGAGAAGTTCTGTGGGTGTGGTGTTATCCTTCCACGACAGCTCATTAAGGAATCTCCTGCTCCGAAAATGCTGTCTAACTGATGAAAACAAACTTCTCCACCCTTTTGTCTTTGGTCAGTACAGAAGAACATGGTTTTATGTTACTACAGTTGAAGTTCCAGATTCTTCAGTTTTGAAAAAGGTATGACTGCTTCAAGGTCAAAAACAAAAACCAACCAAACAAACAAATAAACCAAAATATCTAAAAGGACTTAAAAATATAAGCTTTAGATTCTGTCTGATACACACCTGAAAACATTAAATCTTATTTTCACTGAAACTATTCCCTTTAACATTCCATTCAATGTATGAAGACTGGTATCCACTGTGGTCAGTTGCATGCTGAACAGTTTGAGGATATATAGTCTCTCAGTCTGATGGACTAGAGATAGAAGAGTCATACTGAATAAAAGTGAGAACTGTTTTCTATAACTGAAAACTATTTTAGGACTGGGTATGGTATATTACACCTGTAATTCCCAGCACTTGGGAGGCAGGTGGATCTCTAAGTTTGAGGCCAGCCTGGTTTCCAGGGAGTTCCAGCTAGCCTGAGTTATATAAGACCTGTTTCAAAAACACAAAACTATTTTAGAAGCTGGGAGTGATAGCATATACCTGTAATCCCAACTCTTAAGAGATTCAGGTACTAGGATTGCAAAGTTCAAGACCAGCCTGAACAACATAATGCATTCCAGGCTAGTCAAAACTTTTTTTTTTTTTTTTAACTTAAGCAGTCTTTAATGAAAGTTGTGTATGAAATGCTTTGCTTCTGCATCTTCTTGGTCATTTCTTCCCTGTGTTTGCCCTCCTCCTTTCCTACCTGTCAGGATTTGGCTTTCCTCTCCAGGATCTCCTTCTTCAGCTTTAGCCTGATGATAACCACCTTGCTGGGGTGGTGTCCACATGCATAGTTGTACCGTTAGTCTTTTCTCTGTGCACTCCTTCAAAGTAGATGTTCCTGTACACTAAGAACACTGCCATCTGCTGGCCTTTGTGTGTCCTCGAACAACCTAAACTTCATTATCTTTTGAATGGGCATAGACCCAACATTATACTTCTGCCTTAGCTCTTTTTTTTTGGTTTTTCGAGACAGGGTTTCTCTGTGTAGCCCTGGCTGTCCTGGAACTCACTCTGTAGACCAGGCTGGCCTCGAACTCAGAAATCCGCCTGCCTCTGCCTCCCAAGTGCTGGAATTAAAGGCGTGCTGACACCAACGCCCGGCAAGTCAAAAACTTTTTAATCGTTTAAAATTTACTTTTATATGTAGAGGTGTTTTGCATGAATGTATGTCTGTATAAATATATGTGTCTACTGCCTGCAAAAAAATCAGAAGAAGGTGTTGGATCTCCTGGGACTGGAGTTAGAAACAGTCATGTATAACCATGTGGATTCTGGATATAGAACCCAGGTCCTCTGGAAGAGTAGCCAGTGTTCTTAAGCACTGAACCACTTCTTCAGCCCCTTAAAAACTTTTAAAGATATAATTATTCTTGGTAGAGTTAAGAATTTTTAATTTACTTGTAGATGATAAATACATTATGAATTTAAAATGATTACTAAGAAAACCTTTTCATAATTAGGCTTTTATTGATATGTTTACTGTGACTTGGTAAATATGTTATGAGGTTTCTTTTTATCTTTTTTTTGAGACAAGATTTCTCTATATCCCTGGTTGTACTGGAACTCTTTCTGTAGACCAGGCCGTCCTCAAACTTAGAGATCCACCTGCCCCTGTCTCCCCAGTGCTAGGATTAAAGGCATGCACCACTACTGCCGGCTAAATTATGTGGTTTCTAACTTAAAGCAAGTAGAGTTTTCCAAGAGAAAGAATAAGGAAACAAGTCCCTGAGGTACCTGGGGTGCCTCTTTTCACTTTTCAGGGTTAACTTTTGAGCCATAATGGGACCCTATGAAGTATGTCCAGAATACAAAGAATAGCATTAACTGTTTTTCTAGTATAAACTAGGAAAATTATTTAGAAACAGTTATAAGGTTCTTAGAAATTTTAAGTTTGGATGTTTCAATGTATTATAAGATCTTTGGTTATTATTCAGTAAGTTCTTTTTCTCTTTGATGGTTTGGTTTCTGACGGAGTCTTCATAGCCCAGTTGGCCTCATATTTACTATATAGCCGAAGCTTGCTTTAAACTCTTGATCCTTCTGTCTTTACTTCCCAAGTGTGCTTCCATTACAAATTGTGATGTCATGACTCCCTTATATTTAGTTTGGTGGGTTTGTTTTCTTTTTTTTTTTTTTTTCAAATCTTACTTTTACTTTTATTTGTGTGCATGCATACCCATGTGAGTACAGATGTCTTTAGAGGCCAGAAGAGGGCATCGGACCCCTGGAGGTGGAGTTAAGGCAGTTGTGAACTTCTCTGTTGACTATTGGGCCTCAAACTTGGGTCCTCTGCAAGAGTAGCAAATGCTTTAACTGCTAAGTCATCACTCTACCTCCTTCTTTTTTTTTTTTTTTTTTGGTTTTTCGAGACAGGGTTTCTCTGTATAGCCCTGACTGTCCTGGAACTCACTCTGTAGATCAGGCTGGCCTCGAACTCAGAAATTGCCTGGCTCTGGCTCCCAAGTGCTGGAATTAAAGGCGTGCGCCACCACTGCCCGGCTCCTTCATTTCTTTCTGAAAAATCTTGATACAGCCTGAAGTAGATGTAGCCCATGTTTTGGATTACAGCAGCATTCATATCACAACAATGTTTCAGATTTTAAAAACATAAGATTTAGAAATAGTTTAAAATACATGTTTTTCAATAGAGCACATTGGCATACACATATAATCCAGTGTTTTAGGAGGCTTAGGCTAAAGGTCTCAAGTTTAAGACCAACATGGGCTACATAGCGAGACTGTTTCCAAAATAAAATAAGGATAGAGAAGCAAGTAAAGACTTGGCATTTTGGTCTTTCTAATTTAACTACATTGTGACCAAGAGGTTTGTTAGAATAGATTAATACAATTAATCTGTTAAAGCAAGTATCTATTGAATTCTATTTAGTATATTTAAAAACCGTGCTTTTGTTTGTTTCTCTTGGACAGGTGACTCATTTTTCTATTGTTCTGACCGCCAAAGATTTTAACCCAGAGAAATATGCCGCCTTCACTAGGATATTGTGTAGGTCTGTATGAAAACTATGTTAAATGCTAATTCACCAAAATGAAGATCTCATTTAGTAGTGACCCAGCAAATGTGCACATGAAGGAAGCAAATTCAGCCTTCAGTCTACCTGACTTGATCCATTTTGGCTTTGCAGAGACTGATCTGTAGAGTGAGACTTTCTTTTTGTTTTGTGGGTTTATCCTCTGATTTGGGGAAATGGGCCAGGGGAGAAGAAGCAATTTGTCCAGTTTTTGTAGTTCTTGGGCAGCTCAGATCATTTGCCACTTTTGTTCTGTTCTAATCTTTCTTATGTATTAGGGACATAATGGCTTTTTAATGATGGCTTTCCCCACATTTTAGTTTGCCTGGTTAGTTAGTATCACTAGCTAACATGCAATTTTAAATGTCATGTTTTAGCTCTCTCATCTAGTACTTTTGTAGAGAGCTGAAGGGAATTGTTTTTCCTACTGTAAGCCTAATAAACGGTTGCTTTTTTTGTCTTGTATATATATGTACCCCCCCCACATGCACCTGCACAACAAAGCAAAAATTGAAAAAGAAAACTCGATTACCTAAGAGTTTCAGTTAGATTGTATTTTAACAAAGAGAGAGGTTTCTTAAAGATTTATTTATTTATTTATTTTATGTATATGAATACACTGTTGTTCTCTTCAGACCTACCAGAAGGGTACATCAGATCCCATTACGGATGGTTGTGAGGTACTTGTGGTTGCTGGAAATTGAACTCAGAACCTCTGGAAGAGCAGTCAGTGCTCTTAACTGCTGAGTCATCTCTCCAGCCCCACAAAGAGAGGTTTTACTGTTTATGCAAATAGCCATACTACAAGACTTGCTGTAGAAAGCTAAATTCAGGCATGTGGCTCACTGTGGAACAGAAGCAGCTACTGTTGTGGCACTGACATAGGTGATGATGTTATTGATAGAAGGGTTGAAGTCCAGAAGCTGTAAACTGAAAACTGTAGACGTGTTTTTTAAAAAGCTTGACTCTTCCATTGCATCTGACCTCCCTAGCCAGGCATAGTTACTCAGCTGAACTGAGCAGGAAGTATTTTGGAGTTCAGAAGGCAGTGTCACTTCAGATACCACTTCCACTTCAGAAAGCTGAGAAGATGTCTAGTTTCTGTAGTGCACAGTGTTACGGCATTGTACATCCTCCTCTCCTGTCTCAGGGCAGAAGACATAATGACTCGGCAACTGCCAGCCACTTCCTCTATCCCCATGCTTCCTGCTTCCACATGCTTAGCTCACCTGTGTTCTCATGTCCCCACACACATGTCTGATTCTTTGTACACACTCATGGACAGATACTTTTTCATGATGGTGAGGTAAATGTAGAGGGAGTGAGTCAGGCAGGCGTGCTTCCTATGACATACAGCAGAGGCCACTCACAAAGGCTTCAGTTTCTGGGTGGCTTCCCCTAGTCCCTTTGGCTAGCAAGGTTTTGTGCACACCTGGAATCTGTACATGTCAAGTATGGCAGGCTATATGAGGTCACCGTCTGAACATGGTCCTTGGGATGCACTATGTGGTTCTCCCACAGTCTTTTCAAGGGGGTTGTGCTTTTCTGCCTCTGATGGAGCCAGGGTTGTCTTCTCATCAATTTTATGTTTGACTTCTCCATTACTATAGTTGATTTCTGTTCATTATGTTGACAAATTTTTTTATTAAGAGCACATAATAAAAAAATAGCAATTATAGGGCTGGAGAGATGGCACAGTGCTTAAGAGCACTGGTTGCTCTTCCACAGTCCCTAGCACCTACATGACGGCTCACAACAGTCTGTAATTCCAGCTGCAGGGGATCCAACATCCGCAGGCAAAACCTCAATATACATAAAAGAAAAATAAGTAAATCTTTTTAAAAAGTATCAGTGATACAGAGGAATCTACAGTAAAATTCAACATTTCCTCCTGCCTCTTCCCAGTCCCAGTTCACGTAACCCCTGATACCCAAATAAGATGACAAACGGATCAGTGTCTAAAAATACAAGAGAAAGTAGCTTAGTTTTATTCCACAGGGAAGGGATTGAAGGGAAGAACTTCACTTGGATCAGATAATGCAGTGGACTTCCGCTAACACGTAATTTAGGAAGTCTTTATAAATGATAGATGTAGTTATTTGTTCACGAAATTGAAGAGCAGAACTTCCTTATCATTTGCAGCTGTAGGTTAACTCTTATGGATTGTCTTACTAATAAAGCATGATTCTTATATTAGTGTTCTAGATTGCAATAACATAGTTTTACAATATGCTTTCTCTGTGAATGATACCTTGAATTCTTTGTCAAAGGAAGTCGAGACAATAAAACAGTTGCATGTCTGAGAATGCCAGTTATGAGCATAAGTCATAAAAAGAAATAAGAATGTAATATTCCTGGAGAGTAAAACAGCCTTGGGAAGCCACTATTAATTTCCCTGTATAGGGACTACATCTGATGGCAGGAAAAGAGGGTTCCTCAGAAATGGTCCACATCTGTCAAGTGTTCTATTTCAAAGTAACTTAGAGAAGAAATGCTATGGGGTGATTTATACATTTGGAAATGCTGCAGTTACTTTATAATCTAGAAAATACCAGTGTCTACCCTTGGTGCCTTTCTCCACATTACTCATACTGCATATAAAACATTGTCACTTTTTGTCCTTTCTTACAGAATATATTTGAAATATGGGAGTCCGGTTAAAATGATGGAGAGTTACATTGCAGTTCTCACCAAGGGGATCTGCCAGAGTGAAGAAAATGGCTCTTTCCTTAGCAGAGACTTTGATGGTCGAAAAGCATATCTTGCTGGCTCCATCAAAGGTAAGAAAGAAAGAAAAAAGGAAAACCCTGGCCAACAACAAAAGCTCCAAGCCAAGGTTGCTTTAACCTGCATTTCCTACAAAGAGAGTGTATCGGCTCTTACTGACTTAGGTTCTGTCAAGGAAAACATATTTTGTGACGATCTTTTCTACATTGTGTCTCTTGTAGAAGTGTTCTTTTAGCTAAATTCATGGCTCACAGTCTCCCCTGACTTACATAGTTTTTATTTCCTTACATTCTAGTCATTAGTTCTTCCTTTTAGAGAACTCCAGCCTCAGGCACAGTCTTTAATCCTAGAAATAAGTCGCAGATCTTGGGTCCTCTGAAGGTGGATCTGCCCTCCTTCACATCCTTTAACAGAGCCCACTGCTTTCCATTTGCTGTCTTTAGTGGTTCCTGAGCATTGGCTGGAGGTTGGGTATTCTTCAAGATGTTTTTATGACACTGAAAATTGGTTCTCCTTTGTATTATTTGTTGCACTTCTTTAGGAGTCTGGTTTCATCTGTATATCCAGCACAGAGTCCCTATGGGGCATTGGCTGGCAACTATGATATAGATCCTGGTAGACGTGCATGAATAAATATACCCATCCATCAAATGAAGTAATGTCTGCATTTAATAACATTTGCCTAAATGTATCTGGTGTATTTAAAAATAATTTTGTATTTATATGACAAAATTCTATTTATTGAAAACCTTATACCATTATGTATTTAATGTAATGTTATATTTTTATTTTAGACATTGTATCTCAATTTGGAATGGAAAACTGTTATCTTACACACAGCATTGATGCTGAAAAAACGAATTGTTGTCTATCACCCCAAAATAGAAGCTGTCCAGGAGTTTACCAGGTACTATCATTAATTATTTAAAGTATAAGCTTTCCTAACAGTTGGAAACACTAGATGATACTGTGTGCTATGTTCTGCTACATGCTAAATAAAAAGAATATGGGTTAGTCTGAGTAAAATATCATTTTTGTGATTTACTTTAGAGCTAATAGTTCAGGATCACTGAGTTTAGAAAGATTCTTTTTTTTTCTTTCTCTCTCTCTCTTTTTCTTTCTTCTTTTTTCTTTTAAATATATTTACTTATTTTATCTATATGAATACACTGTCACCGTCTTCAGACATACTAGAAGAGGGCATCTGATCCTATTCAGATGGTTGTAAGCTACCATGTGATTGCTGGGAATTGAACTCAGGACCTCTGGAAGAGTAATCAGTACTTATTTAACTGAAGATTCTTATTTAACTTTGGAAATAGGGCACTTGAAAGACAGAGGCTGCTCTTGGGAGACACAAAGCAGGTGGATCCCTGAGTTTGAGGCCAGCCTGGTCTACAGAGTGATTCCATGACAGCCAGTACTACGGGAAGAAACCCTATCTTGAAAAACCAAAAAAAAAAAGGGGGGCGGGGAAGAGGCCTGCAGATATGCTTAGGTAGACTAGAGCATCTAAGGGGAGAAAAGGCTCTACTTAACATTTGTTGGGTGTATATATTTATGTATGTGGATTGGGTGCTTGGAGTGGTATGTGCACACATTCCTAAAGGAATATTGGGGGCTGGATAGATGGCTCAGTGGTTGAGAGCACTGGCTGTTCTTCCAGAGGACCTGAGTTCAATTCCTAGCAACCATATGGTGACTTACAACCATCTATAATGAGTTCTGATGCCCTATTCTGTCACTACATATACATGCAGATAGAGCACTCATATATATAAAATAGATAAATCTTAAAACCAAACACTTAAAGGAATGCTGACTACAAGTATTTCTTTGGCTAATACAATGAGTTACCACACTTCTGTTTGAAAGAAAACACTAGGGCTGGAGAGATGGCTCAGGGTTAAGAGGACTGGCTGCTCTTCCAGTGATCCTGAGTTTAATTCTCAGCAACAACATGGTGGCTCACAACTGTCTATAAGGGGATCTGATGCCTCCTTCTGGCATGTGGGTGTATATGCAGCAGAGCACTCATACATTAAATACATTAAAAAAAAAAAAAAAAAAAAAAGAAGAGAAGAAAGAAAGAAAAAAAGAAAGAAAGAAAAAAGAAAATGCCAACTTGAAGCTGGAGATATGGGATTAGTGGTTAAGAGCACTGGCTGTTCTTCCAACAGATCTGAGTTTGAGTCCCAGTACCCACATAATGACTATCAACTATCTGTAACTCACTGGAGCAGGCACACGTGTTGTCGAGAAATGAACTCAGACAGAATGCCTGTACGCATAAAATTAAGTGAATTTAAATTAAATATGTGTGTGTGTGTAGTAAATGATATTTTAAGCTTGTGAACCATGTTGTTTCTGTGCCAGTCTCTCAGCTGCCTGGCACAACATGTATGTGAGTTAATGTGGCTGTATCAATAAAACTTTATTTTTAAAGATAGACACATAGTTTATGAGACCTCATTTGCAATTTTAAATAAATTGTTTCTTTGGTTCAGTTTTACCTGACTGTCATTGTTAATGGTAGATGGGATTTGAGGAGTGGAATTTTTGTTTGCTTCATCTAATTCATTCTTAAATCCTTTTTAAAAGCAAAAAGATTTGGCATTTGTCTTGGGTTTATTAAATGGGAATTAATAGGATACCTTATTATTAATCTTACTCATGATAAAAAAATACAAGGAAGTAGCATTCTTATGTTTTATGAAAGAGAAAAATGAGGCAGAGGCTAAGTGGTGAGATTATGAAAAGGAGAAAAGACTCTATAGACCACAAGTCCTAGGTTAAAATCATGGCATGGCGCAGGGCAGTGGTGGCTCACGCCTTTAATCCCAGCACTAGGGAGGCAGAGGCAGGCGATTTCTGAGTTTGAGGCCAGCCTGGTCTACAGAGTGAATTCCAGGACAGCCAGGACTACCAGAGAAATCCTGTCTCAAAAAACCAAAAAAAAAAAAAAAAAAAAAAAAAAAATCATGGCAAGGCATCTTGTTAGCTCTGTGGCCACATAAAAGAAACTGGCTGTTCTGAGCCTCCATTTTATCTGTAAAACAAGGATTGTAATACAAAGTTGATGAACTTGTTTTTAATACTGGGAATAATTTATGTATGTGCTTTACAAGTGCCTCTTTCCCTATACGCCTGCTTTAAAACTATTATCTTTGGCTGTTTGTCCTGTTTGAGTTGAGAAGGCCAGCATTTTCACCTGTTCCCTTAGTGTTTGACTTTACCTCATCACTTTCCCACCTACATCATATATATGTTTGATTCATTTAAAGGTTTATTATTTATATGATATACTGTAGCCGTCATCAGACACACCAGAATAGAGCATCATATCCCATTACAGATGGTTGTGAGCCACTATATGTTTGCTGGGAATTGAACTCAGGACCTCTGGAAGAGCAGTCAGTGTTCTCAACCTCTGAGATCTCTCCAGCCCTACATCATTCTTCTTAAACTGGACTATCCATGGCTTCTGAGGTTTCCTGAAGCGCCACACATGAGTTCCTCACACCTCCCTGCATCCCTTATTTATTTTAATTTTTGTTTATTTTAAATGTATGGATGGTTTGCCTACATGTATGTCTGTATACCAAGTGTGTGCCTAATTCCTGCAAAGGCCAGAAAAAAGGATCTACTGGGATTGGAGTTATACATGGTTGTGAACCCCTAATGGATACTGGGAATTAAACCTTGGTTCTCTGGAAGAGCAGCTAATACCCTTAACTGCTGAGCTATCTTTTAGATCCCTGCTACAAGTATTTCTGCTTACACCTGTGTTGTCTGAAAACAAACAACACATTTTGCAAGTTTGGCTAGAATTGTAAATATAAATAGGAGACATCAGAAAACTGTCTTGCTGGGACTAATTTGGACCCCAAACATGTTTCTAGTAGTTGGCAAGCTGTAAGAAAGAAAACTTAAGAATTATCACTCTGTGTAGATCTTTGGAAACTTCACTGTCTGTTAGGGTTTTACTGCTGTAAACAGACACCATGACAAATTCAAATTTTATAAAGGACATTTAATTGGGACTAGCTTACAGGTTCAGAGGTTCCATCCATCATTATCAAGGTTGGAGCATGGCAGCATCCAAGGCAGGCAGGAGCTGAGAGTTCTGTATCTTCATCTGAAGGCTGCTAGCAGAATACTGGCTTCTAGGCAGCTAGGATTATGGTCCTATTAAACCCCACTTCCACAGTGACACACCTACTTCAACAAGGCCACACTTCCAAATAGTGCTACTCCCTGAGCCAAGTACATAGAAATCATCACATTCACCTTGAGTTTTTTGTAGCCAATCTGTTCCAAAAGGTAATTTAAAATGTGGCCTTCTCTGGGTTTGGTGGTATATGCCTGTAATTCTAGCACTTTGGAGGCTATGGCAGGATTGTCAGAGTTTGAGGCCTGCCTGGGCTACATAGTGAGTTCTTAGCCAGCCAGGTTATAATACCCTGTGCCAAAACACACACATACTTACATGGACATACATCCAGGCATTGCTTTATTGTCAAGTCCAGAGGTATTAGTACATTTAAGGCTTGGTTTCACCTCTGTTCCTGAGTAGACATCCATAGAACTTTACCCTGGAAGTTTTCTCTTGAGAGAAGGAGCAGGCAAGTGTCCAAAGCCAGCAACTGTATAACTGAGTTTTTGCCTTTATTCCTTAGGACTCTGCCTGCTTTAGTGTGGCATCGACAGGATTGGACCATCCTGCATTCTTACATGCACCTTCATACTGAAGAACTGGAAGGCCTACAGATGTGCACAGGTACATGAAAACATTCAAGGGAGGAAAGACTCTGCTTATGTTTGTTTGGTGTATATATTTGTGTTGGTGGGGTGTGTACATATTGGTAAAATGAATAATAAAACAACTTCTTTGCAATTACAGTGATTTTTTTCCTCATGTAAAAGTTGTGGTAAAATGCACAAAATTATCATTTTAACTTTCTTTTTTCCTGGTATTAGAAATTGAACCCAGGGCTTCAGGCATGCTAAGCAAAGCCATTGCCAATGAAGTATTCCTAGCCCTAAGTTAATCAGTTAATTTGATTTTGAATGCTTAGATTTTATTTTGAGCTTCTCCATGTTTTTCTTAAAATCATAGTCATTAAAATATTATTATACATATAAAATAAGATATGAGAATAATTTAATAATAGTTTATTTCTTATAGCTACAGGAATACTAATTTTCTACAGACTTCTTTTTTAATTTAATTTATTACACCTTCTGTATTTTTATGCCATTAAATATTCTATCTATGGAAAAAGGTTTTTCTGAAACAAAATATAAAATACTAAAACCACAGAAGTCTAATAAATTCCAACAGATTAAAACTAAGCATTTGTGGAGTCAGAGATAAGCTCAGTGGATAAAGGTGCTGTTGCCAAGCCTGATGACCTAAGTTTGATCCCCAACACACACAGTGAAACTGTTACAACTGATACAAGTTGTCCTCTGACCTCCAACCCTGTGAATAAGGCAAGCATCAACTGAACCACTACCACCACACATACACACATACATACACACACACACACTCACACACAAATGTGCCACACTATATATATAAAAAAAATTCTACTCATCGAAAGATACTTCAAAGATAATGAACCACACAACTAGCTTGGAGATTGAGTATAAGAAAGTTTTTTTCCTCTATAGAGAAAACAGATACAAAACACATGTAGATGTATTTCCCCTCTCTAGGAATTAGAAAAACTTATGTTAAAACTATAACAAAATGCCCTTGTAAACTCCAAGCCGAACATTTCAATCTGTATTGGCAGCAAGAACAGTTAATGATGGGAAGTTAACAGAATCTCCCCTGTGTTGCTACAGAGAAGACAAACTGGAATAGTCTTTGAGGGACACACTTGGCATTAGCCAGTGACTTGAGTTAAATCAGCAATTCCAGTACATAATATTTAATGAAAAGCATTACTATATTTACTGAGAGATGCATAAGACAGTCATGTTTTTCAATGTTTTTTTTTCTTTTCCATTTAGTTCTTTAATATGCCTGGGATTATTTTTTATATATAATGTCTGATTTTGGAACCTAATTTCCTTTTTTAAAGATCTATTATTTAAAATCTCTATGAGGGTTTTAACTATATATATGTCTGTGAACCACTAGTGCCAGTGGAGGCTTGGAGTTGGAGTTACAGATGGTTGTAAGCCACCATGTGGGTTCTAGGAATCTAATTCCTGTCTTTTGCAAGAACAGCCAGTGCTCTAACTGCTGAACCATCTCTCTAGCCCTTAGTTTTTTGTTTTGTTTTTGTTTTTTGTTTTTGAGGGGGAGGGAGGGAGAGAGGGAGAGAAGGAGAGAGGGAAAGAGGGAGAGAGGTGGTTTTCAGTGTTCCTTTAGTCTTTTTGTTGTTGTTTTGTTTATTTATTCGGCCATTCACTCTTTGGTACTGAGAACTGAATATACTGCACCATTTAAATATAATCTAGCCCCTGTTTTCATTTTTTATAAGAATAATCACCTGGATCCAGGGCATTTATTGAATAATTCATTTCAGTAGTCAGTGCCCACCCCATTATGTTTTACATTTGTCATGTGGTTTATTGGGGTCTGGCTTTCAGTAGCAAGATCTGCTTTTGTTGGTGTTTTTGCTTTCTTTACTTGAGAATAAAACATTAGCAGTGGTAAATTAGTCCCCAAGAATAAAACAAAACAGTGCTAAGGGTATGGTGAGATTCACACACTTGCCTAGAATGTATGAGGGTCCCAGCTCAGTAGCCAGCACTGTAAAGCAACAAAACTCCCATGTTTTTATAATTAACTTGCTCTCTGAAATAACCAGCATGTGGGAACCATTTCCCTAAACAGCACCAAGTCTTTTGACTCCATTAGCAGTTATCTGATAGCACTCAGGGATGAGCCTTGTGTCATCCTGACAGCCGAGGGAACTTCCCTCAGAACAAAGATCTGAAATAAAGACAATGGTTGAGTCCATGTTGCTTTCTGACATTCTTTTTGTTTTAAACCAGAGTTGGATTTTTTTACAAAAAGGTATTTTCAATGTGTTTTGTACATGAGGATTAAGAGAAAAAGAACACTCAAAGACACACACACAAGGGCATGGATGTAGGCTTGCTTTCTTTTCTTCCTTCCCTCCTTCCTTCCTTCTTCCCCCCCCTCCCCCGAGACAGAGTTTATCTGTGTAGCTTTGGCTGTCCTAGAATTTACTCTGTAGACCAGACTGGCCTTGAATTCTGCCTCATGAGTGCTGGGATTAAATGTATTCACCACCGCCGTCCAGCTGGGGGATGGGCTTTTTAAAGAGTTACCTACTTTCTGACTTTCTTGACCTAAATATCACTGACCAAAAAGTAAATGCTTTACTTTTAGCCTGTTCACTGACATTGAACTTAAATTTAGAGCATTTTGAGCGTGTATTCCTTCAGGCATATGACAAAAATATAGCAACTGCTGAGTGCCACTGTGGTAGCTAATCCTGAGTAATAGGAAACCTCAAAGAACAGCAGCCAGTGAACTGTCAGTCTCCTTCTGAGACCTTCACATGATTTCTTCCTGCTCCAGTAATTTGATCAATTTGCAATGCAGGGTACATTGCTGGCTTTGTAGAATTGGAGGTGAGCAACAGACCGGACCTCTACGACGTGTTTGTGAATCTGGCAGATAGTGAGATCACCATCGCTCCACTTGCAAAAGGTGACTTTTCCATTTTATTCTGAATTTTCTGTTTTATTCTGTCCTAGTATTGACATGAAGTATAAGCCAAGCAGTTGTATGTTTTGTGCTGCCTCTCTCCCTAAAGCCAGTATTTGAGAGCCTGCTTGGCATCTGTTGGAGCTGGCAGAATTTCTCAGCATCCAGAAAATATGATTAAAACCTGTAGGCCTACATGTGTTAGAAAGCCAGATAGGATTGCCGTTTATAACTTTTGTGTGATCTCTTACAGTTCCCAAATGTGGGAGCAGCTGAATGCTGACTGTTAGGACCCTGTGTTAAAGTCTGATGCTATGCAGGCTTTATCTAGCAACTTCAAATGAGTAAAACCAGAATTGTTCTGTCACGTGTTTTAAAATTTCAAACATGTGAGAAAACATTCATGTGAGAAAATGAAAGTTGAACCCAATCATAGGAAATATTACCTCTTGTAATGCTAAAGTGATTTAAAAAAAAAAATGGTCAGAGCTAAGAAGGATGGCACTGTCTGCTTTCTGCTGTGATCTGCAAAACACCCTTATTCCAGTCAGCACCATTTGAACAGTGTCCCTTGTAGTTAAACACATAACTTTCTGTTTATCTTCCTGACAGCAGGAGCACCATCTGTAATTGATGTGACTGAGTTGGTTTCCTTTGCATATTTCCAAGGATCTGAATATGGTATATTCTCTGCTGGTACCCTAGGAACTGCGCAAAAAGATCTTGTTTCACAACCTTCATGCCAGAAAAATGCACTTAATTTTTGTGACAGAGTCTGTCTTCATAGTCCTAGCTGTACTAGAACTCATTATGTAGACCAAACTGGCCTACAACTCACAGAGATCAGTCCTCCTCTGCCTTCAGAATGTTAGGATTAAAGGCATGTGTCACTTAGATTCTCAACTGTAAAGACTTGGACAAGACAGTCAGGTTTTTCCTGCAAGTCCCAGCTCACTTGTAGTCAGGGTTTCTTTTCTTTTCTTTTTTTTTTTCTTCACTGTTTGTCAGGGAGATGTGAAGGGGAATGTGATTTGGCATTGGTGAACAGTCAATCCTGCTGTTACAGCTGGGTTGTGAATAAAACGGAAACTTGGAGGGTTATCTGCTGCTGCCTTTTGAAAAGTTCTTTAGTGTGGTTTTCAGATTTTCAGTTGAATTTTTTTTTAAACTGTGTAATTTTCTGAGTCTTCATACAACATTCTTTCTGCTTTGATCAGAGGCCATGATGATGGGCAAACTGCATAAAGAGATTGGTCAACTAATTGTGCAGTCTGCAGAAGACCCAGAGAAGTCAGACAGCCAGGTTATACAGGTAACTCTTGATCTGCCTTATGAAGCATCCTTCAGCAGCCTCATGGCTCACTCTCAGGCATCACAGCAGAGTGAAGTGTCAGGTGATAGGCCAGCTGGCATTAGTGTTTGTAGTGGATGATGGTGGATGGGGGTCAGGGGGTACGTCATTACAGGAGCTAGTGCTAAAGCCAACCCCAGTGGTGAGAATTGTAACCACTGGGTGGGCTGGAATGCCTTTGAGGGCCATCAGTACATTTCATCTTGCTACAAGAATTTTCATGGAGGAACAAATAGTGAAACAGTAACTTTGGAATCAAGTCTCCACCTTTGAAATCTGAAGAACCAGCTCCTCTGGGGATATCAGCCTGTTAAGTTAACAGAGTGTCCATATGCACTAGTTTGGCAACCTGTCCTCAACCCTCACCAGCCTAGGAGGACAAAAGGCTTTTATTTCCTGAGTTTTTCCAAAGCCCCTGTAGCTACTCCAGTCTCATCACTGCTCTTTTGTCTGTTCCTAGCTCTCTGCTGAGGAATAAACTCACAGTCTGGGCTCCATCTCAGAGCCTAGGTTCATCTTTATCTATACAACCATGGGAGCATCTATGAGACGTAGTCTCTACTTGCTCACCAGGTCCCACTTGACACATTTCTTCCTGATTCTATATATCTGCTCAGTGTTCCTATTGTCATAGCCAATGTGGTTCAATGTGAGAAAAATACTGCCCTCATAGACTCTGCTTTTTAATTTAATTTAATTTTTGCGATGAGTAGTGATTAATGTAGAGACTCAAACTGATCAAAGTGCCAGAATAAGTGACTGAATGCTCAGCCCTAAGTAGGACGTCTGTATCACCGTACCTTAAGGTTCAGAGATCACCACAGAATTATGGAAGAGAGGGTAGAAAGAAGAACCGGAGGATAGAAAGGAGAGCTGTGAAATGCTGACATGGCTGTAGCACTCATGAACATGCAACAGCTGTGATTACCCATACAAGCCAATCACAGAGTGGCAGGTACATGATTCTGTGAAGAAAGTACCAGGGTAGATAAATTCAAAGGAAGAAGTAGGATGCAGGTACAGGGTTCTGCAAGAAGAAAAGAGTGGATGGTTTCTGGGCACTCAGTGCCTGTTAGCATGGTAAAAACCTAGAAACAGCATGACGTGGATTTTTGTGTGTATGAGAGTGTGAGTACATGGCACTGCATGCATGAAAGTCAGAGGACAACTTTCAGGAATTTAATTCTCTCCTTCCACCGTGTGGATCTCAGATCCAATTTAAAATTGTCAGGCTTGGTACCTAGCTTTTACCTGGACCTGTGGTTTCTTTTTTATCTTTTCTTCAAAGCATTGTTTCTCTTTGTAGTTCTGGCTATACTCAAACTCATGGATCTGCCTGTCTCTGCCTCCCAAGTGCTGGGATTAAAAGTTGCCACGCTTAGCTTTTCTTTAAAAAAAAAAGGTCATTATGTAACCGTGGCTGCCTAGAACTCACTGTATAGACTAGATTGGCCTTGAACACATCTACCTGCCTCTACCTCCCATTGGAATCAAAGTCATGTGCCACCTACCACGCCTGGCCTCCACAATGATTACTCTTAGTATCAATGTATTATATGCTTTAAAATGACTAAAATGATTGTAAACACATCTGTGACATTGATTTCCTAAGTTATTTTGATTTAAGAATTTATGAGAGATGGACATAGTGGTGCATGACTTTAATCCCAAATTTTAGGAGGTAGAGGCAGGCAGACATCTTGAGTTAGAAGCCAGCCTGGTCTACGGAGTGAGTTCCAGAACAGCCAGAGAAACCCTGTCTCAGGAAAAAAGAATTTATGAAGTTAACCTAATAGGAGAATCCTAAGAAATAACTATTCACATTCTTAGATACTAACATACTGTGTATTTTCCTGTTCTATTAAAGGACATTGCCCTAAAAACAAAAGAAATCTTCACCCACCTGGCACCATTCTCAGAAGTGTCAGATGATGGGGGAAAGGCCATCCTCAATGTTGAGGCACTGAAGCAGAAGCGATTCCCACCCGCAACAGAAAACTTCCTGTATCATCTAGCAGCAGCCGAACAAATGCTGAAGATCTGACTGTTCACAGCATCCTGCTGCGGCCCCTACGGAGCTTCCCTTTCAATCCTAGTACCCATTGACATTACACAGTATTGGAATTATAGGAATGTTCTATTTTTAATGATTTATTTCCAAATAGTGAGATCTTAAGTGAGAGCACATAAAACCAATTGTGATTATTTTTCCCTGCCATTTGATACAGTGCTGGACAGTGTTTTAATTTTAA
Organism: Mastomys natalensis; assembly: GCA_021653895.1. Lineage (NCBI taxonomy): Eukaryota > Metazoa > Chordata > Mammalia > Rodentia > Muridae > Mastomys > Mastomys natalensis. Next base: position 2,092,907 of record JAJTUV010000357.1, read on the forward strand.
TTGTCCTAATGGTAGGAGCCACACAGATCAGCACATGCAAGCCTTCATTGTTCATTCCTATTTAGACTCACTGTAGCCATAAACTTAACGGTTTGTTTTCAGAAAACTGCCTCAAAAGTTTGCTTTTTATTATTCTAGAAAAAACTTGAATTCCTCATGAGAGATTTTACTTTTTGAGCCTAACTGCTATGTTTTCTGTAGAATTGTCTAGAAGGTCATTCAAGAGATATTGCAGTTGCACTTTCTTGTAAAAGAAAATGTTTTGGGGCCTTTGAAATTTTTGCCTATATGAGGGTTTTTTCATAGATGTTTATACTTGAGTAGACAATTCCAACAACCCTTATACTACCCTAGATATAAGCATTCAACAAACATCAGTCATTAGTACTCTTGGACTAACTGCTGCTAGCAGTGTCTTTGGAAAAGAGGCCAGTTCCCAACAAAAACCCCTTTAAAATGTAAACATGTATAAGAAAAAAATATCTTGGTTGTTTTTGTTTACAGTGCTAGAGCTAGAACCTGGGGCCTTGTATATGCCAGGCATTGCTTTCCCATCAAACTAAACTCCCAGCTCAATAATGCTTTCATATATTGGTAAAGGAACATGAGATCAAATTGCAGAGGCCAAAACTAGACAGTGTTTTCAAGTGACTACAGTAAAGGAATTTGGCCACATCATCAAGGACACTGATATTAGTCTCTCTTAATTTGAGATCTTAAAATTGCCAAGTAAGCACAAATGTCTCAGTTATGCATTCCTTATGTCTACTCACATTATGAAAGGCCACCATCCTCCAGTATAGTTGCAAAGCATTCAAACCTTACCAGAAAACATGTTTGCAAAAACTTTATCTAAGTTGGGTATTTTTTTTAGCCTTATTGTTAGACATTTAAGTAAAAATAAAAAATAGCCTTTCTCTTTTGTCCTTGGGTGGAAACAGGGAGAACTTGACATATGTTGTTTACTGGAGCTAACAACTGAAGATTAAATTTGCACTTTATAGAAAGAACTACTAATGTCTTTTCATTTTCTCCCTTATCTTGCAGTATTGTTAAAATTATTATCATGACACAATAGAAACATTTTGATAAAGCTTTAAGTAGTAGTAAGGCAGTCTTCCACATGGAGACTTTGCCCATCTTGTGGTTTCTTGATTTATGTATATGAGTATTTTGCTTCCATGTATGTACATGCACCACTTGTATATCTAGTGCTCATGGCAGTCAGAAGGCACTGGCTTTCCTGGGGCTGGAATTATAGATAGTTATGAGCCACTGTATGGGTGCCAGGAACCAAACCTGGGTCCTATGCAAGAATAAGTGTTCTTTTTTTTTTGGTTTTTTGAGACAGGGTTTCTCTGTAGTCCTGGCTGTCCTGGAACTCACTCTGTAGACCAGGCTGGCCTTGAACTCAGAAATCCACCTGCCTCTGCCTCCCAAGTGCTGGGATTAAAGGCGTGCGCCACCACCGCCCGGCTAAGAATAAGTGTTCTTAACTGCTGAGTAATTTCTCTAGCTTCTACCTTTTATTTTTTGAGACAGGATCTCACTATGTTATTCTGTCTGGTCTGGAACTTGCTACATACACCAAGCTGGCCTCAAACTCATAGAGATATGCCTGCTTCCTAGGTGTTGGGATTGTAGATATGGCTGCCATACATTCCTTATCCTGATCTTGTCCACACACATATTTTTAAAAACTTATTTGTATATATGTGTGTCTTTGTATATGTCACATGTTTGGGTGCTGGATCCTCCTGGAGCTGGAGTAACAGGCAGTTGACAGCTGGCTATATGGGTGCTGGGAAATGAATTCACCACCTCTGGAAGAGCAGCAAGCACACTTAAATGCTGAGTCATTTTTCTAGGCCATGGTTCTCTACCTTTAATTCTGTGTAGTGTTCACCAATAGCTGCACTGAGCCACTTGGTAGGCCATTTTTTTTTTTTCTAATTTTGTCTCTTTGGGCTGCTGTGATACTTTTTAAAACCAAATTTTGAAGTAACTGTCCTGTAGACAGGGATGAGTTTAATGTGGAAATATCACCGCAGTAACCATATGTATGTGCATCTTCTCTAAAGACAGTCTGCTAGGAAATAGGACCAGGCAAAGGTCTTGAAGTAGTATGGCCATAAGAGAAATGGGATGCTATGGAAGCCAGTAGAAGGGGTACCTCACTCAATACTGTGAGCTCTCTAGGCCTCCAGAGAAGGAACAGCTTCTGTAAAAAACCAGAAAAGCCCACAAACTCATGTGAGGAACCAAATGTTAGGTTCTGCATGACATAGAAGGGATGACAAGAGATGAGTAAGATAGAGGTTTTCTAAGGGTGTTAAGGATCAGAACTTGGTCTCCAAACACAAGCAGGAAGTTTCAGAGAGCAGCCAGAGCAAGCCAAAAAGCCACATGGCAATGCCAGCAGGGGGTGCTGTTGCCCTAAGCTGAAGCAGCACCTGAAGCCTTGGGTTGTTTTTTGTTTGTTTGTTTGTTTGTTTTTCTTTTTTTTTTTGGTTTTTCGAGACAGGGTTTCTCTGTGTAGCCCAGGCTGTCCTGGAACTCACTCTGTAGACCAGGCTGGCCTCAAACTCAGAAATCCGCCTGCCTCTGCCTCCCAAGTGCTGGGATTAAAGGCACGTGCCACCATTGCCCAGGCTAAGCCTTGGGTTCTTAACACATGAAATTATGCCTGTCTGGGGTAAAGGGTTGAGCGACATAGCTGGGTAAATTATGTCACCATTACCCAAGATTAGTAGGGAGCTGAGAGAAAGCATGGTTGAGTCCTGTGGGTCATCCAAAGAGCCAAGTACATTGTAGCAATTGGTTGGGGTCTGAGGGGCTGACAGAATGGTAGTTTGGCCTTGGATGGGGCTTGATGACAGCCATCTCAGCAGAATATAGGCTGTGACCAATACAGAGAAACCCTGTCTTGAAGAAGGGACTGGAGAGGAAGGAGGAAGAATCAGAAGAAAAGAAAGGAAGAAGACATTTTGACTAGGAAGTATTTTTTTTTTTTTTTTTTTGGTTTTTTTGAGACAGGGTTTCTCTGTGTAGCTCGGGCTGTCCTGGAACTCACTCTGTAGACCAGGCTGGCCTACGAACTCAGAAATCCGCCTGCCTCTGCCTCCCAAGTGCTGGGATTAAAGGCATGCGCCACCACTGCCCGGCCATTTTTGTTTTTTGATAAGGCAGTTTCAGTGTTCCTGGGAGTAGCCTACAGAAAGGGAAATGAACCAGATATGCCCCAGTCACTACAGAGCAAGGCTCAGAGGAAGGGAGATGGGGATCCCTGAGAGAGTTGACTGTATATAGACCTGGACTGGTGTTGAACAGAAAGCTGTTGCTGGCTAGGGGCCTTGGTTATTCTAAAAATAGATATAGGTCCTGTCAAACAGAAATCAGGGAAGCAGACAGAATGCAGCACGGGATCAGATGAAATAAGCAGGGACATAGGATTACTTTAGGGACTAGAAGCCTTAATGAGCTCACAAGAGCTTTGTGTCTATCTGGAGGCTATCAATGTAGTATTTGTATCCCAAATAAGGTATACCTTTAGATGATTTTTTTCAAGTACTCAACTTCAGACTGGTTTATTCACAGGTTCACATTATTCTTTCCTGGGCCGACTCTTACTTCATCCACGGTTCTCTCAGCAGTCCCCTAGGTGCTGTTCTTCTTTCAGTCAGACTCAGAGCCCCAAGTACAGTAGGCACTGAAGCCAGCTTGCTCCACAAGTGTTGCTGGGAACCCTGAGGACCAAGGCAGTGTTCTCTCAACAAACCTTAAGGGGCCAAAGATTTCTAAACAGGAGATAAACTTGCTCCTACACCCCTCTGTAATAGAAGAGTTCCTTTTCTTCTGTAGAAGACTGAATCTTCTCTTCAAGCTGACTGCACTGGATCTGAAAGACAAGCACATTCTTCAAAATTCATGCTTAACTGCCTCAAGCCAAGTTTTAAAAAATTCTGAAAGCACCCATTTTTATATCTTTTCCAACGATATCTAATTGATTGCCAGAAGTACCATTTCTTAGAACTTTTTAAATTGAAAATTTCAAATATTAACAAAGGGAATATAATAAACTCTTGTACAGTCATCACTCAGCAATAGCTACAAAGAATCTGCTGATCTGATTTCCTAGAGCACTTGTCACATCCATAAGTGTCCATAAGTGTAGTGTGAGTTTCTTCTTTTTTAGTTTTGGGGACAGGATCTTGATGTGTAGGCCAGGATGATCTTGAACTTACAGTCTATTCCTGCATCAGCCTCTAGAATGCTGGGAATACAAGAAAACACCTGGTTCCTTGCATTATTTCACCTTCAAATTTTTCACTACAAATATTACAGATGGTAAAGTCTGGTGCCATGTACACAGGAAGGAGAGTTACCACATCTAGCAAATGTTAACACTGGACTCCTAACAGCCAATGTCCATTTCTAGTCTTACAAGGTTGGATGAACTGATTAACTGAGACAAGCAGAGGAGCTCTAAAGGGACAGGCTCCCTTTTCAGGATCCTTGAAGTTCTAGAAATGTACTACAAGGATATCTGAGGAGATGCTGGATCCCTCTCAGCGTTAGGATGACCAGTCAAGGCCAGATATACCATTAGTACAAGACTGCCACTGGAGCATCTCCACTACCCACTTAGAGCCAACAAGCACTTACCTTCAAGGTCTGGTGAATCTTTGAGGCAATGCAGAGACAGACCCTACTTCCTGCCCCTGCTCTGCCCTCTGAGATTCAGCCTCTATATCGGGCAAGGATCCTGCATGATCCTTCAAGCCTACTGCCTGCTTCCTCAGCCTGGTGATGCAGGGCTAACTTTGGTCTCAGCATCCTGACAGTCATATGGGTCATGCTGTCCATTTTTCCTTCCTGTTCTTCCACTGGGAACTTGTTCTTTTAGTTCCATCTCTGCCTGTGCAATCTCAGCCATTTCCAGAGGCTCCCTTCTCCAGGAAGCCTTTCTTGGTTCTAGCCCCTCTGTTCATTTATTATCTATCAAGAAACAGTAATTTCCACATGTTATATTACCTTTCCTGCATGACAGATCCTTTGATCTCAAAGTCTGTCCTCTCTCACATCTCCAGAGGCCTTTTTGTTGTTATTAAATTTGTGTTCATTTATTTTATTTGTGTGTGTGTATATGTGTGTACATATTTGTGGGTGTATATGCCATGGTACAGGTATAGAGGATAACCTTCAGGACTCAGTTTTCTCCTTATGTCATGTGGGTCTCAGGGAATGAAATCAGGTCTCTAGGCTTAGTGGTAAGCACTTTTATCTAGTATGCCTTCTTGCTGGCCCATGAGCTGAGTTTTAAACAGGCATAGAACACAACTCTAAAGCAGTAATTCTTGGCACAGACACTGTCTTCAATTTCCTTCAATAGACAAGGAAACTGAGAAAACTGACCAACATGATAGAGGAGCTAGGAATTTTAACATAGAAAACATAAATATATTGTATTGCTCTACTCAATGAATTATCTATGGAACCATATTCCCTAATACATCATCCATAAGCTAGCTACATGTAAGTACATACATTAAAATCAGAAGGTTTGTGGGCTAGAAGGATAGCTCAGTAGTAGAGCACTTGTCTAACATATGCAAGGCCCTAGGTACAGTTTGCAGCACTGAAGAATAGTAATAAAAGTCAGTGTCTTAGTCACACACTGAGGACTCAGCAGCCACATGTGGCCAGTGTTTGCCATACTGGGATAGCACACAGAGTACTACATCACTGCAGGAGGACCCACTACATAAAGCATGACTACACAGCTTTAGAGGATCTAAAAGCTCTTGAGTGTCTTTTGAAGATTTGTTTGTTTGTTGACTGGTTGATTTATTCATAATCTTTGGAAGAAGGTTTCATGCAGCCCAGGCTGACCTAAAACTCACTATAACGAGGGATAACTTTGGGCTTCTGATTTTCCTGCTTTACCTGCAAAGCCCTGGGATTACAGGTGTATGTTACCATTCATAGCTTTATGTGGTGCTGGGGATCAAACTCAGGGCCTTGTGATGCTAGGAAAGCACTTTACTAGCTGTGCTACATCCTCGGCTCAAAATTTTTAGTTTGTTTTTTCAGTATTCATTTTGTATGTATGGGTATTTTGCTTGTATATATGCCTGTGTACCATGTGCATGCACTGTCTATGGAGGTCAGAAGGTGTGTGAGTGCACTGAAACTGGAGTTACAGATGGCTGTGAGCCAACATATAAGTGCTGTGATCCAAATCTGAGTCCTCTGCAAGACCAGAAGGTGGTCTTAATTGCTGAGGCAATCTCTCCAGTCCCAGTTTTTAGTTTCTGAAACAAGGACTTGCTATGAAGGCTAAGCTAGCCATAAACTTAAAATCCTCTACATCAACCTCCTGAGTGTTAGGATTACAGGTTGTATCACTACACTTGGCTGCCTGGTAGCTACCATGTGGCTGCTGGGAACTGAATCAAAGACCACAGCAAGCACAATAAATCTTCTACTATTTTATTGTTGTTGTTGATCAAGATAGGGTTTCTCTGTGTAGCCTTGGCTGTCTTGGAACTCGCTCGGTAGACCAGGCTGGCCTTATGGGTCATCACTAAAGCCCCAACTTTGTAGTTTTTGGTTTTTTTTTTTTTTTTTTTAAATAAAATTACTTCTTTTTCATTTGTTTGCTTTTATTGTTTGTTTTTGTTTTGAGAAAGGATTTCTCTGTCTAGCCCTGGAACTTGCTCTGTAGATCAGGCTGGCCTCAAACTCAAGAGATTCCACTGCCTTTGGCTCCTGAGGGCTGGGATTAAAGGTATGCACCACTACAACCTGGCTAAAATTCTTTCTTTCTTTCTAGACAGGGTTTCTCTGTGTAGCCCTGGCTGTCCTGGAACTCACTCTGTAGACCAGGCTGGCCTCGAACTCAGAAATCCACCTGCTTCTGCCTCCCAAGTTCTGGGATTAAAGGCGTGCGGCACCACTGCCCGGCAAAGATTTTTTTTTTTTTCCTGTGAGCAAGCATAGGCTGGATTCAAACTTGGGAGAGACAGACTGCCGCCCTGGACTCCAGATCACGGCAACTGCAGCGGTGCGCCACCGCTGGCCAGCTATAAAATTATTTCTTTTACTCCTATAAACATGAAATAAAAACCCAATATCTCATCTGCAGGGAAGCTGTGGGGTTCTTACCTGTCCAATTTGTGGAAACATGCTGAATGACACTGGCACCATCAGTCCCATCATAAAGAATGTAGAACTCATTCTTAAGATCGCTAATGACAGCAGAGTTTGTGGGTAAAACCGCGTCCTGTAAAAGACAAGGTACAGTTCACACACAGAGCTCAACACTTTTGGCCTCTTCTGAAGCAGGCCTTTGTTTCAGTGGCAGCTGATGTGGATCAGCATGTAGTTACAGGCATATGCCTGGATCACTGCACAACCACCTACCAGCAGGCTCTAAAAGGTACATGGACTGAGCTCTGGGTGAGGTTTATCTACTCAGGGAATGGGGCATTGACCAGTTAGAGCAACTTGTTGAAACTCCAGAGCCTGAAGTAATAGTTCAGATTCTAGAGCATATGACTCAAATCATATTACATGATAGGCTTTTATTTGGTTGTAGTTTTGTTTTGAGCTAAGGTTTCTCCTGTATCCCTGGCTGTTCTGGAACCTGCTCTGTAGACTGGGCTGGCTTTGAACTCAAAGATCTGGCTTCCCTTTCTCCTGAATCCTGGCATTAAAGATGTGTGCTACCACTGCCTGGCTGTGTGATATTTAAAGAATGGAAGAAGCAGTATAGTGTTTATGCATAGCATTCCAGCCTGGGGAATCAGACCCCCGAGGCCACATGAATGGTATGTGCCATTCTATTGACAGAGCATATATCCAATGGGACTCCACCTGTCCTTTATACTCCTTGGATTTTCTGAGTTTTGTTTGTTTGTTTGTGTTTAGGTTCAAAAAGCGGAAATTGAGGTAGAAAGTCTCTATTGTGATGCTCTATTGTGGATGCATCTGCTGTCCTTGGTTCTGAGGCACTAGTTCTGTGAGATCATCTAATGGCTCTTTCCTTCAGACTTCACTTCTTTTCCCACTCCCTGGAAACAAATGCCACTTTAACCCTACAAAAATCCTGTATATCATTCATGTTTAACAAGCATTGCAGCTCTAACAAGTTATTGGGTTGAGGATGGCCAGAACAGCCCAGGAAGATCCCAACTAAGCAAGTCTCTGCATCCATCTGGCTGGCTCATCTGTGGGAAGGGACAGTTGGCTCTGCTCAGGGTATTTCCTTATTTCCAAAATGTGCCCCGCTGGGGTGCTAGATGGGCTTTTTAGACTTGCCATGGGGAACTGAGTGACTATCATGTGCCCACAGAAAGTTCTGGAGTCTCATCTGAATGAAGAGAGATCTGCATCTAAGTTTTACTCTATGGCTCTCTGATGGGGAGGCTATGAGGTGACTGGGTGTTGTCAGCAGCTATGTCTTTCCTCACTTTGGCAGAAGACTTCCAACACCACAGGGCTGAAGAAAAGGGAAACATCCAGCAGAGGTATTTCAGGCTCAGTGCTATAGACTACTCCTGCCTGTGCCAGATATCCATACCTCTGTAACTGCAGGCTGAGTTTATCAACTGGCAACCACAGGAGCCTTGACAGACCCCATGATCTCTGCCTACAGCAGTATCTTGTTTATTTATGAGGTAGACTGGCCTAAATCCAGTATGTAGTCCAGTGTAACCTTGAATTCGTCATCTTCCTGCCTCCACTGTCCAAGTACAAGGATTATAATATGTACCACCATGCTATTTGTGAGGTGCCTGGGATCAAATCCAGGGCTTTGTGTAGACTAGATAAACACTCTATCCATATTTCTTCAGCCCTAGCCCTGTATCATGTCAGTCTACTGGATTTGGAGCAATTTGAACCTATTATAAAGTACATTGAAGTTAAGGAAGGGTGAGGACTAAGCAGTGTTTATATCAGAGTTGGGAGAACCTGAAGATCACACTACTATACTCTGCCTATAGTCAGAAATAGCTCATGGTCATGTCAAGAGACAGTTAACCAAGGGGAAGGCTTAGGCTCCAGGTTCAGGCAAACAACTGTTCTAAATTCCTCTCCTCCCTAATAGATTCTTACTGGTTTGTCTTATAGGAAGGCTATAATGGCCTTCATGCCCGCTCCTCCCACTAGGTTTGTATTAGGTGAATTTATAAGGACTTTGATTTGTTTATTTCTTTTCTGTTTTTCTTTTTTAGATGGGTTCAACCACATAGGGAAAGGTCCCTCTTACCTTTTAAAAATGTGGATAAAGAGTTCAGGGGCCAAGGCTGAGGTCCCAAACAGCACTGCTCTGGATTTTGCTGTTTCTTTAATAGCCTGGTAGAAAGGCCAAGGGGATAGCTTAGTACAGGGAGAGAGACAATGTCCAGGGCCCACATCCGAGAATAGCATACAACAGCTCCTTTTTAACTGAGGTAATTCTTACTGGTAAAGAGGTGGAGCTGACATTTTATGGGGGCCTGTCCAGGGGAAGGTGCTCACAAGATGGCTGGGCTGGTGCTAAGAGTAACTGAGGAGGGATTTCACCTTCTTGGCCCCATTGTGGTCCCCATCAATCCATCCAAAAGTACATACCAAGGCAGCATCTAGACAATACCTCACCTAAAATGAACTAAATAGCAGCCTCCAGAAGCAATTCAGAATTTGCTCTGAATTTGGCTCATATTGCCTTTCACCTTACCTTTGCCCCTAGCATCCTATCCTAACCCTCTTACCAGTGGTTCCTATCCTACCACTGGGGAATCTCCCTAAAGCCAGTTTTGAGTACACTGGGCTACTCTCCAGGCAAGGATAATTGTCTACACCCAACTATCACCTGTGTGCACCTAGACATGCATTTAAAGTCTGCAGTATTTTGTGGGGGCTAGAGTGGGAGCTCAGATGTTAAAAGCAGTTGGCTATTCTTACAGAGCTGAGTTCAGGTCTAAGCATCCATGTCAGGTACCTCACAACCACCTGCAACTTCAGCTTGGGTGAGCATACCTGTCCCCACCCATGACACACACAGACAGAGAATAAACTCATACAGACATATTCATATAAATAAAAACAAAACATTTTTAGGGTCTGAATGGATGGCTCAATCGTTAAGAGCAGTTGCAGCTCTTGCAAAGATCCTAGATTTGGTTCCCAGCACTCACATAGTGACTCACAACTACCAGTAACTCCAGCTGTAAGGAACCAATGCTTTCTTCTGTCCCCTTCGGATACCAGACATGTACAAGGTTAATACAGTTGATCAAAGGGAGAGAATAAATGACTGCGGAGTGCACAGCCCCAAATGGGGCACACATAACACAACCGTTACATCCAAGGCTCAGGGAACATCACAGAAGAACGGTAAGAAAGACTGTAACACCCAGAGGATCTGGAAGAATCCACCAAGTGGTGTATTCTGAGCATGACAGGGATGTTACACCTGAGCTCTCAGGAGTATGACTGCCTGCACAAACCTGCACAAGACCACCAGTTAGTGCACTAGCATGGATATACGTAAGAGCTCACAATGTTGCACTCCTAGCTAAAGAACTAAAGGCAGTCAACAACTGCTGAGAATCAGCTTTCTTCAGAGCCCCAACAGATTGCCCATATATAAAGTCACAGTTACACATATACACACAAGAAGGGAGAGGGGAGTGAGACAGCTCAGCAGATAAAGGCATTGCTGCCAAACTTGATGACTTGAGTTTGATCCCTAGGATCTACATGTGGAAGAAAAAAACCTAAATTCCCCATATACACACCACTTGAGGCTGCACAAATACACACCAGTGGGCTCACATGGGGGTTCTCTCTTTCTCAACATTGGAGTTCAGAATAGAATACAGGCTGCCAAGCATAGGCTGTTTCTATACTGGTGGGTAGGGCAGCCACTCTTATCAGCCCAAGCATAAAGGGAACATTCCAGAAGGACACTTGTTAGCAGGACGCACTGACTCACTCTGTTGGCAGATGAGTGGCTTCCAACCAATGGAAGAAATCTACACTATTTAATCTGAAATTTGATCCAAGGTGCCTGATTACAATCAGATATCTCTGGTTACGCAGTTCTGAAAGTTTAGCCAAGGAAAATAAACGTTTCAATGACGGAAACCATAAAAAAATTGTATGCTTACGCACAGTTGTGAACATTTTATTCCTAAGAGAAAGATAAAGGTTCTCTTTAAAGCAGACCATCAAATTTTTTTCACCCTAAACTGATCATCTGAAGAAATGCAGTTTGTGCTGGTTAAGATGGCCTGAAGACATTTCTAGCCCCTGAGGATCATGAGGAGCTCAAGGTTCGGCTTAGATTGACCTTGGAAATCCTGAGCCTACCACAGGCTGGCACATAGGAGGAGCTAAGCAACAGGATGATTAAAATCATGTTTTTTCATACTTTCCAGCTTTATAAATACTTCATGAACTTTATAAATACTAATAACTGAAAATGAAAACTGAGTCAAAAAGAAATGCAAATATATCCTCACAAACAATGACTGTCAGTCATGGTTTGGAGCATTTTTATTCCTAAGAGCCCAAACACCCATTTCCTGGAGGGCTAATATAGATGGAAAATGTGGGCCACCCAACAACGGACTACTAAACAATGAGAAGTTAATGTTAATCTCATACTACATAGCAAGTATGAGACCAACCTAGGCTATATGAGACCTGTCTCAAAACAATGAAAACAGTAAAAATGGAACACTGACTGACATATGGTAGGAAATGGATTAGCTACAGAAGTGAAAGAGGTCAGACAACCACTACTATATGATTCATTTATTAAAAAATAGCAAACTGTGGAAGACACATACAGATTGGTGTCCTTTCAGGCTAGGGGAACTGACAGAAGGAAAAGTTTTAGGGTTAGAAATACTCCACAATCAGTTGGGCAGTGGTGGTACATGCCTCCTGTTTCAGACTCTGGAGTGCTGGGATTATAGCTATGAGCTATCACACCTGGCTAAACATTTATCATTTTATTATTTTTATTTTTAAAATTTATTTATTTATTTTATGTACATTGTAGCTGTCTTCAGATATACCAGAAGAGGGCATAGGATCGATCCCATTACAGATGGTCACGAGCCACCATGTGGTTGCTGGGAATTGAATTCAGGGCCTCTGGAAGAGCAGTCAGTGCTCTTAACCACTGAGCCATCACTCCAGCCCAACATTTATTATTTTAAATGTACAAAGCTGAGTGTGGAGGCTTATGCCTATAAACTCAGTGCTGTGGAGTTGGAAGCATGAAGACTACTTTGAGTTCAAATCAGCCTAGACTACAAAGTGATATCCTATCTCAAAACACCAAAATAAATTAAGTCCGAACTCAGCTGGGAGGTGGTGGCACACTCCTTTAACCCTAGCACTTAGGAGGTAGTGGCAAGTAGATCTCTTGACTTTGAGGCCAGTCTGGTTTACACAGTGAGTTCTAGGACATTTCAGATTACACAGAGAAACCTTGTCTCAAAAAACAAAAACAAAAAAAAAAAATAACAACCACAACAAAAAACTAGCCAGAGCTGCACTGAGAAACTCTGTCTATAAAAACAAAAAAAACAAAACAAAATAAAAAATAAATAGATAAATAAATAAAGAAGGTCCATACTTCAATGAAAGGCTCTCCTAGAAAAGAATCCTACTGGATTCTTATAGAAACCACTGTGCTGAATTGAGCACAGGAAGAAAGTATTCAACAGTAAAAAATATTAAAAACTGAGGCTTTTGTATGAGCTTATTTTAGATCAGAGTACTGGATATCCCTAGTCTGTTCTTTACAAAAAATTGTAAGATAAAGACTGTAAAAGTTCTGATGTGAGGTGGAAGAGAGATGGAGTACGGGGCAGACGGAAAGGAATGGCCAAGATGGACCTTAAGCATCACACACAGGAAAGACAGCTACTGTGAGCAAGCTCTTCCTTAAAAACACCACTTGTGAGATGCCCACTAGCATAATCAGTCTTAAGGGGCAACTTAGTGCTAGTAACCAGTTATTTAATTTTGAAAAGTTAGAGGGGGAGTTGGGGGGAGGACAATCATGAATTCTAGGGCCTTTGAACTTAACATATAGCCAAGAATGACCTTGAACTTCTGATCCTCCTGCCTCTACCTCCTGAATGAATTATTAAGACATTCACCACCATATCTGGTTTGAGGTGTTAGAGATCAAACTCACACCTTCATACAGGCTAGGCAACTGCTCTACTAACTAAGCTACATCCCTAGCCCAGTACCCAGTTACTTAATCAAATACTGACTCCAGTAGGAGTATTCTGCTAATATCTATAATTAACTTACTTAAAATAGGACCTTACATCCATACTGTGGGTTACCTCATCCAATTAGTCGACTAAAGTAATACCAAAACTGAGCCAGGACTTGCAGTGCAGACCTGTGATACCAGCTACTTAAAAGATTGAGGCAGAAGGATCACAAGTTCAAGACCAGCCTAGGCTACAGAGACCCAGTCTCATAAACAAACAAAACTCACCCTGAGACTAGAGATATGGTTCAGTGGTTAAAAGCATGTACTACTCTTCCAGAGGACCCAGGTTCAATTCCCAATACCCCCATGGCAGTTTACAACCTTCTGTAACTCTAGAATATCTCATGTTTTCCAGTCCCAGGAGATCTGACTTCTTTTTTTGGTCTCCACAGGCCAAGAGTAACAATGCAGGGAAAACACCCGTACACATGAAATAAATAAATTTTAATTACCCTAAAACTGGGTGGTAGTGGCAGAGCAGACCTTTAATCCTAGCACTCAGGCAGAGGCAGGCAGACCTCTGTGAGTTCAAGGTCCAGGATGGCCTAAAACTACACAAACAAAAGAAAACAAAAACAAAAAACCCAACAACAAAAAAAATGTACCCTAAAAAGAGCTAGAAATACAACCAAGGTATTTGGATGCAAGTCCCAGTATTAGGATGGGGAGAAAGCCAAGGAAGAGGAAGCAAAGGAAAGGGGAAAGAAAGGAGAAGAGGGACAGAGAAAGGGCAGTATGTGGAAAACATGCCTGTAAGGCCAACACTCTTGAGGCTCAGGTGGGAAGATTAGGAATCAGAGTCCAGCATTGGCTACTAGGGAAGAACCTGTCTCAAAAAGAAAAGAGAAAAAAGAGAGAGAAAAAGACAAAGGAGAGGGAAAGCAGGGGAAGGGAGAAAAAAAAAAAAAAAAAAAAAACCTCAAGGTCCTCCAAGAAACAATTCTGTCTCCAACCTGGTGTGTGGGATCCTGCCTCCAGCCTGTAGTCTCGCTCTATGGAGCTGTAACTCAACAGCCTCCACAGTCCTGTGAGCAAACACCTAGATAAGACTCTCTAACTGTCCATACACACATCTTGTTCTGTTTCTCTGGCAAACCCACATCACTGCACCATCTCTTAAACACCAGGGTACAAAGCATAGTACCTTTTCTTGGCATGACAGGGAGATGTGCTCAGGAAAAGTAGAAGGCAGACAAACATTAGGTTACAAGCACTCAAACACAAAATCCAATTCTGTACCAAGGATAAGCAACAGTAGCAATAGCCCTACTATGTTTCAAACCTTTCTCCCAGCTTTTCTGGAATAGCCTACGACATGGCCTTCCTTATCCATCACCTCAATTCCTCGATGGTGTTCAAAACTGCGGGATGCAAAAACATTCATTCCACTGACTTGGGCTGTAGATAAAAAGAGCAGGAAGAAGTCTGAGTTAAAGACAGCAAGGGAACATGTGATGGTGCAACAGCTGCCCTTCTCCTGACTCTCAGATACTCACCTGCTACAGGCAGGGCCACCCAAGCTCTTTCCTGGGCTGTAGAGGTAGGATCAGTACCTTTACTCACTTGGCCTCTCTGATCCTGACTGCAGACTGGTAGTAGGTCCCAGAATGAAGTCCATTCTGTCTCCCTTAAGCTCCTTAAGCTCAACTGCTTGAAATGACTTACTAAACAATGTTTGACATGGATTGACCATATGTCTGCAACATCACTTGCTCAACTTCAATAACAATCTGGCAATTCTTCAAACTTCTTTGATCCCCAAGCTTAAATGTGGAACAATAAACAGTAAACCTGTAGGCTGGGGAGCTCAAAGTATTCAGCAAATCCAACTAACTCTCTGGAGTCTCTCATTCCCTTATAGTTGGGATCCCTATGCTGCCACCTGCTTACTATACAAAGGTATCTACAGAGAAAATATCTCTTCTCAAACCAAAGATTCAGTTTAGGCCAGGGAAACCCAGCAGGCTACAGTGGTACTGTCATAGGTCACAACATGGCCAAGTTACCCTGGGTCTCTAGAAATGAAGTGACCAAAAAGATCAGCCCAGCTACATGCTCCTAGCCCTTCCTGCTTACCAAGAAAGATGATTGGCAAGGTTCTTTTAAGCCACACGTTATTCAGGGGATACTTCGTTTGAAAGAGATGAGGAATTAACTGGAAAATAAGAAGGAAAAATCATTGCACCTGACCAAAGAATCAGCTGAACCAACACAGCAGCAGAGCTAGCACAATCTGGTTCCCACTGCAGGTGGGACTGCAGTCAGCACATTCACACATTTTGTTTTAATTACAACCCTGAGGTAGTTCTGATGCGTATTCCAGGAGTAGATGGGACAAAGAGATTATGTAACCTCTTCGCTCATAGTTTCAGAGTTGGGTTAAAGTCAGACTGGGAAAATGGGATTGTTTGCTTCTAAAGTCTTATTTATGAATCTTGCTGTAGTCCAGATTGACCTTTAACTCATAATCCTACTACCACAGGCTCCTGAGTGTTGGGATCACAGGCCTATGCACTATGCTGACCTTAGGGTCTATAGTTGTTTTCTTTCAATTTTTTGGGGACAATTGTAATTGTAATTCTCCTCACTATTACTTATTTTATTACTTTTATTATTTATTTATTTATTTATTTATTTATTGTATTTATGTTGCTTTTGAGACAGGGTTTCTCTGTTAGCCCTGGCTGTCCTGTGAACTCACTCTGTAGACCAGGCTGGCTCAAACTCAGAAATCCGCCTGCCTCTGCCTCCAAGTGCTGGGATTAAAGGCAGTGCGCCACCACTGCCCAGTTCTCCTCACGTATAAAAGGGAATATTTCCTACCCATAGGTTGTCAGGATTATCTGAAATAATGAACAAGAAATGTTTGTATAAAACACTCTTTAAAGTGTAATTTGAGTGGGTTACATTGAGTGAGTCAAATTAGCTGTGAGTGAGTTCCTTGGGTCAGAAGTAAAGCTGTAGGGAATAGCAAGGAGTTCTGCCTTCAGGTTCCTGTTTGGAGTTCCTGCCCTGACCTCCTTCAATGATAGACTGTGACCTGGAAATGTAAGATGATATAAACTCTTTCCTCCTCTAAGTGGCTTTTAGTCAGAGCAACAGAGATAAACTGAAACAACAGGTACAAAAACACCTACTCCAAAGAAAGTTGAAGACACAAACACCCTGCTCCCAACAATGTTCTCTCTACTGGTCCATGACTCTAAGGAAAAATCAAAGAACATACATAGTAAGCAATTATCATGGTTTTGCTCTGCAAGGATAATTTTTTAAAAACCAAAATTCTATCACAGTGCTTACATAACTGGCATTTCCATTGGCGATGTTAAAGGCTGTGGTGTATCCATACAAGAAACCCTACATAAAGAGAAACCAGTGGATCACTTTCTGGTTTCAAGCATAAAAGAACCCCAAAATCATGACATTCAAAGTACTACTACCTGAGTTAAAATGATGGACTTTATTCCAGTGTCTGGCATCAACAACAGAACTACCTTTGAAGAAGAAAACAGAACATGCTCATGAGTTTCTGTGTGGAGGAGAGCCTGCAGAAACAAAATTAGCTCCCAGATAGTCAATATAGAACTGTGGTCCTGAATGAAAATGGCCCCATAAACTAAGGGAGTGGCATTATTGGATGTCTGCCTTGTTGAAGGATGTGTATCACTGAGGGGTGGGATTTTAGGTTTCAGAAGCTCAAGCCAGGCCCAGTAGCTCACTATCTCTTCCTGCAGCCTGCAGGTCCAGGTGCAGAACTCTCAGCTACCTCTTGCACCATGTCCGTTTGCTTTCCACCATGATAATGAACTAAACCTCTGAACTATATAAGCCAGCACCAATTAAATGTTTTCCTTTATATGAGCTGTCATGGTCCTGGTACCTGTTCATAGCAATAAAACCCTAAGACACAGGATCAAGGCCCATAGGGCTGGCACGAAGGAATAAGACACATGGAACCACATAGCGACAGCCAATGTTAGAGTCAACAACCCCCTATTCTCTGTGATGCACTTGACCACATCTCCTGAATCCAGAGTGTACCTGAGACAGTTTCACAAATGAACTGTCATTCCAACGAGACCTACTATGTAGACAGGCCAGAGCTCCCCCCCACAAAACCTTCCTATTTGCCAGTGGGACAGTGGTGTAAATATAAGGACAAGGGCAGAGGAAGCCACCAGAAGCATGATGATAGACATTACGCTGTGTGTGTGTGTGTGTGTGTGTGTGTGTGTGTGTGTGTGTGTGTGTGTATGTGTGGTGTGTATCCCAGTTCCTAGTGAGGAGATGCTTGGGGGTAGACTGGGGTGAGAAAGGTACTATAGTTTGGTCAGAAATATCTCCAGAGATGCATTAGTTGAATATGAATGGGTTAAAGGCTTGGTCTCCAGCTTGGGGTGACACTGGAAGACAGATCTATAAAGGGATGTCTTCAGGTCACTGGGGACATGCTCTTAGAAGGGACTGTGGAACCCTAGTCACTATTTGTCTACTGGGTACCATGAAGTAAATGACCTTGCATCTCAACCCCAATGTACTCCTACTATTCTGTGCTGAATTGCCAAAGACTCAAAAGCAAAGGGACCAAGTGAGCATGGAATGATGCCTCTAAACTATGAGCCAAAATAAACTTTCTGGTTTTCTTTTTCCTCTGCATTAATTTATTTATTGTGAGTATCAGAAAGGTCAGAAGACATCTTGCAGGAGTTAGTTTTCTCTTTCCATTAAGTGGGTCTTGGTGACAAAAACAGGGTTGAAGGCCTTAGCCTGCTGAGCCATCTCACTGGCCCTTAATAAATGTTCCTTTTCTTAAAGATTTAGTTTCATTATTTTTAATTTTATGTTATAATTACATATAATTAATGTGGCAGCATGTGTACATGAGTGCAGGTACCTACAGAGGCCAGAGGCTGGCTTCAGATACCCATGGGACTAGAATTACATACAGTTGTGAACTGCCCAAGCCAGAAGAGCTTTTATCCACTGAGACTCTCTCCAGCTCCACTCCCACCTTAAAAAAGATTTATTTTTGTTATTTGTGTGGGTGTATGAAATTTTTGTTTTTATACACTGATTATCTCATGTATTTGTTAAAGTAACAGAAAGCTGATTAACACAGAAACTTCCATTAGGGTTGTGGCCAGCAGTATTTCCCAACTCACTGACCTACAGTGTCATGTGTATGGCAGATGTTCAAAGAAAGGATGCCTCTGTGACACGGACATTTGAGAAGTCCAAAGCCTGACTGAGTTAAGTGGAATAGGGTATGGGTATAGAAAAAGTAGACAGAAGTCACAGGAAGACCTATAATTATCTGTTAGAGATCCAGAGCTGGAGGGACACATATGCAGTCAGGAAACTCACCATGGGTGCTGTTACAGGCAAGAAAGCTGTAGGAAAGAACAGTGTGTTAATCATCATGGTTACCCAGGCGGACAAGTCCTGAAGGGGCAACATCTCTTGAGAATTTTCTGCAGCCTCCTAAGGATTCAAACGTTAGAGGACATTTTCTTTTTCTTATAAAAAATAACATCTATAGGGATAGGGAAATGGCTCATTCAGTAAAGTGCTAGTGGCATAAACATGAAGAACTGTGTTCAGATCTCCAGTACCCATATAAAAAAGCCAAATATAGTCTATACAGGCAGAGAAAGATGAGTCTCTGGAGTTCACTGGTTTATTAGCTTAGCTAAATCTATAAGACCTGGGTTTAGTGAGAACCCCTATATCAATTTTTTTTAAAATGGTAGAGAATAATAAAGGAAGACATCAGATATCATCCTCTGGCTTCCATATGTGTACACATACACACACACACAATGCACACGAACACATGTACACACACACATACACAAACATGCACACAGACAGTGTAGGCGGCGAAGAGACAGCGCCAGTTTCCACATGGCCGGCGCAGGTCTGTTAAGCCTACTGCGATGTGTCAGCCTCAGTCCCTCGAGAGCTTATGCAAAAGGCAATCTAACCAATCAGGGGTATGCTAATAGCATGAGCTCACAGGGCTTAGCTAATAAGGTATTGGCCCTAACCAATCTGAGAGAAAGGCGCCTCCCCCCTTGGAAGGGTATCATAAGCAGTGCATTTCTGCTGCTGCCTTCCTTGGATGAAGATTGTGCCTGGAACAAAGAGCTGTCAAGAGAATCCAGGCTGTGTGTCGGCTGAGGGGACGCACAGACATGCCACAAACAGAGCTGGTGATGTGATGAAATTAGACTGGAGCACAGAAAGACTACGTAAGTACCTGGCAGCTTTTCCAGACCTTTCCTGAAAGTAATGTAATGATTTGTCATCTTTCTAGATTTAAAAAAAAAATGTTTTTTTGAGACAGGGCCTCATGTAGTCTAGGACGCTCCAAACTCCCTATGTAGTAGAGAAAGGCTTAAGCTCTGATTTTCTGCCTCCACCTCAAATGCTAAGATTACAGAATTGTACCATGACATATCAATTTATGTGGTTGGTACTAGGATTAAACCAAGGCTTTGTGCATGCTATGGAGGCAATTACCAACTGAACTATATCCAATCTTTCAAGTATTTGTGTGTGTGCATGTAGTGGTGGGTACATGTGAATGTATAGGAATGTACATGTGGATGGCAGAAGACAATTCAGTGTTTTCTTCAATAGCTCTCTACCTTTTAAAGATAAGGTTTTACTATATAGCCCTGGCTGGTCTAGAACTTGCTATGAGATTAACTGGCCTTGAATTCACAGGGATCACCTGTATTAGCTCCTAAGTTGGGGATTAAAGGTATGTTGCCACTATACCTAGCTCTACCTTATTTCTGAACCTGGAGCTCACCAATTCTGAGTCCCAGGGATCCTCCAGTCTCCACCTCCCAAGTGCTGGGGTTACATGCTTAGCTTTCTACAAGGGTGTTGAAAATCTGAACTCAAGTCCTCATGCTTATACAAAAGGTACTTTACTAAGCCACTTCCCAGCCACTCTCAAGTATTCTTTTAAAGCTATGGCTTCCAGAATTTCCATTAGCAATCCCTGTAAGGGAAAATAATGTCGGCAGTTTTTCTGCTACATGCTACACCTTCCCCACCTACTTCTGAACAAGAGAACCAGCTTACCTGCAGGTCGGAGAAGATGGGGTATCTGCTTGCTGCTGTTAGGGTGCACAGTTGACTTCAAAGGGGCAGAAGAAGAGGTTAGCTAGATGATAGATTTTACTATTTATAAAACCAACAATTATAAAGGAGCTGGAAACTTACAAGACTCTTATTCCATGCGTCTTTAATCTAAAGAGAGACAACAAGAAGCATCATATTTTAAAGATGGTTCAATAGCAAACAGAATCACTTGGCCAGTCTTAATTCCTGATGTCACATTTATACTACCACTCAGACAGTGTAGGCTGAGAGTAGAGAGACTAGTAAGTCAAAACAAATGTACCAAATGAATCAAATAAGTAAAAAATAAACTAAGAACAAGCTAAGTGATGAGCTTTGAACTGCCAAGAACATTAGGAAGTCCTAGCATTATGGAGAGGATTGTCATCTAACAGCCCTTCAATGGGTCTAAAATAGTCCCCTACAAAGATAGCATGCAAAGACTTTCCAATGCTTCAGCCCAACCACTTGTCACAGAGCCACCTGTAGGTCCAGAGGTTTCAACAAGTTCTTAGAAAAACAAACTAACGTGAGCTTTCCATGGTTTGTTTTGTTTGAATTTCAAGACAGAGTTTCTCTGTGTAGCCTTGGCTGTTCTGAAACTAGCTCTGTAGACCAAGCCTGCCTGGAACTCAGATCCACTTGCCTTGGCTTGCCAAGTGCTGAGAATAAAGGTGTGTGTCACCACTGGCCAGCTTCCATGGGATGTCTTGAGGGACTAATATTTATGTGTTTGAAAAACCTCTTATGTAGCAAGATAGGTAAAAAATACTTAGTCTGAGCTCACTGGCAGGAATACAACCCCATAGCAGGAACAGCAGGACCACCTCTATGTAAATGGTGGAGGCCATGAAGCTGCAAAAACATCTCCTGCAGGAGGACCTAATTGAGGACTGCCTGAGAGACCAAGGATTGCTAGTGCATATAATGCCAGCCAATCAGGATCTGCTGTTTAGAAGAGATGCTTTCTTGGGACCAATGGGAGCATGGGTTGAAGATATTAAAGGAGCTTGCAGCAGTGCTCAGATGAGCTTGCTGCAGCATTTCTCACTTGCTCCTGGAGTCTGTGTTGTTGAATCTGTGCCAACTCACCCCTAACCCCTAAGAGCAGGTAGGGTCAGGCGGAGAACTGTCTAGGGCACAGGCAACACAATCTTGCATTAGAATACTGCCTCCAATGGAATATTGACTCTGAGTTTGCTATGGGTTCCGAGAATTGGTCATATATGAAGAATTAACACTAGTATAGGAGAAACATTGCTCTAGCTGTGTTATGAGATAGAATTCTAACTACACATTTTTGTAAAGTGAATCCCCTGGGCAATATATACAATGACAGGATTTGTTACCAAACACTACTTCACTTCATTCTGCTGCAAGGTAAAATCATGTTGAACCATAAACATCTGTGCACATATGAGCTCATGAGACATACCCCTTGGTTATCCAGGTAGTGTTTGGGTGCATCTTCAGTGGTAAACAACAGCTGTCGTGATTTTTCTATGCTTTTCTGTAAACAGACATCAAGAAATCAGGTAACAATCTCAACATAGTCTGTGTTTATTCTCATCTTTAGAACACAGTCATCAGCACACAGCACTTCAACTCCACACTTGATTTCAAGACATGTCCCTGAGTTTCAATATAATACTAATTCTGTGTGATACTCAAAATTAGACCTTTGGCTTCCTAGACAGTCAAGTAGCCCCCACTGAAGCCTCCATCTCCCTGGTTTCTGAATGTCAACTGCCTTCCTGACCAGAGCCCTGGCAATCCCTAACCTCTCATCCACTTCCATGGCTAGCTGGTTCAGTTTTGTTCCTTAGCTCTTTTTAATTTTGAGGAAATTACAAACAATATAAAGAATAATTATAAATAGAACACCTTACCCAGAATCAACAACTATGAAATATCTGGTTATATTTGTTTCTAATTTTATTTTATTTTTCAAAACAAACCATTACTCTATCTCATCCCTCCTCATTCTATCAGAAATACCAGACTATTATGAGTTTAGGGTATAATCTTCCAGTCCATAGTTATATTTATGTATATATACTTGGATACATATACCCATAAATAAATATAGCATTTCATTATAATTTGCATATGTGATATACTTTGTACCTTGTCTCACAGACATCTGTCTTCTCGTTTGTTTACATAGAAATTTTGCAGTGCTGGGGATGAACCTATAGCTTTGTCCATGATAGGCAAGCAGCTCATCACTGAGCTACATTTCGAGGCTCCTGTTCTCCCATTTAACAACCTTCATACTATGCATTTCCACTAAATAAAATATTGATAACAGTTCACACTTTTAATGGCTAGTCAGAATTCCACTATATAAAATACCATATTGTGTATTTCCCTACTACTAGGCATTTAAATCCTTTTCTGGCTGTTAAGACAAATAAATGGGTGAGAGAGGTCTAGAATGTGAATACTGGTATACCCCTTATGTTCTGTCTCTGAAAAGTTATTATGGTGGCAAGATAACTCCTCTTCATCTCTAGCCACAATGATTCAAGTCTTGTCTTTTACTGGGACAGACAGTGATCCCAGAACTAATGGCCTCACCCACATATGATCTCTCTGGCTAGTTACTATTTGGCAACCAAGAGACCACTTGGCACACAAACATCATTACTTGGCTCTGTAGGAAAAGTGCCACCCTGCAAAATATGCCTGGATACCCTAGACTAAAAACTGAGGGAGTCTCCACTCCCTAGCCTTGGGCTGTACTTACATCCCCTTTTCCTGACTCCTTTTTTTCCAGACACCCCATCCAGAGTCTCCTAACTCTTAGCTTTGGTTAAGACAAGTGACTAGCTATGTCATAGTCTAGTTGGATGGATTTTTGTTTTGAAACAACTCATTATATAACCCAAGCTGACTCAAATTCACAATCCTCCCTCAGCCTCTATGGCAACCAACTGACACCTGCTGGAAGACTGGTCTGGATTAACTTTGAATCAGAAGCATCCACCCAGGTATGGTATCCTATGCTCAACAGACTTATGTTTAACTTATCATCTTCCAACCCAAAAACCTCACTCAAAAAAATACAAAATACAATAATCTACATACATGTATACATACATATATATGGGCTATTATTTCAAGTTTCAAAATAAAGCATGAAATTCATTATTTCTTAAAACAAAACCATACTTACAATGGAAAATAAACACATTGACAGGATCTAATAAATCCATCCACTGACAAAAGTCTTCGAAAAAAGGACTGAAGATGATAAGAGACACACCAGAAACAAGTTAAAAGAAATAAGACTTAACAAGGTATCACAGTTCACTTGGGTGGTGAGATACTTACTAAGAATTGTAGGTAGTCTGACTTTTACCAAATGTATCTCCTCTAACCACTTGGGATAGAGTTTCCTTTCAGAATTAAAATCTAAAATTTGAGATTCATATTTTCTGCTCATATCCCATATGACCTCAAGGTAATGACCTAGAAACACCTGACTCTGGCCTGGCTTTCTCTACTGCTATAAGACTTAACTATAGCAATAAGGCAGGCAACCCAACAAGGGTTCTGCTAGGGTTACAGCTCAGCTCACATGTGAAGGAGGTGTGTTTTGCTCAACAAGCTACCCATCTTCGAAACAGCTCCAACCTTAAGTTCTGGATCTCCACAAACAAGGGTGGGCTAAACTTAGTTTAAGATCAAGGCCTCTAACAGTATTTAGAGCCTTGAAGCCCCATGAGGATATGCAAGAAGTGCAACTGGGTCAGACTGCCTGCACGAGTTACACACTGGACTTCAAAGTCTTTGCACGCTCCCTTCCCCCCTCAAAGAAAGAAAAAAGAACCAATAGAATCTATTTTTTTTATTACTTGTTGGAACGTTATTTGGCATTGGTTGGACTATTATGTCATTAAGATTTAATAGCTGTTTCTTTTAAAACTTTTTAATATGATTACTAGAAACACTACCCAACAGTGACTTCCCGGCCTCTGACCTGCTTAAAGCAGGTTGTATGTGTATCAGAATGGCTGAGTTAAGCAAGCCTTGGAAGCCTGGAAGGACTTGTTTTCTCTTCACTGTGCCGCCCAGCAAGGTCAGTCCCACTGAGGACTGGAACTCCTTAGTGAGGCCCTATCATCGGATGAGAGTGACTTTATGGCCTTCTCCAACCCAGCCTAGGACCTAAGAGATGCAAGAGCGTGGGCCACTGAAGAGCTTGGGTTTGTTTTCCCTCCCCACTACAGGAATCTGAAGTGGGTTACTCAGTCCAAGACCATCTCTGAGAGGAAAGTCATGATGACGCAGGGCAGCCTGTCAAGGCCATGCTGCCCAGGCCAGCCTCCCGCCCCCAATACCCGGCCCCAGAGTACTTGGCGTTCGGAAATCCAGAAGTGCAGGTTGGGTTCCATTTGGACGGCGGCACCACTGACCCTTGGCAACACCAGCAAGTGCCTCCTCCTCTTCCCGGAACCAACCCAAAGGGTAGTGCAGTCCCAGTCCGCTCCGAAGCGCAAGAGGAGGAGCCTGCCGGCGTGTCCCGCCCCCGAACCCGAACGCTCCCCTGCTATAGGCCAAGTCTCCTTCTTCCGTTCCTCACTTTAGAAGAATCCGAAGGTTCAGGGTTCAGGGGTGTTCACTCCCACTTCCAGTCTCCACTTATGGAGGAGACCCTCTACCATCATGCCTGCGCTTCTGTTTCTTACCAGGCGCACATTATCCTTGAAACCTGTTGTATACGAATTAAGTGTATACGAGTTGGGCCAAGCCAGAGCCAGCAACATAATTTTCATGGTGCAGTGAAAAATAAAAATATCATGCCATTTACTAAAAAATTATTGAGAGTTCCAAAAGTATGAAGCAAGTGTGGAGACGTTGGGAAGAGTGTACCAAACCCTCAGCCAGACTGGTTAGTTTTTTTTTTTTTTTTTTTAATTGGAATTTTAATTTACATTTCAGATGTTCTCTCCTTACCCCATTTCCCCCCCCCCCAGGAACTCACTATCCCTTCCCCCCTCCTCCTGCCTCCACGTTGGTGTACCCCCACCCACCCTCCCCCGTACCTCACCCCCCACTCGATATCCACCCCAACGACGTCCAGCCTTCATGGGACCAAGGATCTCTTCTCCCACTTATATATAGCTCCCCTGCAGATATAGCTGGAGCCATGGGTCCCTCCCTAAGGGCTCCTAGGCTGGTGGTTTAGACCCTGGGGGCTCTGGTTGGTTGGGATTGTTGCTTTCCTCATGGTGTCGCGAATCCTCTCAACTCCTTCAGCCTTCACTCTATCTTCTCCATTGGGAACCCCATGATCAGTTTAATGTTTAGCTGTGAGCATCTACCTCTGAGTATGTCAGACTCTTGCAGACTTCTAAGGAGACAGCTATATCAGGCTCCTGTGAGCATGTACATCCTGACATCCACATCAACCTCTACCTTTGGTGACAGCACACAGGATGGATATCCAGGTGGAATGGTCTGTAAGACGGTCCCTCCTTCAGTTTCTGTCCTGCACTGTGTCTCATATTTGCTCCCTTGAGTATTTTGTTACTCCTTCTAAGAAGGACTGAAGCCCCCCCTACTTGGTCATCATTCTTCATGAGCTTTATGTGGTCTGTGAGTTGAAATCTTGGTATTTCAGGCGTCTGGGCTAAAATCATATCAGTGAGTGAATACCATGTATGTTCTTTTGTGATTGGGTTACTTCACTCAGGATGATATTTTCTAGTTCCATCCATTTATATAAGAATTTATCAAATTCATTGTTTTTAATAGCTGAGTAACATTCCATTGTATAAATGTACCACATTTTTTGTATCCATTCCTCTGTTGAAGGGCATCTGGGTTCTTTCCAGTTTCTGGCTATTATAAATAAAGCTGCTATGAACATAGTGGAGCATATGTCCTTGTTATGTGTTTGAGCATCTTCTGGATATATACCCAGGAGTGGTATAGCTACAGAGCAATAGTGATAAAAACGGCCTGGTATTGGTACAGAGACAGGCAGGAAGATCAGTGGAATAGAGTTGAAGACCCAGAAATGAACCCATACAACTATGGTCATTTAATCTTTGACAAAGGAGCTAAAACCATCCAGTGGAACAAGGACAGATTTTCAACAAATGGTGCTGGTTCAACTGGAGGACAGCATGCAGAAGAATGAAAATCGATCCATTCTTATCTCCTTGTACAAAGCTCAAGTCCAAGTGGATAAAGGACCTTCACATAAAACCAGACACACTGAAACTAATAGAAGAGAAGGTGGGGAAGACCCTCGAATACCTAGGCACAGGGGAAAAGTTCCTGAACAGAACACCAATGGCCTATGCTCTAAGATCAAGAATTGACAAATGGTACTTCATAAAATTGCAAAGTCTTCTGTAAGGCAAAGGACACTGTCAATAGGACAAAACGGCAACCAACAGATTGGGAAAAGATCTTTACCAATCCCACATCCGATAGAGGACTAATATCCAATATATACAAAGAACTCAAGAAATTAGACTCTAGACAACCAAATAACCCTATTAAAAATGGGGTATGGAGCTAAACAAAGAATTCTCAACTGAGGAAATGCAAATGGCCGAGAAGCACCTAAAGAAATGTTCAGCATCCTTGGTCATCAGGGAAATGCAAATCAAAACCCTGAGATTCCACTTCACACCAGTCAGAATGGCTAAAATAAAAAACTCAGGTGATAGCAGATGCTGGCGAGGATGTGGAGAAAGAGGAACACTCCTCCATTGTTGGTGGGATTGCAAGATGGTGCAACCACTATGGAAAACAGTCTGGCGGTTCCTCAGAAAATTGGACATATAGGACCCAGACTGGTTAGGTTTTAATCGGTTTCTTTCTAGCATTGGGTCTATGATGAAAACTGAAAGGAGAGGAGAAAATTGATTTGGTTAATTAGAATTCAGTACTGTGGAGAGACTGGAAAATTGTGGCCTAGAGGCGAATTACCTTACCTAAGTTCTGGCCCTCCAGACTAGCCATTCCTTGCCCACCTCTGTGTCAGAACTAACTTCTCATGACAATAGATAAAATCTTTTAGAATCTATTGATTGATTTGGCCGGCAATTAGCTTCTCCTAAATAAAAAAAAGTTAAGGATGCCATCAAATAGCATCTTGACCTTATGGGAAAGCTTCCTCCATAGTGATGTACCTGCTTCTCTGATGTACCCACCAATGTATTAAAGCTTGCCTTATGACTTTCTTTGTTCTGTAAATCTATAAAAACTTTATGAAACTGCTTCCACATTGGAACATTAGATTTGGAGTAACCTAAACCCGTGTTCCCAGGCAATTATGACTTAAAATAGCTCCAGAATAAACTTGCTCTCATTTTCTTTAAGAGTTGTGTTTTTTGCACCAACAGGTCAAATCCACTTTGATTGAAAGCCAGATCAAGTACAGAGTCAAATAGGCCTTTCCTGCCTTCTCTCATTCCATCTCTCCAGTGTCAGGATAGATGGACTAGTCGGTATGCACTTGAATGTGTGCATAGAGTATGCATGGTATTCAGCAGGACTCCAGAGTCTAGAGCTGGAGCCCCTGCACAACACTTAACTATGTGATTCTGGTCATGTCAGTATCTCCAGGTCTATCTTCTCATCTGGACAAAGCGCTAGAGCCAATCAGACAATGCAATGTACTAAAGACCATAATGGTACAAGTTATATCTGGGCATAATGGTAATACTGAGGAGGGGTCCTTTTACCCAAACATGGAGAGAACTGCTGAAGGCTATAGCAAAGTGAGCCAGGTCACAGTGAGTCACAGATCCAGTGCTTTACCACATTAGAAGTCAGTTGAAAGAACCAGAATGATCTTTAGGGTAAGTTACTGTCACTCTTTTTTCTTTTTGAGGCAAGATCTCATCTCATACTGTAGCCCTGGCTGGGTTTGGTCTCATCTCATACTACAGCCCAGGCTGGGTTTAGTCTTCCTGGATACATACATGTATGAACTGAGACGTCCATCAGATATTCCCCACCACATTTAGAATCCACTCCTTAGCTTCCCTGAGGGACTTTGGGTCCCTAACTAAAATAATGAATGAAAGTTTGGGTATCAATGTTGCCTGCTAAACCTCAGGTTCCTGAGAGTGGAGCCAGCTCTGTGCAAAATGTCCAATAAAAAAATATTTGTTGAGTCGTCAAAGGAGGAGTGGTGCCCCAGAATAAACTGACCCGACAGTTAATGATGTCAAAAATGCAAATATTTTAATGTTTACTTTTATGCTATACATCCAGCACTTGAAGGAAAATATTACTTATGGTGTTTTAGAAAGAAAACCACTGGATTAGACATAGTCCTTCATGATTATAACTCACTAATACCTCAGAACACACAAGGACACAGTGAGTTAATAACTACAATAAAAAATAATGGGAAATTCAGCATAATTCACAAAAATTCAAGAGGAAATTTCAGGACCTTGATCAGAAGCTTTCACTAAGTGCTGGTGCTATGTGCTACTTCATTTCACTAAGTACTGGTGCTATGTGCTACTTCACTGTAGACCAAGGTTCAAGGCAGGCTAAGGGAAGAATGCTTACCCTCTGAAGACATGATCCAAGAAATGGGGACCAAGCACTCGTGGAGAATTGGTTAGCCATCAAGAACTCCTCAGTAAGGACAGCTATGGAAGCAGCTAGCCACCTTTAGAGAGCCTGAACCTGTCTTAAAATTACAAAGCCTGTGCAGTGGTACTTATAAACACAAGTATAATGAGGTTTTGCCATTCTATAATCTTCAGGGCATTGGAAGGATTCCAGCTGGAGCTCTATTTAGGACCAAGAAGCTTTGGGTAAAGAGCAGACATAGGATGGCCTACTGATGGACCTTCTCAAAGTACTCTTTGGAGGCTGTTGGACTTGGCTTGATCTGAAAATTAGAAAAAAAAATTAAATCATTTAGGAAGAACTTTATAATAGTAGTCTCAAAGGTGGGCTCAAAGATCCCAGTTTTTATTTTGTTTATTTTTAAGACAGGGTTTCTCTGTGTAATAATAGCCCTGGGTGTACTAGAACTCACTGTGTAGACCAGGCTAGCTTCAAACTAAAAATGGTTCATCTGCCTCTTCATCTAGATAAAAGGTGTGTGCTACCATATCTGGTCCAAGCTTTCAGTCTTAAACTAAAGTTTCTTCACTTTTGAAGATTAGCCTAGAACTGTCCACCTAAGTGTCGCCCACTCACACTCAGCCAGCATTTCTGTAGCCTCCCTTGACAGATTACCCTTGAGGCAGAGAAGACCTGGAGTTGGGATGTAGTGCTCTGAGGAAAATGACATACCGTAGGGGACTCTGGTGTCCAGTTGGCTGGGCAGACTTCTCCATGGGTCTCCACAAACTGGAACGCCTTTACCAAACGGAGTGTTTCTTCTACACTGCGGCCCACTGGAAGGTCGTTGACACTCAGGTGCTTGACGACACCATTAGGGTCAATAATGAAGAGACCTCTGCACAGAATTTATCCTCATTAACAGGACCAACAAGTCATTTCTGTTCTTTTATGTCTTTAGTTCTCCTTTTAGTAAACTCATCAAGTTGTGTCAAATGCTTTAAAATGGGGAGTTTAAGGGACTAAAAAGACTACTTAGCAATTAATAGTTTGTACTGTCTATCCTGAGGACCTGAGTTTAGTTCCTAGAACCCATGTAGGGGAACCACACAACTGCCTCTAACTCCTACTCCAGGGGATCTGACATCCTTTTGTAGCCTCCAAGGGCAAGTACTCGAATGTACATACTTTTACAGCGTTACACACACATAATTAAAAAATAAATCTTAGAAAAAGACAAGCCAACCTGGAATTAACATTATAAAAAAGTTTATCACCTTTTAGTAATGAGAGTAATGTTCTGATAATACAAGGCCACTATCGAAAGCATACATTAATTATGGGAACATTGTAAAACTGTATCCCCAATATGATGATACCTAAAAAGAATGAACTAGTGACAGTAAAGACCTTTACACAGTGATCTAGCATGCATTGTTTGGACTCCGAATCAGACTCTGGTAATGTGAACACATATATGTAAGAGGGAGAGATCAGAGCTATATCCAATAAGTATCTAAACGTCCCTTTAAAAAAAAGATTTTATTTAGGTGTGTTTGTTGTGCATACATGCAAATACCGATACCATGGAGTCCAGAAGAAGGTGCTGGATTCTCTGGAGCTGTAATGTGGGTCCTGAAAATCAAACTCTGATCCTCTGTAACAGCAGTGAGCACTTAACTGCTGAGTTCATTTTTACAACACCTCACAATTTCTTTTGTTTTTTCCTTTGAGACATGGTTTTCCTACACAGTTCTGTCATTACTATGTAGACCAGGCTGGCCTAGAACTCAGAAATCTACCTCTGCCTCCAGACTGCTTGGATTAAAAGTGTGCACCACCACATCAAGCTTTATCCCTCTCAGCAAGATACAGGGACTTCAAGTGTCAACTACACAAGGAAAATGCAAAGTACAGAGGCTTCTCCTTCTTCTGCCTGATGTTTGGAATCCAAGCTTTGAGCCTGATCCTATACTTCCTGTGTCTGGTGTGGCCTTCATTTTCAGATGACAACTGAAGCCTGTGTTCCTGTGAATGAACACTCAAAAGGCCACACCTGAGCATATGATTGTGTAAGACAGAGAACTTTCTTGGAATGGTTTTTTTTTTTTTTTTTCCTTAGAACTGAGGACCAAACCCAGGGCCTTATGCTTGCTTGGCAAGCACTCTACCACTGAGCTAAATCTCCAACCCCAACTTCCATGGAATGTAAAAACATAGAAAGCACAGGCTATGACAACTGCATGGACCTACTCCCTAAACTACCTGACCAGGTTACTCCTCCATACCAACCAGAGATTCACCTTCATTTTATCTAAGAGAATATTGTAGCACCAAAAGGTGATTAACTTGCTCAAAGTCACACAGCCATTAAAAAGCAAAGTTTAAAAAAGAAATCTGTAGTAGCTTGAATATGCTTGGCCCATAGGAAGTGGCACTATTAGGTGTGGCCTTGTTGGAAAACGCATGGCCTTGTTGGAAGAAGTGTGCTACTATGTAGGCAGGCTTTGAGGTCTCCTAGTGCTCAAGCTCTGCCCACTGCAGAAGAGTGCCTCCTCCTAGCTGCCTGCAGAAGAAGAGTCTCTCTTGGCTGCTTTTGGATCAAGATGTAGAATTCTTCTTCCAGCACCATTATCTGCCTATACACTGCCATGCTTCCCACTGTGATGATAATGTACTGAACCTTTGAAACTATAAGCCAGCCTCAATTAAATGTTTTTCTTTATGAGAGTTGCCTTGATCATTGTATCTATTCACAGCAATGAAACCCTAAGACAAATTCAAACATTGGTTTATTCGGTTTTAAGGCTTATATAACACCATCTATACTGAGAGAAATTGAGAGAGAAAGAGACAGACACAGACACACACACACACACACACGAATGAGGGGAGATAGAGAATGAACTTTGAAAAGCCTTTCTCCAAATGGTTCAATAGCTTCAGTGCCAGGAGTAGCTGTTACAGAAGGGTTCCTGGACTGAGATCAGTGGGACCATCAAAACACAGGCATCCTTCCTAAAAGGAGACCCAGGTAGTGGACAGGGCACATGTCTTAGCCATTCTGAAAGATTTGCAACCCTCATAGACACTATTCATTGCCTATCGTAGATAAAAATGTTTTTTTCAGGGGATGGGGAAGCAGTTATTAACTGCTCCTGCAGCGGACTTAGGTTGGATTCCCGACACCCACATGGCAGCTAAGAACCATTTATAACTCTAGTTCCAGAGGATCTGACCTCCAAGGGCAGTGCTTACACACACAGACATACATGCAGGCAAAACAAATCCATACACATAAAATAAAATAAATTTGTGAGTCTATTCTTGGTTGTAAACTTGACAATATTGGGAATTAACTAAAACTCAAATGCAAATGATTGGGCACACCTGTGAGGAATTTTTTTTCCTCCTTTTTCCTCAGACAGGGTTTCTCTGTGTAGCCTTGGCTGTCCTGAAACTCATTCTGCAGATTAGACTGGCCCTAATCTCAAGCGATTCCACCTGCCAATGCCTCCTGAGTGCTGGGATTAAAGGTGTGCTCCACCACCACCCAGTGAGTGTTTTCTTAAGTCTTTTGAAGTAGGAAGACCCATTTCTAATCTGGATATTTGAAGTAAGAATATATATCTTTGGGGGGGGGTACATCCAGATCCATCTACCATCAGCCATGACAATAAAGCCTTTTGGAACCAAAGACTTCCTCATATCATTGGGGCCTGCCAGGCCTGCTGCCGCCGAAGCCTGCAGCCTCTGGTACCTGGGACCTTCCTCCGCCGCCAAGATGGCGCAGAAGAAGAAGCGGACCTTCCACAAGTTCACCTATCCTGGCGTGGGCCTCGACCAGCTGCAGGAAATGTTCTATGAGCGGCTGATACAGTTCTACAGAGCGCCCGCCAGAGCGCCTGAACCGCGGCCTGCGGCGGAAGCAGCACTCGCTGCTCAAGCGCTTGAGAAAGGCCAAGAAGGAGGCACCGCCCATGGAGAAGCCCGAGGTGGTGAAGACCCACCTGCCGGACATGATCATTCTGCCGGAGATGGTCCGCAGCATGGTGGGCGTGTACAATGGCAAAACTTCAACCAGGTGGAGATCAAACCGGAGATGATTAGACACTACCTGGGCGAGTTCTCCATCACCCACAAGCCCGTGAAGCACGGCCAGCCGGTATCGGTGCCACCCACTCCTCCCGATTCATCCCTCTCAAGTAGCCGAGACCAATAAAGAAAGACTGGTGGTTTTGAAAAAAAAAAAAAAAAAAAAAAAGAATATATATCTTTGCTGAGTGGTGGTGGCGCAAGCCTTTAATCCCAGCACTTGGGAGGCAGAGGCAGGATTTCTGAGTTCGAGGCCAGCCTGGTCTACAGAGTTAGTTCCAGGACAGCCAGGGCTATACAGAGAAACCCTGTCTTGGAAAACTCCCCCACCCCCCAAAAAAGAATATATATCTTTAATCTGGACCATGCCTTCTCCCTGCAGCCTATATAAAGGGCATGAAAGAAGGAAGCTTGCTTGCCTGCTGCTATCACTCTTGATAGCAAATCCATTCTTTCACCAGCATTGGTGCCACTTCTTAGCATTCCTGTTGACGTTTGGTCTTTTGCTATGTATTATAATGCTAATACTAGCCCACAAGGCCTGGCTGGCCCCAGGAACTAGATAATCTATGAGTAACCTTGCCCCCCAATTTATCCCTGATAGGTGAATTAGGATGTTTATGGCCTATAGTGAGGCAGAAGTAAGGTAGGTGGAGTTTTTGATTCCCAGGCTTAGGGTTAGAAGAGGAGAAAGAGGAAGACCAGGGAGGAGGGAGAGAACATGGAGAAGAGAACAAGACAACACATGGTAGGAATCATGAAAATATGCCATGAGGGCTGGCCAACTGGAGTTAAGAGTTGGCCAGATGGAACATGGAAGTTACAACTCGGGGGTTATTGATGGGGAAGTAATTTTTTAATAGCTTAGAGGGTACATATCTGCCCAGTTCTAGTGCTATAAAGGCTTATTATAAATATAAAGGTTGTGTGTCTTTTATTTGCGAACTGAATGATCAGGACAGGGTAGAAACCCTGATTTGAGATTAAATAATTACTACAAGAGGTTCCTGGAGTATAGACCAACTGAGACATCCAGCCTCATGGACTGAACTACTACAGTATTTTTGGACCTATCATTAGTAGACAGCCATTGTTAAGACTAGTTGGACCGCTGGGCGGTGGTGGCGCACGCCTTTAATCCCAGCACTTGGGAGGCAGAGGCAGTCGGATTTCTGAGTTCGAGGCCAGCCTGGTCTACAGAGTGAGTTCCAGGACAGCTAGGACTACACAGAGAAACCCTGTCTCGAAAAATACCAAAAAAAAAAAAAAAAAAAGACTAGTTGGACCACAGCCCATAGCCATTCTAATAAATCTGTGTATATAAATACCATACTCAGCTGGGCGGTGGTGGCACACGCCTTTAATCCCAGCACTTAGAAGGCAGAGACAGGCGGATTTCTGAGTTTGAGGCCAGCCTGGTCTACAGGACAGCCCGGGCTACACAGAGAAACCCTGTCTCGAAAAACCAAAAAAAAAACAAAAACAAAACAAAAAAAAAATAAAATAAAAAAACCTCTCTATAAATACCATACTCTCTCTCTAAATTCATTCTTTAAGTTCTGAGCCCTAATAAAAAAATCTAAATTAAAGAAAAAAAGGTTTTGCTTCTGACAGTGTTTTACTATCTAGGTATCATACCTTGGTACAAGCCCATAATCCCAGCACTAACGAGGTAACTAGAATGAGAACAAGTTCAAGGATAGCCTGGGGATATGATACACACATACATATATCCTGTCTCAAAACTCCCAACAAAGAACCAAACCTCTACTTATTCCCAAGTTTTACAAAACAACAAACAAAAATGCTTAACTAGAGTCTTTATAAATCTTTAAGACTCTATATTGCACTAAAATATGCAAAACCATCCTGACTCTAAGAACAGTTCTTACCTGAGTGCAATGCCAGCGTTTTCCAATAGCACTCCGTAATCTCGGGATATCTGCTTAGTTATATCCGACAACAGCGTGATGTTCATGTGGCCCAAACCACCATTCTAATAAAAAGGCAAACAGGACTGGTTTTCTCAGGTGGTCCAACAGGGACTGAATCATGTACCAATGTTTAAAACCAACAATGATGGCAGCAAGTAACAGTAAATGCACATAAGGGAATTATGTTTAACTTAATTCCCTCTTGCAATCAGCCCACAGCAGATACAATCCTATTATTGATTTATTTTATGTGTCTGAGTGTTTTAATTCCATGTAAGTGTACCATAAGCATGCAGTGTTTGAGAAGACCAGCAGAGGGTATCTGGTCTCCTAAAACTGGAGTTAAAGACACTTGTGAGCTGCCATGTGGATGTTGGAAATTTGTGTTCTTAACCGATGAGCCATCTTTCCAGTACTTACTTTGTTGTATTAACTGATGTGTGTGTGTGTGTGTGTGTGTGTGTGTGTGTGTGTGTGTGTGCGCACACACGCAAACACAGCACGGCACATGTGTGGAGGTGAGAGGACAACTCTATGGAGTTGTTCTTTCCTTCCATATGGGTTCCAGTGATAGAACTCAGGTTGTCAGGTTTGCTCAGCAAGTACTTTTTCCTGTTGACTGACCTCAATGGCCAATCTCCATCATTTTAAAGATGAGGAAACTAAAGCTCAAAAGGCTAAGTACTTTTCTTCAGGCAATTGCTAGAAAGAGACTGATTGACCTTTATCTTTTGAGGCAGGGTCTGTCTCATGTAGCCACATTGGCCTCCAACTTTCTATGTAGCCAATGATGATCTTCAACTTCTATCTTCCTGCTGCAACTTCTGGAATGCTGGGATCATAGACTGTGCTAACCCACCCAGTGTATATAGCACTGGAGACTGAACCCAAAGCTTCTTGCATGCTAGGTAAAAGCTGTGAGCACACCATGCCCTCTTTTTCCAATAGTTTTTTTTTTGTTGTTGTTGGTTTTTCGAGACAGGGTTTCTCTGTATAGCCCTGGCTGTCCTGGAACTCACTCTGTAGACCAGGCTGTCCTCAAATTCAGAAATCCGCCTGCCTCTGCCTCCCAAGTGCTGGGATTAAAGGTGTGTGCCACCACAGCCCGGCTCTTTTTCCAATTGTTAAAGCATCTGTTGAAATGAAAACTAAATTCTCAAATATAATAATGAAGAAAGTAAATTATTCAAGTCACTTTTGTTAGTCCTGGAACATACCTAGTGAAATTTGTTTTTTGTTTTTTTTTTCCCTAGCAGATTTACAGATGTCAAACAGAACAGTACAGTCAACTACTAAGGCTTCAAAGTGCAGCCCCAAGAGGAGGTGACAAGCCACATCCCTTGTCCCACAGAGCCTGTCTCCATTACTTGGAAAGATATACATGGAATGAGCAACAAAGATACATACAACATCCAGGGAGTTGTTACTACCATAGTTTACAAACTGCTGACAGGAGAGGATCTACAAAGAACCTACTTCAGGAGGATATGGCTCACCTGGTACAGGTACAGCATTTGATCCTCAGCAAGGCATAAATTAGGTTTTGAAAGGTGGAGGCTGGAGGATCAGAAGCTCAGGGTCATCTGAGCTAATACACCCTGATCCTGGGATACATGAGACACTGTTTTTGAAAGGAAGAAAGGGGAAGGCAG
Organism: Mastomys natalensis; assembly: GCA_021653895.1. Taxonomy (NCBI): domain Eukaryota; kingdom Metazoa; phylum Chordata; class Mammalia; order Rodentia; family Muridae; genus Mastomys; species Mastomys natalensis. The sequence goes on from JAJTUV010000357.1 coordinate 2,129,575, forward strand.
GCAGGCAGGCAGGCAGGCAAATGTTTTCTTCAGACTGTTTTGACAACCTCTAAACTTTGTATTAACCTCTCCTTAGGACAGGGGGCAAGGGTAGCTGGGGAATGAATGAGACACTGGACAATGATTAGTTAGATAAGAATAAGTTCTGTTCTTCTATATAATAAGTGACTACACATTGTATTTTTAAAAATTAGTTAAAATAGGAATTTTGTTTGTTTGTTTGAGGCAGGGTCTCACCATGTGGCTCTGGTTGTCCTGGAACTCACTGTGTAGACCAGGGTAGGTTAAAACTCAAAGATCCTCCTGCCTCTGCCTTCTGAGTGCTGGGATTAAAGGTGTAAACCACTCTCACCAAGCTAAAAAGGATTTTGAATGTCATCACCACAAAGAAATGATTTAGGAAAGAGTGCTCAATAGCCTGATTTGATCTTTGCACAATGTGCACATGTATCAAAACATCACATTGTATCCTATAAATATATACAACGTTTTTATTGTGTTGTCTATATTATTTGTGAAGTAAAAATGAAACCAAAGAATAAATAAAACCAAGGAAAGGTGACTGTCACCCAACCTACCTTTCTTGGTGTGTTGATCCAAGCAAGATGACTGAAGTGGGAATCCACTGAAACTGCAACTACTTCACAGTTTACATCATGAAACTCATTGGCTTTGTCACTGAAAGCCACAATTTCTGTAGGACACACAAATGTGCTTGGGGAAAAATAAAGAAAGTTTCAGATGATATAAAAATGAAAACTTAAGACAGTTAGTAGTCTAAAACTAAACTGATTTGCTCAGGGGTGAAAACATGAAATAGGCTCGGTGTGGTAGCTCACACCTTTAATCCCAGAACTCTGAAGGCAGAGGCAGGAGGCTCTCTAAGTTCAGAGGAGCCTAGTCTACATATGGAGATCATAGCCCCACCCAACCTCCCCAAAAAGAAAAGAAAAAGCAAGCTTCCTTCTGGGCGTGGGAGGCAGAGGGAGGCAGAGACAGGCTGATCTCTGTCAGTACAAGACCAGCTTGGTCTATAGTGAGTTCCAAGACAGCTAGGGCTCTGAAGAGAAAATCTTGCCTCAAGTAAACAAGTAAACAAACAAACAAGCGAAAGAATGAAGGGGGTTGGGAGGCAAGTTTAAAGAGTTAAAAGAAAACTTGTACTTTTAAATAAAGTAGCTTTATGAAAAGCTCATTTTACTTATTTATTTATGTATATGAGTACACTGTTGCTGTCTTCAAATACAGCAGAAGAGGGCATAGGATCCCATTACAGATTGCCACCATGTGGGTTGCTGGAAATTGAACTCAGGACCTCTGGAAGAGCAGCCAGTGTTAACTTCTGAGCCACTTCTCCAGCCACAAAAAAAAAAAAAAAAAATACTACTTCCACCTGGACTGTTATAAGTTTAGACTGGCTTAGGGAACCATTAATCAAAAGTATATGAGACAGAACTGTATTAAAGGCTGAAAGCATAATCCAATAAGAGTGCTTGCCTAGCAGGCACAAGGCCTAGGGTTTGATCCCCAGGACCACCAGAAAAACTGACAGAACCACACCAAAACTCCTCCATTAAAAGGAAGGACATTTCCTCCCATTGCGTTCACGAGCCACAGATGGCAAGGACAGTGAACAAAAATTAGAAAGACTCTTCCTCTCCACTAAAAGAGGAATTTCAGTGTGGGTTAGAGATCAACACCAACTCTCAGAGGGACATGAAAATATTATAGAATCACACTTACAAATCCAAAGGGTAGAAGAAAAGCACCAAGTATTTCCCCTTAAAGTCGTCGAGACTTAGCTCTTTGAACTCTCCATTGACAACAGCAGTACCTTTAAAATAGGGTGCATGCTGGGTGACAGCAGGGGTGTGGAAGGAGGAACCTAAAACAGACCACACACCTGTATGTAGCTTGTCATCCACATCAAGAATTGCATGATTTTACTTAAACTCCTTTTGTTGAAACATATCTGGTAAACTTAATATTTACCATAACTGATAACATAAACTGTTTATTAATATAACTAAGATGCTTCACTTCAATTGTATATCTTAGGTAAAGTAATTTTCCCTTCAGCACAGTTCTAAAGTATACACAAACTCAACTCTATGGTAGGGAGGTGTATAGGTGTGTGTGTGAATGCACATACTGTGGAGGATTGAGGACACACAGATCCTCAGAAGACATCTACCATTTTTTAAAATCTTTTCTCTCTTTTAAGAGTCTTTTATAAACTCAGCTCACTAAATAGGGTAGGCTAGCTGCTGAGCTCAGGACTCAGTGGTCTCCTCTTCCCCAAGTGCTGGGACCATCGTATACTACCATGCCAGGATTTATGTGAGTTCTGAAGATCGGTTGAACTAAGATCCTTATATAGCTTACTGACTGACTTAGCTATCACTATCACTTCAACCCTAAAGAAAAGTTATTATTATTTTTTTTAAAGATCAAAAACTAGAAGAAATAAAATGAAATGCCCTGGGAACTAAAGAAAGAGGAGGAAGGCAATAGAGAGAATCACAGAAGGCAGCCTGACATGGAGCTAACTCAGACTAGGGTGTGAGTATCACAGGAAACTGCTCATGACATTGTTTGACTTGACCAAGAGGGGCCAATACACAGGGAAGAGGAACAAACTCAAAACAAAGTCAGAGCATGTCTTAAATGGACCCTCAGCAACAAGCTGATGGATTAGCTCTTCGCAGTAGAGAGAACAGAGTCTGGGAGGCTCTAACGCAGGAAAACAGATGTTTCCAGGAAGATTCAGCTATCAAATGGATAAGACTGATGGAGGCAATGTCTGTAGTTAGTTATCTTGGTGAGTAGCAATGAGGCGTGGCAGAGAGAAACTAAGAGCAAGATGATGACATGTTTCAAAGCTGGGGTAGGGTACAGGTAGAGCTCAGTGGTGTTTTGTGTATTCATTTTATCTAGTAACTTAGGTATCTTAGAGGAATTATGTTAAGTATATTATACAAATATTTTTTTTTCCTAGATTATAGCCTTTTCTATTCTTTTTTTGGGTGTGTGTGGGAGGTGTTGTTTATTTGTTGTTCCCAAACAGAGTCTCACACTATGATGCCCTGATTGGCCTGCAACTTTTTTTCCTTTTTGGTTCTTCGAGACAGGGTTTCACTGTGTAGCCCTTGCTGTCATGGAACTCTGATCTGTAAACCAGGCTGGCTTCTAACTCACAGAGATCTGTCTATCTCTGCCTCCTGAGTGCTGGCATTAAAGGCATGTGTCTCCACCACTGGATTCCATTTTCTTTCTGTTTTCTTAAAAGTAGGTTTTAAAATTTTGACAATGCCAAGTACTCACTGTTCCTAACAGTTCCTTATAGACCCAGCCATCTCTACACGTTCTCATACTGCATTTTTAAAATCTCCAAGGACAAGCCTCACGTACAGCCAGGGTCCAGAGTAGCTGATATGGGTTCCCTTTACCTGGGTGCAACAAGAGCACAGTAACACTTACTAGTGCTAAAGGCAGACTTTGCTTGTGCAGAGGCAGACCACAGTATGTCTGTCAAACAGGTTCTTCTAGAAGCAACAGGCCTAAGAACTGTTAAGGCAGAAATACTCCGGGAAATAGCACTCGCATGACGAGCAACCTGGAAAATAAAATGCTTTCTATTAGGAAGGCTTTCTGAAAGGGTGACTGAATTCTGGCCTTGCTGCTGTGACCTTTTTAATGATCCTTTTTCCCAATAAAACAAATACCAAATCAAATTAAGAGCATGGACTGAGTCTACAAGAAAATCATAAGAATATAGCCTCAAGAATAAAAATTCAGGAAGGCTAGGTCAGGCTGAGTAGTTGTATCCTCCCTGACCTGGAGCTATCTGTTGCATCATGTAGCCACATCAAGGTTTCTTCTCAGAAAAAGGCTCTTCCAGGGTCTCAGTCAAGGAATAGGGTGAAGTTCATGCACTGGGTTTGGCTCAAGCTCAAGGTTAGTAGTGTTGCTCAACTTTAATATCCAGCATAGGACAGGGAGTTAGGGGCTGAGCCCTGAGATGAGAAAGGAGAGGAGGGCTGGCAAGAATAGGCTCCTACAACAGCATATACCAAGACTGAGTCCAGCCTGAGTGTGGGAGTAGAAAGTGGCCCCCGTTACTGTTTTTTACTCCCGTTACTTTGTTTATACTCAGATTCAAGTGTGAGCCCACAGCGTGTCGAGATGTGGCATCACTCTTTCCATGGTAAAGAAAAACCGAGGTTCAGAAATATGAAGTCAAGTCAGGCGGTACATGCCTTTAATCCCAGCTCTGGGGAGGCAGAGGCAGGTGGATCTCTGTAAGTTCCTGACTAGCCTTGTCTACAGAGCGAGTTTCAGGATTGCTAGGGATCCACAGAGAAACCTTGTCTCGAAAAACCAACCAGACACAAACACACAACACACACGCCACTTGCCCAAGGTCAAATTTGGTGACAGACCCTAGAACACGGTAGTCAACACACTGGCCTCAAAAGCCAGGCCTGGATGCTTTAGTGAAGAAACAGCAAGGAGATCCTGGAGTGCAAGGACTTGGGGAGCACACCACCCGCGAGGGATAGGGAAAAAGGTTGTCCTGCGCAGGCGCTGGGGCCTTTCTGGCCACAGGAGGCCTCGAGGTCCGCGAGTTGAGAACTCCCTCCCATAAGGGATAGTGGCCAGCAGACCCAAGAGGGCACGATCCGGTCCTGGAAACAAGTGAGGACCAGAGTCGCTGTTGTGTCATGCGCCTGCCCAGCTGCCAGCCACTCACCGAGCACCAGAGCAACCTTCCCGCAGCTGCCGCCATCTTCAGAGCACGCAAGAGCCTCGGTAGGCGGAGATACGGACGACTATCCGGAGCACGCCGGGTGTGCTTCTGCTCGGGGCGTGGCTTCTGCTCCGGGCTCCCCTATGGGGGCGGGGCCTCGATAGGCGAGGTGAGGCTTACGGGGAGGGGTCGAGGAGGGAGGGGTGTGGCTTACGTGAAGGGGCTGGACCTCCGTGAGTGGTTGTGACTTAGTGAAGAAAGCATAGAACCGCTCCTTCCTGCTCAGGGGGAAATTCCCTTTTGACCTCCTGAATACCTGAATATTTGTTTTCCTATTTATCGTACCAACCTATAAAGATCAAACTCAGTCTAGGAAGTAGACACTTATTGACACATTTCCTGTTGATTTTGTTTCGCTAACAAAGTGTAGTAGAAACTGTGAAAGAATCCTTTCACAGAATCCTTTCTATTTCAGGTGGGATCTTCTGCCTTCTGCATTCAATGGAACAAATTTAGCTGAGTTCTTTAATAAGCTAAGTGGCTTAAACATCAGAGTTTAGTGTGCTTGAAAACCTTTGGTATTGTGTGGGGGCTTCCATTTGGCCTCTCCTCAAAACTGGGATAAATTGGAGCACATTTCAAATCAATTTATTTGTTATCATGGATATCAATTAATGATTTTACTTGGAGGGCATGGTTTTAAAGTAGCACATCAAACACAGAATAAAATTCACATGATAACCACACTAAATGCCATGTTGAAATAGGTATTTTCCAAGCACTGTTCCGTTACTAATATAGTTTCTCAAATCTGCATATTATCTAAATATTTTCTTTATGCTAGCTCATTTTATAAAATGCAAATAATCTTATTTGAAAAGAAATGTTAAGTAGGAAATAAACTTCTACTTATAACAGTATAAATAGAAGGGAATTAAAAATAAACACACTAATACAAAATATTGCAAAGTTTCAGCAAGATACAGTTATCTGATGAAAGTCTGAGTTTTGTTGAAAGAGAGAGGTGGTCAGAGGCATTCTCTTCTAGCCTCATCTGTAGGTCAGAGGACTAAAAGAAAACTAAAAATACTTTGAATTTCTCATGCTGAGATTTGATGTTACTATTTATTTATTTATTTTGCTCCCTACTATACCAGAAATATTCATAAAAGAAAAATTCATAAAGCTAGCTGTTCTCTTAATTCATAAGCTGCACTTTTAGCTGCTACCCAGGGCACCTGCCTTGTGCTTAAAAAAAAAGAAAGTCTTAGACTTACAGAGACATCTCAACCAGTTCCTCACGGCACTTGCCTTGCACTTAACTGGTACCCATTGTATATGTTTGGTGTTCAGATCTGTGATGGAAAATAATTCAGACAAAAAAGAATTAAGGCTAAGCTTTATGGTTTATACTTGTAATCTCAGCACTTGAGAGGTTGAGGCAGGAGGATGGCCAAGAGTTCAAGGCCAGACTTTGCTACAGAGTAAGATCCACTTTCACATAAAAACAAAACAAAACTCTGAAGTGTGATAGCACAGGTTATCCTCTTCCCTGTACTTGCCTCTTCTTAGCACTGAGATTACAAGTGTACGCAGTACTTGTTGGGAACCAGCTCCTAGCAGAAAGCAGCTATCATCTTTGCAGCCATCTCAGGCCATATATTTGCAGGTTGATACTTCTCCACACTGACAAAAGACTTGTTTTTCTAACATCACGCCTACAACAGCAGAGCACACTCTGATAAATATCTTGTTTTGTTGTTTAGTGTCCCCAGCTGCAAAGCACACGTGGTAAAGCATCTCCAGCTGCATTCCCCTGCTTGTGCTTATATACCCATGATTTTCTTTCAATAAACAGGACTTGATCAGACACTCTGTCTTGGCTTTATCCCCACTCTCTCTCTCTTGCAGACCCTGTTGACTGACCCTCAGGCTGGTCGAGTACTCAGATTACAAGTATAGGTAGAATTTGCTTTTGGAATAATGAAAACATTATGTGATTAGTGAAGCTGAGAATTGTAGAACATTAGATAATGGTGGTTATGTCATGTAAAAAAAAACAAACAAACAAATAAACATCTTCAAGAGGTACAGGACCTAGAACTCCATGCAGCTGAGCAGCTAATGTTTGTGGTGGCTGGAAGCAGGCTCAGCACCAATTAACTAGCCACTGTATGAGACAGTGGTCTCCATTTAATTCTTCCTATTTTCCACCACACCTAGGGTTGTTTGTTTTGAGACACAGTATCACTGTGCTGCCTTAAAATTCACAGAGATCTACTTGAGTCTGCTCCCAGGTGCTGGAATTAAAGAGCTATACCACCATGCTAGGGAACATTGAGGGTTTTAAAAGTTTCACTGCCGTATCTAGAGTAAGGAAAAGGTGTGTGGCAAGGAAAAGTCAGGAGGTATCTGTAGGCTTAGATTTTTAAAGACCTACTTTTATTAAGGGTTCTCAAATGTTTCAATCCCACCTCCCTTCAAGCCCACCATCCAAAGGTAGAGGAGAAAAGATGGTTAAAAGGACAAGGGAATGTGGACCTGTTTAGAAGTACTTCTTGGGGCCATTCTAATCTCTGAATAGGCAGCAGTGGCAAGATCCAAGGGAAACTGCCAGGCCTCTGCTGAATCTGCATAAGTCAGGGGAGAGACTAGGACCAGCTGGGACTCCTGGAGAAGTTTTCTATCATGTGTCTCTCTCAACGAAGTGAAGATCAGCAAAGATGAAGCATTGCAAAGCTAGCTATGCAAGCTCACCATCACTGTCTGTTGAGTCCTATTTATTCTCTCTCCAAACATCACATGTCCTCCCACAGGTATTGCCTTAGCAAAACAAACACCACATGAGTCTGTATCACCTGACCCAACCAGAAACTTCCACTTCAGGTATCTATCTCTTTTCCTTTTAAGGGTAGGCCTTGTTTCTGGTTTTCCCCTAGCACTTTGAAGGGTTCTTGTTTCCTGATATACACAGTGTAGTGGGGTCTCCATCATAGGAAGGCAGTTTGGTTCACACCCACATTTATATGCAGTGTGAAAATAAATCCAAAGCAAAAGAACAGGGTGAAGTGTCCCACATCCTCACCTACCTCTTCCTTCCTGCTGTCCATGCTAAAGTGTATGCTTCCATCAGCTCCATTTCATCACAGGCTGTTTAGGCTTAAGTGTAGTACCACTTTACCTGCTGTCTAATTCATCACCTGCTATATCTTGCAGTTTAGAGTGTGTTCCTGGTATTCTCTTAACTCCAGCCCCCATTTAGCTTCTGAATATTTTTCCTTTCCTATTCAAGTTCTACATATGGCTTTCTGGTGTTGAATCTAATAATCACTGTGTGTGTGTATGTGTGTGTTCACTGTGTGTGTGTATGTGTGTGTTTGTATATGTGTATGCACATGCTTGTGGCAACCAGAGGTAAACATTGGGTATTTTCTTCAATTGCTCTTTACTTTGTGTGTGTATGGTGTGGTGGGGTGCACACTTGTCCTTGTGTGCACATATGAAGGCCAGGGGTATGTCAGGTGTCTTCCCTTTTTTTTTTTTTTTTTTTTTTTTGGTTTTTTGAGACAGGGTTTCTCTGTGTAGCCCTGACTGTCCTGGAACTCACTCTGTAGACCAGGCTGGCCTCAAACTCAGAAATCCGCCTGCCTCTGCCTCCCAAGTGCTGGGATTAAAGGCGTGCGCCACTACTGCCTGGTGGGTGTCTTCCTCTTATTTTTTTGAGACAGAGTCTGTTATTGAACTGGAGTTCGTCACTACAGCTAGATTACCTGGTCAGGATGTGCCAGTCTCCCTCCCCCACAACCCAGGGCTGGTATTACAGATGTGTGCTATTATTATTATTATTATGCTAGGCTTTTTATGAAGGGTGCTAAGGAACTGAACTCAGGTTCTCTTGCTGGCACAGCAAACACTTTACCCACTTCCCTAGCCCTCCACTTTATTTTTTTTTTAAGACAGAGTCTTTCTAGTTGGCTATACTCTCTAGCCAGCAATCCCTCAGGATCCTCCTATCTCTGCCTCCCCAGAATTGGGATTATAGGGACACTACTGTTTATGTGGGTATTGGGGGATCCCAACTCATGTCTTCATGCTTGTCTGACAATCTCTTTACAACCTTAACCATTTCCTCAACCTGACTTTAATCAGGTAGTAGTATTACTGAGCATGCCATGCAGGCTCTGCTTATGAGGAAGTCAGTCTGTATGTACTTGGACTATACTGACAGAATCATTGAAAGAACTAAAACCCAAGATCCATCATTTTAAGGGGCATGAGAAACATAATGGTTGGAGTATAATTAGCTCTAAATGTCCTCAACTTGCTTTTTGGCTTCTGTAATTCTGCTTCTTGCTAACTTTTCTGAAGTAAACCCAGGACATGGTATTAGTGTTTAAAAGCTCATCCTGAGAAAGGGTTGAGGCTTCATTGGTATCATAAACACCCAATATTAAAAAATAAATAAATAAATAAAGAATGAAAACCAAAAAACAAAACAAAAAACCAAAAAACCACCCAATATAGTGGGTGGACTATATTGGACAGCTGCTAAGACTTTCTCTTGGCTTAAACACATGTCTAAGCAGTCTTCTTTGGTGAATACCCCACAACAGTACCCTAAAGCAGACAAGGCAAACATGAAGCATGATATGAACTATACAATCCAGAATTCTGTTATCTTTCCAGTTCCTTTCAAGTCCCTTAGAGGCCATTTCTCTGTGCAGCAATCCCTCTCCCCACAATGAAGGGTAGACTCAGTTCCCAACTTTAATTAAAAATAAGTTGACTTAGCTGGGCGGTGGTGGCACACGCCATTAATCCCAGTACTTGGGAGGCAGAGGCAGGTGGATTTCTGAGTTCGAGGTCAGCCTGGTCTACAGAGTGAGTTCCAGGACAGCCAGGGCTACACAGAGAAACCCTGTCTCGAAAAACAAAAAAAAAGAAAGAAAAAAAAAATAAGTTGACTTGATTTTCAAATAACTAAAAAGCCCTTTAATTTTTCTTTTGCAAGCAAAGGAGCCTCAGATTAGTCACCTTCAGATGAACTTTCCTCTGCCCCTACTATGGAGGAGGGGTGAGGGACCATAGAAGGATGAGGGGAAATTGAACTAAATAGATGATTCCTTTTGGCTATCTACATTTCAGAATTATTGGTTCCTAGTCACAAGGCACACAACAGATACAAAAAAAACATACTGTTTTCAAAGATTTTTTTTATGGTCTCCATCCTGTTACTCTGTAAATCATTTAGTGAAGGCCCTGAATTTTGTGAAGAAAAATTTGCTCTCCAGGCCTGGAAGGCTCAAAATACAGGGGTCAGAGGTGGAGAGTTTGAGTATAGGTGAAATAAGGTTTTCTAAGAATGAAGGTGCAGTTTTTGTCTCATCTTTGGTCTCTCCCAAGTAGGAAAACGGACGTCCCAGAAAGAAGGGAAAATGAGAGAGATGTTAGAGTAGAGGTTACAGACTAGCCCTCCCAAGGCAATGAGGTAGCAAGGATTCTAACCTGCAACTATTTTTTTGGTGGTCATGGGGGAGGACAAGATCATCTATAGCCCAGACTGGCCTTAAACTCATCTTGAACTCCTTCTGGATCCTCCACACCCAGTTTATGTTGTGCTGGGGATTGTCCCAGGGATTCATATATGTTAGGTAAGTACTTACTGAGCTGCATGTCCTGTTCCTAATGTAGAATTTCTTTCTCAGTCTATGTCTGTTTCTCTTATCTGACTCTATCTGTCTCTGTCTGTCTCTGTCTGTCTGTCTGTCTCTCCGTCTCTCCTCTCCCTCTCCCTCTCTCTCTGTCTCTGTCTCTGTCTCTGTCTCTGTCTTTCTCTGACAGGGTCTTTCTGTGTGACAGCCTGGAACTCACTTTGCAGATCAGGCTGGCCTCAGCCTCTGCCTTCCAAGTGCTGGTATTAAAGGAATGCACCATAATGTGGAATTTCTTAATGGAAAATGCTCACAATGACTTAATATTCCTTTCCTTCATGGAGTCTCACTCCACCCTTCTACATGGTAGTTTGTGACTGGTCACCCCAGGTCCTCATTCCATTCTGCATGCTGGAGTTGAATTCTTCTTTGGATAACTGAATTGTCCTTCTTCTGTCTCTATTTCCTTAACAGTAGTTCCTATGGATCTGTTCCTATGGACTCCAGATTTCCTGCCATATTCTTGCTTTCTAGGAAAATCAATATTGTATGATAAACATGCTACTGAGCCCCTGTTATTCAAGAATACCATGTAGTCATGTAGTCTTGAAATCCAAATCTGCAACTTTCTGATTATGGGTTCTTTATTTCTCTTGTCTGTCATTTCATGATCTATAAAATTATAACAATAGTGCTTACCTATTTGTTCAGTAAACAAAAGCACTGTGTGGATTGCAGTTTTTGTCCAATACATTGATATTAGGAGTTGCTTGGTTAATCTATAAGTTTCTCAGATATTAATTACTTTTTTAAAAAATTACTTTATTTGTGTTTTGCTGCATGTATGTCTGTGTGCTATGTATCTGCCTGGTGCCCATGAAGGTCAGAAGAGTGTCCAGTTTCCTAGAACTGGAGCTATGGATAATTTTGAAACACTACGTGGGTACTGGAAACCTGTAGGAAGCAGTTCTCCCCGCTGTCAGGATGGCCATTGGTGTGTAGCCAGCTAGCTTGAGTAGGCACTGTGGCTGTGGTTCATTATTAGAGAAAAGGTTCGTGCTTTCAGGTGTGGCTACTCAATTAGCCCACCTCGCATCACAGGAACAGCCAATTAACAGTGACAGCATGGCAGCTGCTGATGGGATTAAGGCAATGTATATAAAGGCGGCTGGGGCAGTAGATTGGAAGGAGGATTGGTGGGGAAGAAGGTAGAAGGGGCAAGCGTCTGTAACAAGGAACCTGAATAAAACGCTTGAAGAAGAACACAGTTGTAGCTTGCCTTTTATTTGCGGGACGGAGCAGAGGGCAAGTTACACAAGTGGTGGCCTGGTACGGGGAAGTACAACGTATGGGAAGCTACAAGTCTTACAGGGAACCACGCATCGTGTTCAAAACTTCTTGCGGCTTCAGGGCAGTCAACTCAGGGCAGTTGACTGGGTAGTTTTGTAAGTGGAACAAGTTCAAAGTCCGGTTTAGGGAAAGTTTTTTTTTTTTTTTGTTTTTCAAGACAGGGTTTCTCTGTATAGTCCTGGCTATCCTGGAACTCACTCTGTAGACCAGGCTGGCCTGGAACTCAGAAATCCACCTGCCTCTGCCTCCCAAGTGCTGGGATTAAAGGCGTGCGCCACCACCGCCCGGCTAGGGACAAGTTTTTTAAACTGTGTTGAGAAGAAGTTCCCGTGGTACAGGGAGCTTCAGAACTCTTCACGGTCAGGGCAGCTAGTTGATAAGGTTCCTGGTTTAGGGACAAGTGATAGGTAAAAGATAATAAAGTGCTTGGTAAAGAGACAAAAAAGTGGAAAGCAGATGGGTGTGATTTTCAGTTTTGCAGTTGTATTTTTCCTCTGGGAAAGAAGTGCTGGTTGCTGGTTCAAGGATATTCTGTTTAGGGAAAAGGAGTTTACAGTTCAAGAGGACCTGATGGGTCTGGCAATTGGAACTCATGGTGCAAACATCCAGCAGGCTTGAAAAGTGCCAGGAGTAACTGCCATTGAGTTGGGCGAAGAAACCTGCACTTTCTGAATCTATGGGGAGACGCCAGAGGCATGCAGATAGGCTCGAAGCTACCTTGAATTTTCTGAGGACTCTGTACAAGTGCCCAGGAACTTGGTTGGCAAAGTGATTGGAAAGAATGGGAAAGTGATTCAGGAGATTGTGGATAGGTCTGGTGTGGTAAAGGTTCGTGTGAAAGGTGATAACGACAAGAAGAACCCCAGGGAGGAGGGAATGGTTCCCTTCATATTTGTTGGCACCCGAGAGAATATCAGTAATGCCCAGGCACTAACCTATGGGGGCAGCTATGGGAGCAGGGGCCGGAGGACTGGTGGTCCTGCCTATAGCCCCAGCTTAGACCCCTCCACAGCTTCTGAGACAGAGTCAGAAAAGAGAGAGGAGTCTAGTCGAGTAGAACCTGATGACAGAGATCCCCCAAGCTGTGGAGAAGAAAGCAAGAGGCGGCCAATTGGGGACCAGGGAAGGGGACCCCCACTTGTTCCCCGGCCTACCTCAAGATACAACTCATCATCTATTAGCTCAGTGCTAAAGGATCCAGACAGCAATCCTTACAGTCTATTGGAAGATTTTGTCAGTATGTTTTCAAAGAAATGATTAAGGTATTTCTACCTCCCAGAATTATATGGATCAGACATGACAGAGGTAGGCCTCCAGAAGACTAGATTCAGGGTTCAGGCAGGTTATCTTGATACTAAAATTTTTTAAGGTTTCTGAAGGAGGTGGATGTAGTGGCCCCTGTTCGCTGTATCAGGCTACCTTACAAAAGGCAGCTGGGCTAAAATCTGTAGCTGAGTGATATACGATAGATAAGTTTCCAGTGAATGAAGGACAGGTGTTATGAAAGGATATTCTTAAAGGCACAGTGTTGGTGTGGGCAAGAAGCTCTGTTTGTGTTTTTCCACAGGATCGGCAGCAGCCTTTGTGGGTTCCAGAGAGACTCACGCGTTCCGCACAGAATAGACAACGGGAACATCTGTCCAGCCACGAAGTCGTCAATGATGCTCCTATCCCATTGCTGAGGGAGATCAAATAAAAGAGTGGGGGGGAATAGGGGCTTTAGTGACTTGCCTTGTTCTTATCAGTTTGCCTAGCACTGTGGTATATCCTAAAGATGCGTTCCAGCAGCGCAGGGCCAAGCCATGGTAGTTCAAGCATTTGTTGCTCTCAAAGGAGATCAATCTCCACAGATCTGGCTGAGCTACTTGAAAACCTCTGAAAATGTAAAATGCAGCAGGGTGACAGACGTACACTGCAGAGGACATTGTCTGTCCTCGGGCACATGTCTGACTGCACACAGGTCAGCCCTAGATCCTGTCCCCTGGAAAACAGCTGAGGGTTGGGTCGCCCATGGTAACCATACTGTAGCAACTACAGATGGTGAGATGGGGTTGACAATCTCCCAAATTTAAAGGGGGTCAGACCTCTGTGTCCTCCTGCTTTGCATAATACAAATAAAAAGGGGGAGCTGTAGGAAGTGGTTCTCCCACCGTCAGGATGGTGGTTGGTGTGTAGCCAGCTAGCTTGAGTAGGCGCTGTGGTTCATTATTAGAGAAAAGGTTCGCGCTTTCAGGTGTGGCTACTCGATTAGCCCACCTTGCATCACAGGAACAGCCAATTAACAGTGACAGCATGGCAGCTGCTGATGGGATTAAGGCAATGTATATAAAGGCGGCTGGGGCAATAGGATTGGAAGGAGGATTGGCTGGAGGAAGAAGAAGGTAGAAGGGGCAAGCGTGCTGTAACAAGGAACCTGAATAAAATTGCTTGAAGAAGAACACAGTTGTAGCTTGCCTTTTATTCTGCGGGACGGAGCAGAAGGCAAGCTACAGAAACCAAACCCAGGTCCTCTCCAAGAGCTTAACTGCTGAGTCATCTCAACAAGAACCATTTTTTTAAATTTGGATGGAGACATGGCTCAGTGGTTAACAGTATCATGTACTGATCTTTCAGAGGATAGGAGTTCAATTTATAGCACTCACAATGGGTAGTTCACAGTGGTAACTTCAGTTCCAGAATATCTGATACACTCTTCTGGCCTCCATAGGCACCCATATACATGCATACATGTATACATGTACACACACACCACACACCAATAAGATAGTTACATGATTTTCAAATTAAAGTTATATAATTAAATTTCATCATTTTAGAGTAGATTATTCAGTGGCTTTTAGAATATTCATAACATTGGGTAACCACCATCTCTATACAGTTCCAAAATGTTTTCATCATCTCTAAATGAAATTGCCATACCTATTCTGTAATTACCCCTCATTCTCTCATTCTCTGATGACTGCCAATCTGTGCTTTTGTCCTTATCAATTTTTTGGATATTTTATATAAATATTTTTTCCTTTGGGCCTTGCTTCTTTTACTTAGCAAAATGTTCATATTAATACTTCATTTTTGGGAATGTATTTTCCATGATATGAGTAAGACATATTTTGATTATCCATTCATTGAGGCAGACAGGTTGTTTCACCTTGTAGTATGTACTGTATATAGTGTTGCTACTGACATTTATGTACAAGTTTTTGTTTGGATATGTTTTCAGTTCTTTTGGGTAGATAATTAAGAGTAGAAATTATTGGGTCAGATGGTAAATCTGACATTTTTAAGTTTCCAATTTCTTTCATTTATTCATTTTTTTCTTATTTCTTAGAAAGGAAAAGAATACTTAAAAAGTCAGTAGTGATGGCACTGTTCTATATGTCTGTGCATATGTCTAAGGTCATAGAACTAAACACCAGAGAAAGTAAATTTTATTTTATATTTAACAGGGTCTTGCTATCTATCCCTGGCAAGTCTGTAACTGGCTATATATACACAACCAGGTTGCTCTCAAACTTTCAGCAATTCTCCTGTCCCTGCCCTCATAATGCTGGGATTATAGGCATGAGTCACCATACTTGGCCTGATGGCTGTGTGTGTGTTCTCATTAACTCCTGCAAAATAATTAGTATTTGTTACAGAAAAAGAATGGGACAAAATAATCATACTTACCAGCAAATGGCTAAATGAATTCTAGTCCAGCCGTCTTTAGAACAAATACCCTGTCTACATGAAAGAACAAAGCAGCCTGAAGAGTCTCATATGGAACAGTCTCAAAGATATATTGTGATGTGAAGACGTATCAAGAAGGCACAATAGTGCTTCCATTTTTTGAGACTCTGTTTAAAAAAACAAGCAGTGGTGGACAAATGGCTTAGTGATAAAGGTGTTTGCTGCCAAGTTTGATAATCAGAGTTTTATCTCTGAAACTCACTCGGTAGAAGGAGAGAACCAACTCCTGCAAGTTGTTTTCTGACCTCTACCATCCCCCCAAATGTAACAAAACAAAACAACAACCCCCCAAAAAAACTTAAAAAGAAATGCTTTAGAACAACAAACAACCCCAACAAAAATGAATTGTCTGTGTGCTTCCAAAATTTCATGTACTGATATTAAAGGCAAGGCCTTTTGAGGTGGTCAGTCATGAGGATGAGTCTTCTTAGATTAGGGCCATAAGAGGATACAGCAGGAAAGTACCTTGAAGAAAGAATCTAGGACATACCACCTGCTGCATCTTGATCTCAGACCATTAGTGCTTACATTTTTTGTTCACAAATACTCAGTTTAAGGTATGTGTTTGTTTACAAAAAGACAGCAACCTTCATGCACTAGACAAAGGTCAAAACAGAATCACTCCCTTTCCAAACAGAGGTAGATTCAGCATGGAGAGAGGATTCAGTGCTTTTCCACTCAGATCCTGAACTCGCAGAGTTCTGAAGGTTGAGCTATAAGCAACACTCTATGACCCAATAAACACTCAGGGAGCAGAATGTCTCTGTATAAGTGGGAACTGAACTCACAAATCCATGAAACCATGCAGACTACACCATGTGGAGTCTGAGGCTTATGACTACTGCCATTCCTAAAGTTCTTGCTAGATGGCATCCTTTATCCACAGAGGAAACTCCTTAGAGGAATGAGCTCTCTAGCTATGTCTGCCTGTCCCAACCTGGGTTCACTCTGGCAGGCTCAACCCAACTAGATGAATAAGCTACAATGTTAAGGCTTAGGTAACTGTTACTTGTCTAGCCTGCCATTTTGTGCTGTTACTAATGGTATAAGGAAACTTTATCATGCTCTAGGTGATTATAGATTCTGTTACGTGCTTTTGGAAACCAATCACAACAGAAGTCATAACTGCTTTGTATAGTTAGCCACAATAAGTTTGAACCCAAACTAACTGCCAGGCAGCACTTCCTGCACCTATATATAAGCTTTTATGGTTTTTGCTTTTATAAGCTGTCCCTGGGATGGATCCCAACATAGAGACTTACATTTTGAGTAGAAGTCAAGTAATGTTTAAGTTCCCAAGACCTTGAGAACTGACATCATACTTGGCAGAAAGAGACATGTATGAGTAACTGACACCCTGGTTGGCAAGTTAAGACATGGATGTTAGACAAGCAAAGTCCCCTGCCACAGTTGAATACCCCAACCAATAAGAACAGGATGAATGTACAACAAAGACATGTTCCTAAGGAAGTCTCTTATCCCTAAACCCCGATTGGTGGGATAACTTGGCACAGATGTTTGTAGATTTGGGGCTTAAAAAAACCCTATAGGGAGCTGGAAAGATGGTTCAGTGGTTAAGAGCACTGATTGCTCTTCCAAAGGTCCTGAGTTCAATTCCCAGAAATCACATGGTGGCTCACAACCATCTGTAATGGGATCTGACTCCCTCTTCTGATGTGTCTGAAGACTGCAACAGTATACTCACATATATAAAATAAAATAAATAAATAAATCTTAAAAAAAAAAAAAAAAGCCCTATAGGATCTTGACTCAATATCACAATCAGCTTCTGAGTCTGGTCTGTGGCCCTGATCAATCAGTCCTGGGACAAATGCCCAATGAACTATCCCTGTATGACTGAGATAATGTTGATGTAGTTTGTGAGGCAACTCCTGGACTGTAACAAGATCATAGCCTATTTACTTTACATTACTGTAAACAAAATGGTCAGTATGTGTAAAGCATTGCATTATTTAATATCCCAGGTATTCAACAGATTTAATTTAGCATATTTATAGCTAGCTGAGACTTTAATAAAGAAGAAATGGGTTCTTTTTCCTGAGAATAATATTCAAATATCTATGATGGTTCACTTTAGATGAGTCAAAGCTTTTATCTAAGGTTTCTAACATTGTTAGGCTTAGTTTGGAGCAAAAGAATGTTTATGTTATTGAGTATTAAGGTTGCCCTTCCTGCCTGCTTCTCCTTGGATTCAGCTACCTGGTTCTAAGGCTTAGCTTAAGGTACCATTCAGTTTAGTTTGCTTCCTCTTTTAGAAGCAGTTCTTGCCTAGGCCTTGTAGCACATGTCTGGAACTCTACATACAGGAGGGAGGGTGAGGCAGGAGGATCACCATGAGCTTTAGAGGATAGTCTGGTCTATACGTGAGTCGTTTTAGTGTCTTTTTACTTCTACATGCACGTATACATAATAAATGTAAAAATAATCAAGAAAGAGCAGTAGCCATATTTCTTATGCTACATCTATCTGTTAAGAGTTCTTGATACTATGAGTAACAAGTAGACCTGTCTTGGTGGGTCTAACTCTGTCTGATACTGATCATTAAAAGGTAATCCTCTGATAGATGCTGGTCATAAAATGAGTCAAAGTGATGGCTTAGATTCTTATCTACATTAATAGAAACGTTGCCTTTTTTTTTTTTTTTTAAAGTAAATTACTAGAGGAAAGCACATTTTTATTTCCTGCTCTGATTCTAAAGTACAAAATTAAGGTTTATACTTACTGTGTAGATACTTAAATGTATTGATTGTCCAGCACTTAATGGAACAAAAAAAAGTTCAAACTTTCTATAAACCACTTAGTGGTATGGATCTTTTGTTTCTCTTAGACTGAAAATGGAGTTAAAACCAGCTAATCTTGTTCTCTAGTTAAAGGTGGGTGAACAATAGAACTATTAGCAAAAGACAGCTCAGAGGACAGAGGTCCAATTAGACAGCTGGAAGTCTGGAGAGAGATTGGCTTTGGTTTTCTAGAAAATACAGATGTTTCTATGACGTTGAATCCAGAGGCCAGTGCAGCCTCACCCTTTAAACACTGATCTCACAGGGAGGCTGGGGTTCTGTTACCTAGCATGATCTAACTAGTACTCCTTAGGCCTCTGACAGGGTAGAACTTATTTATATTGGTGCTCCTTAAACTTGTACACTTGGCTCCTTTTTTGTTTGCTCGATTTCCGAGACAGGGTTTATCTGTGTAGCCCTGGCTGTCCTGGAACTATAGACCAGGCTGTCCCTGATCTCACAGAGATCATCTGCCTCTGCCTCCTGAGTGCTGAGATTAAAGGCGTGTGCCACCACTGCCTAGTTCACTTGACTCCTTTTTGTCCAAGAAATCTTTAGGTAACATGAGTATAAAAGCATTTAAGATTTATATTTACTGATAAAAAGCATAATGAAACTTATTCATGTTCCAAAGCTTTTACTGATTAGTATGACATTATTTGTCAATCTAAGAACTTGTGGGGTGGAGTCTTCAAGATTATCCTGGACTACACAATGAGTTCAAGACCAACTTGAGCCACATGAAACTCTGTCTCCAGAAATAAAAACAACAAAACACAAAACATAAAAACAAATCACAAACAAAATGTCACAATGAAACTCATACTCTGTACAATTAATAACAAATGAAATAAAAAGGTGAGCCTACTTCAAAGAAAGGTATTAATAAAAAACCATGAAAAATGATGTGATACAGCAAAGCAACATTTTGGTGACCACGGGGTCCTTTTAGAGTGGGAGGGATGTTAATGGGAAGCCTTGGGAATTCCAAGTCCCTTTTAACTCATGTATCTTTCTTGGAATTGTCATGGTGCTTAAGACCACTTCTTCCTCCATTGGCAGAGACCTCTGTATATATCTCTACAATTGATGTTATTTTCTCCACAGCAAAATGAGCCAATTCAAGCCAGATGAAAATATATACAAATGCAGGTTTATTGGGCAAGTTCACTGGGCCCAAGAAAGGCGGCCAGGGAAATCTCCATGGGGAGGGAGACAGAGAGGAGGGTGAATAGAAAGAAAGTGTAGGTGTAGAGAGAAGAAAAAGTGGGGAGAGAGACCAAAATATCTAGATTGTATATAGAAGAGCTCTTGGGAAAGGGCAGTCCAGCCCCTGGGCTGAAAGTTCAGTGTAGAGGGTGGAGTATGCCAGGTAGGAACTGAGGGATGCTGGGATAACCTGAAGGCCAGGTCTGCTTTGGTATGTAAAAATATACACCTCACCTGTTTGTTCTGGCGGTCTGAAAACCAATTGCTCTCATTCCAATGTTTACAGCCCACTCACTTTCTTGCTGGTGGTTAGGGAAGTTGCTTGTACTCCTGTAATACTTGGCAAATTAAACATTGAACAAAGAGACAAGGAAAAACTAGCAATATTTCTACCTCTAGGATCTTCAGCTGCAAGTTGAGAGGCCAAAAAGATCAGTTTGATTCAGAAAGCCAATGTAATGACTGAAGAACAAGGAATGTACACTTTAGAGTGAAAATAGACTGTGGTCTTCCAGAATAGTAGATGTCTGTTTATAAACACTCTGACCCAACAGCTTTTATCCATGGGAGATCCATGGGTGCCTCTGGAAGAGTCCCTGTTTTGTTTTGTTTTCATTTTTAGTTCAGCGGATCCAGTGTGCAGCTTATCAGCTTTTGTCTTTCCCATTATTGCATACTCAAGGATCCTCACTTTGATTTCCATTCTTGCTCTCAGATGAGTGTCAACAACTCCCTAATTAGTTATTGATACTTAATTGATGACTCTTCCTCAAAACAAACTAATTTTCAAGAGGGACCATGAATTATTATTTAGCTAATTGTAAGGAATAAAATGATCGCAGTGGAATTATGATGGAAATAGAAAACTCCCTGAAGTCTTAACCATTTAGTCAACTGCCTGCTTTTCCTTACAAGTTCACTCTGGCAACAAAAGAATGTTCAGATCCAAGTCATGGCATCCAGTCTGTGCCAGGCAATGATCAGTGCATGAATTCTCTATCTGGCAGGTTCAAATCCTAGGATTTATTTATTTATAGACAGAGTTTCTCTGTGTAGCCCTGTTGTCCTGGAACTCAATCTGTAGACCAGGCTCGGCCTTAAAGTCAGAGGTTTTCCTGGCATCTGCTTCCCAAGCACTGGGAGGATCTAAAGTTATGTACCACCATTGCTTAGAACTTTTACTTACTAGTGTGTAACCCCAGGAAAATAATAAAACCTCTTCTTATCTACAAAATACAGCTATTTTCCCAATCTTATCTGGACATTATGTTCAAGTTGATAATCAAAGTCAAACAGCTAGCACAGGCCTGGTTCCCCACTGGGGTTGAATAAATGCTATCATTGTTCCATTCTTGCATTGGATGTCCTAATTTCCTCACAGAGGCACAGATAACTTGACTTACAACCATTTATTTTGTAGGAAAGATGCATCACCTTGTAGCATACAGAGAACTGTACAAGCTAAGACCTACTTGCTGTATCTGCTGGGACTTATTCTAGATGTGCTTCATGTATGTAAAATGGAGAAAGGGAGGCCTTTACAGAGAGGCAAACAAGCATGCTTCTACCAGAGAGGTAAAACTACTGCCAACTTGGGCTGGGGCTAAATACTAGAAAATAAAGAGTGGTGAGAGTTACAGTCAACAGAGCTTTGCTACTCAAAAGGGTGATGGTCAGCAGGGCGGTGGTGGAGCACGCTTTTAATCCAGCACTTGGGAGGCAGAGGCAGGCGGATTTCTGAGTTCGAGGCCAGCCTGGTCTACAGAGTGAGTTCCAGGACAGCCAGGGCTACACAGAGAAACCCTGTCTCGAAAAAACCAAACCAAACCAAACAAACCAAACAAACAAAACAAACAAAAAACAAAAAACCTTGTTCCAAATTTAAAAGTGAAAAAAATTGGTGAAAAAAAGTTAATAAACAAACATTGGGCTAGGTCGGGTCCAGGGTCCTGACTAATGGCCACTGCGATTGGGCTCTATGGGGCTGCCCACTTTAGGAGTCTTTCTTTTCGTTCGGAGAGCGACCCCTTCATTACAAGTTAGGGCTTTGGGAATGAGAATTTGTAGTAAAGTGTAGTAAAGTTTGGGTTGCTTAGAACAGTAACTCCTGTCGTGCCAGGTGCTCAACTCTGTCTCTGTTTGCTCAACTCTCTGTCTTCTGACAAGCAAACTAAACTCTTCTTGCAGACAAGTGAGGCCCACTGATCCAAATCCAGACACTAGGCAAGTGGTGGTGGCAGATAAACCCACTAGGAAGGAAGGCTATCACTAACTGTTAGATCCAGCACTAGTCTGGTGACCACACTCTGAAAAACGCCATTAGCTCCAATGCTTAATGACTGTTCTCCATTTCTCTAGGCCCCTCCCTACTTCCTGGCAGCTCTGGGGACAGCCGGCTTTTCCTTCTTTTGGACACAGAAACCTCAGACCTAGTTTCAGAACGGATATCCGCCCGAAAGGCCCAGAGGAGGCAAAGGCCTCATTGTTCCTTGGGGCCTGGCAGCCACGCCCCCAGCTTTTAGGGCTCTCCTCGAAAGACCCCAGGTGACCGGAGAGCCAATTTCCCAGAATTAGAACTTTTTAGGGAAGAGGAGCTAGGAGGAGATCTGGAGTCCGAGGTTCTCAAAGTGTAAGGAGCCAAGTGCTCCAATATAAACAAGCCTGGAATTTGAGTGCCTTTTCACGCTGGCTTGGCGATGGCCTGGCTTGTTACTCATCAAATTCCCACAGCAGATTCAATTTTTTATGTGTTTTTAGTAACTCGACTACATATGTTTGGTTATAATGAAAATCGTGGGGTTTTGGGACCCCGGGCTTGCGAAGCGAAGCTGCTCGGAGCGTGGAGATCCCGGGAGTCCTAGGCTCCCGCATTCAGGTTCGCGTAGACGCGCTGTCGCCAGAGGGCGCTCATGCTACGTGCCTAGAGACCAGCGGCCGCCAGGTCGCCCCAGGCTGGCGAACCCCTTGCTGCCCGGAAACAAAGTGCACCTTTGTCAACGACCTGGCGCGTGTGAAAGGCAGACGGCAGGCCGAGCGGAACCCCAGGGGCGCGCCTTCGCTCGGGTCTCAGCTCACTCCTGGGCCTCCCACAGAAGCGTCCTGCCGCCTTGGCTTGTGCTTTCCGCTTTCTCGGATCTTGGCGGGACAGGAAAGAGACTCTTCGCTCCGGGAGTGGGGGTTCCGCCTTGGTTGAGTTGTTTTTGACTCTCGGCCGGCAGGCTGTGCCGCCTGGGTTCAGCGCCATACCGGTAGCAATACTGTTCCACAGTCCAGTGCAGTAGAGACCCCGCCCCGTCAGACGCCGGACTACAATTCCTAGCATTCCGCGCGTCGAGAGCGCGCGGTGGGAGTTGCCTCCGGGCAGACGCCTGCGCGGTGCGGAGACTCGAGCCTGGAGTACCACACCCCGGGAGGGGAACGAGGGGAGGCTGAAGCATCCGAAGCATTAAAGCATCCGAGGGAGCCGGAGGGGAGGAGAATGGAGTGACAGAGACGCGCGGAGGGTGGGGGGTGGGGGGGAAAGTGTTGAGGGAGGGGGGAGGGGGGACACAGAGGGAGGAAGAAGCGGCGGCGGCGGCTCTTCGGTGCAGAGGGGGAAACTCCGCGGGCTCGTATAAAGAATAATGCGGTAGCAAGGCAGGCTGCTTGCTCCGGGGTTTGGCAGCAGCGCGGCAGCTCGAGCAGCGGCAGCGGCATCACCCCAGACGCTGACAGCCCCGCCGGCCGGCTCCTTGCTGACTGCCGACTGTCAATGGAGCTGGAAAACATCGTGGCCAACACGGTCTTACTGAAAGCCCGGAAGGTAAGCACAGTGGTCCGGTGCGTGCACGGCTCTTTTGCCGCGGGCCGGGGTGCGAGTGTCGGGTGACAAGCGGGCGTGCAGGATGCTCGCAGTGAGTTGGTGCAAGCGGTACAGCTTGGAGATCTGTCTGCAAATATTGAGGGGCTCCTGCCTTTGGGCTCAGAAGATTAGGATTGGGCAAAGACAATTGCAGGGACAAGTTAAGATGCTAAAATAGTCTCTAGTTTCCAACTGAACCTAGAAATCGTGCGGTCTCCGCAGCTGTTGAAAGGGCAGTTGGAAAAGCATTCTTTTAGGAGATAGAGGCAAGAAAACGTGCCAATAAAACTGCCTTTAGAGTTGGTCCGGGATGGTTTTAAGGGTGTGAAAACTCTCTGTCTCTCTTCTCTCTCTCTTCTCTCTCTCTCTCTCTCTCTCTCTCTCTCTCTCTCTCTCTCTGTGTGTGTGTGTTGTGTGTGTGTGTGTGTGTGTATTGTGGGATTGGAATTAGCAAAAACCAAGTCTTTGCTTGCGCAGGCTGAGTTGATAAAGACTATTGGTGGAAATCATCCTCTGGGAAAATTTCTTAGGGAAATCCCGTTGTTGTGTGGAAGGAAGCCTTTTAAAGGCAACTACTTAGATGTTGAGGAATTAGCCAGTTTATAGAATAATGAAAAGGTGACTTTACACGTCACTGAGAAAATAATTTAAATTTTTTAGGGTGGGTTGTTGTTATTAACCACCCCAATTCCCACCCCTGAGGTGGATAAGGCTTAGTTATGGGCTGCTGTTTAGATGTGTTTTATATGCATCTCACTAAATTTCCTGCATTTAGCTGTCAGGAATGGGTAAGAGCCTTAGTAATACCCGGTACCATGCATCTAGACTTTTGATTCTTGAGTTGAAAAAGTGTGTGGGGTGTCAGAAACTTCGATGTCCTAAAAGGTTTGTGTTGCATGAATGTAACATACATATTTAGGAAAACTTGGAATTTATGTAACATTGCATTTGCCAACATTTGGATTCTGGTGTGCAACCATTCTATAAGAAGGGGAAGGGTTGTTTTGTTTTATTGTTGTTGTTTTCCTTTACTGGAAGAAGGCTGTATTTGATATCCAGGGCAGACAGAGTAAGGTTTTTCCCTTCAGAAGGATTCTCTGCAAGTAGCCCGAGAAAATGCCATCCCTATTTCATAATATTTTCATTCAGCCACTTTGATGAATGAAGGAGACTTTCTGGCCAGCAATAAAACAACTCATGTTTATCCAACCCATTCCATCACCTTGGCGCTCAGTACATGGTGTGTGCTGGGATACAACCCACCTTGTGCTAGGTTTTAGCAGCTCATCTTGGCACTTTCAGGTTACTTGTCATTCTAAAACAGCCACCTGAAAAGCTTGTTTTGTAAGTCCCCAAAGGAGGCAATGCTCTGAAAACTGAGTAGAGTTTCAGATATTCAAGTCTCCCTTCTCTACTGCCCTTCCCCTTAACTTTTTTAGAGGTGGGACTAAAGTTTTTGTCCCCTGACCTCCACTAACCTGACATTTTTAGTGAAGTAGAACTAGGTGTAGAGTAGAAAGTTCTTTACTGGGCTGGGGGCAGTGTCTGGAGATGAAGAGAAAGCTCCTGCCTGCAAGCTTTGCAGCCTGCCACCTAGTGGTGGGACACAATGGTACCTCTCAGGACTCCACGTTGGGCAAATTGTCTATTCTAAAATTATTTCTTGGGAAATCTCTGGGTATGATTCTTTGGGATTCCCTGGTCCTAGAGGCCTTTGCATGTTCCACTGATTTCTCCTGTTGCCCAGGGAGTCAGCTCCCTTGGATTCTCTTTCTATACATTTATTTATTCTTCCCTCAGCACTGACTTTTTTTGGGTGTTTCACTTTGAATTGGAAAGTTTTCCCCATCTCTGGTTATTATTCCCACTGTTTTTACTGAAATGAATTTTACTGGCTGGTATTTTTGTTTGTCAGGTTAGTATATAGGTTTTTCCAGAGCCTTAGAGAGGAAAACTGTGGACTAGAAGTTTAAGTGGAATGATGGACTCCCATTGGGGCCAAATTACTGTGATTAGAAGTGCTCAAGAATGTGCCCTTTGTTTTTTTTTTGTTTTTTTTTTCTCCTTTTAAAGTCTTGTAGTTTTCCTGTGAGAGTCAATAGACATCTCCTGGTGAGAAACAGCTTTTAAGAATGCCTTCCAGATGAGAGGGCTTTGCCTGCAAGGAAACAGAGAGATTGACATGTGAGCGATAAATTAATCATGTACATGGAAGCTTCATTTTAAAACTTATATTTAACTTTTCCCCTTTTATGTCTAAAGAGAGTCTACAATTTTAAGTACTTCTATTCAATAAAGGCTGAGGCTTTATTAAGGCTTTGAACTTACCCCAGTTAACATGGAAGAGTCTAGAAATAAACACATGTTCTTTTTAAAGTTTTCTACTTAAAGTCATCTTACTGCATTTTAGTAATTCTCCAAATAACCATATTATTTAGATATTCAGAAATAAATGTTTCAAGAGGTAGAATTCTTGCCTAGTATGCAAAAGGCCTTGATTTGGTCCCTAGCACTATTTTTCCATTCATGTAAAAGGAAGGAAGGAAAGGAAAAAAAAAAAGGGGTGGGGATGATGGGACTTGAGAAAGGGAGGAAGAGAAAGATACATGAAAAAAAAAAAAAAAGACTAGGGTATAAAAGTTTTTACCTAGCAGGCACCAAAGCCCCTGGCTTTGATCCTATCAGGAAATAAACTTGGTGTGGTTACACTGGACTGTCAATCCAGCCCTTGGGAGATAGAGACAGGAGGATCCTAAATTCAAGGTCAGCCGCCCTGTCTTGGAGTTCATGTCCAAGTTTAATATGAGATACTATTGAGAGAGAGAGAGAGAGAGAGAGAGAGAGAGAGAGAGAAAGAGAGAGGAAGAAAGAAAAAAATTGCAGCTAGTTAGTGAAGTAACTAATATAAATCTTGTAGTACATAGAAAACAAGCAAACTCCAAAGCACCAAGTCTAAAATGTTTTAAAATACTTCTTGAAGATTCTTTTGAATGGTTACAGATGATAAATATAATTGGTGAATGTGAAATTTAAGCAAGTTCTCTTCCCAAAATATATTGTAAACAATTTTAAATGTGGCTTTCAAGTAAAAGTCACTCTGTTCCAAAGAGTACAAACCTTAAAGAAAGACAGATATACTTTGTGAATGTTGTAAAGTGATTTGTCCATATTAGTGAGTACCTTTCCCATCCACGCCCACCCCTTTGAGACAAGGTCTGTGATGCCACACTGACCATAAACTCCCAACCAGGCTGGCCTTGAATATTTGGTGTTCTTGCCTTTACTTCCCAAGTGCTGGGATTTACAGGTCTGTGCCACTGTGCCCATATTTCTTTTCCTTAAATAGTGAAAGTTTATTAAAGGTGAAAGTGAAAAGCTGGGCATATGTAGTAATGCACACATTTAATCCCAGCACACAAGAGGTAGTAGGCTAGTGGTCTCTGAGTTTGAGGTCCCCCTGGTGTACATGAAAGGTTCTAGGCCAGCCAGGAATATGCCTAGTGAGACATTGTCTGACCCAACGAACCAACCTACAAAACAAAGAAACAAATGGATTTGTTTGCTTTCTTTCTCTTGTTCTTCTTCCTTCTCTTTCTTTTTCTTTTTAAAAACTTTTTTGAGACAGAATCTCACTGTATATCCCTGCTAATTGACTATATAGATCAGGTTGGCCTCATGGAGATTTGCCTGCCTCTAAGTTCCACTTTTGTGATAGTTATTTTGAGATTTATTTATTTATTTATTTGTGTATTTTGATGTATATGGGTTCTCTATTTGCCTGTATGTCTGACAGAAAGGGCATCAAATCTCATTATAGATGGTTGTGAACCACCACATGGTTGCTGGGAATTGTACTCAGGACCTCTGGAAGAGCAGACAGTGCTTTTAGCCGCTAAGCCAGCTAGCTCTTCAGTTGTTTTGAAATAATAAAATATGGTAATCTAATTTCAAAATGCTAAACCTACTGAAGTATATTGTGTGACTTGTTTATTTGTCTTGATTGTGTGAGAAAGCGTCAAGTTGATTTTGATCTTTCCTAGGAATTATGCTTTCCTAAGACATAGTTAAGGGACAAAGAAATGAGACAAAATTCATGCCAATTTATGAAAATGAGCTAAGTGATTAAGCATTTAATTAAAAGGGACCAAGACCAAGTCTTCTATCTATTTACATTTCAGAATCTCAGAAAATTGGCAGGCAAGCTCTTGTTGAACTATTGGTAGTAAGTGAGAGTGTTTGCAGAATGCCTTTTGTATATTTCTTTTTGGTTTATATTCCAGTAAAAGTTTTCCTTCCTTCCTTCCTTTCTTTTTCTCTCTTATAGTCTAGATTTGTTATATTGCTTTGGAGCAGTACTGGTGGGAGGAACATTTACAAGAAATTACCTTTCCTTCGGGGCAGTGGTGGCGCACGCCTTTAATCCCAGCACTTGGGAGACAGAGGCAGGTGGATTTCTGAGTTGAGGACAGCCTGGTCTACAGAGTGAGTTCCCAGACAGCCAGGGCTATACAGAGAAACCCTGTTTCGGAAAAAAAAAAAAATTACCTTTTCTTTCTTCACAGGCTAGCAGTCATAGCCCTATCTTATTATAAAGATTTCAGGAGAACTGGACATATATCCTTACTTTTGAGGCTAACAAGCATTGGAACAGAGTGACTCTACTATTTGTTATAATTTCTGAAAACTGGACTGTACAAGAAATTTTTCCTAGATAAGGCTGTTACTTTTTGCCTGTATCTGTCTGATGATCAAGATTAGCAACCTGGGAGAAGGTGAACTTGGGGCCTTCGAGAGGCCAGGGAGGCTAGCAGAAGGAAAGGAGCCAACGTCTAGAACTGGGAGAAGTAGACTTTGCCTTTGATAGGCTTGGCATTCCATGGCAGATTAGAAGCCTGCTTTCCCCTTGAGTCCTTAGTTTCTGATGCTGGAGCTGGAACATGACTGGACTAAGTTGTCAGAAGACTGGGTATTTATGAAGCTTGTAGTCCACAACATCTCTGAGGAGAGACATAGTTACCCAAAGCTTCTCTCTTCAATCCGAGGACTCAGAAGAGTGATAGCTTTCGTTTGGCAGCTGGCATGTGTGAAAGCAGTCTGGCCTATTAAACACAATGCTGTTAAGCTGTTAAATGAAACTGCCTCTTAGTGTAGCTTCCTTTTCAATATCCACAACATAGAGATAGAGAAACCAAAAGCAACATTCAGAAGGCCTGGCTTTCGAACAAAAGGTTTTCAAACGATAATTGTGCTTCATCTAGCTGCCTGTTTTTATAAGCATCAGATAAAGGCCCACAAGACTCTCATCTTTCAGTAGCTTAGATGCTGCTTGTCAGATTCTAAACTCTAAAAGATCCTGATCTTTCAGTACCCAAACCAATCCTTGCTTAAGTGGTGTCTTTAAAAGCCAGAGCTCTTGTAGTGGCTTGCTAAATGATGGCCTTTGGACCTGCACTGCAGGCTTTAAGAAAGCCCAAGTGGGTTTCAGAATTTTCTACACATGACCACATTTGCTTTTTCCAAGCAAGCACTGTTCAGCTCTCAACCCTTGCCTGGGGACTGTCAACATTCTTAGGAAACCATCTAGGCCTGCAGGCAATATTTAAGGTTAATATTTGTTGCCAATGAATATGTGGATCATGATAAAACATCATAATACCTAGACCTTTTTTTTTTTTTTTTTTTTGACACATTTGCCTGGAATTCCCTGTGTAGCCCAGGAAATTTCCTGTGGCCTCAAACTGGCAGCATCCTCTTGCCTCAGCCTCTGAAGTACTGAAATTACTGATGTGAGCTACCATACCTTGTTATAACATCTAGATATTCCTAATGAAAAAGTGCTATTGTTGAGATTTATTTTTAGAAAGTGAAGACAATATTGTTCATTTAACTATCATTCAGACACCAGAGGAGCATTCCATTTGTGTAAATCCTGCTACTTTTTAGAAAAGAAAACAATCTCTTCCTGGTTGAATCCTCCATCCATTCTCATTAAAAAAAAAAAGTTCTTGAATTGTCTTCTGAACTCTGACAAGAGTAACAATGGTATGTACATTCATTCATCAATGGATTTTTGAATGATCCTTGGCAATAGTGATACTCTGAATATCAGCCTTGGATACATTTAGAGATGGACTAAAAGAGACAGTTGAATCTGGTGTGGTAGAGTAATCCATAAATCTTAGCACTCGGGAGGCAGAGTCAGGTAGATGTCTGAGTTATAGGCCAGCTTGATCTATGTACTGAGTTTCAGGCTAGCTATATAGTGAGACTCTGTCTCAAATAAAACAAAACAAAACAAAAAACAGTTTGAGCACATGGTTTATTTCTATTTATTTATTTTTGGTGGTGCCTGGGATTAAACTCAGGATCTTGTGCTTGTTAGGCATATACTCTACCACTGAGATATGCATCAATCCCTTTAAGCCTCTTTAAACTAAAAAATTAGATATCAACAGCGAGCACTGGATGTTTTCTTTTCCATAAAGAGTTGAGGCTGTTTAGGGCATCAGTTCTGCAGCTGAGTAGACTCTATGGACTTTGTGTCTAGACTTTCGACAATGGCCTGAAGGATGTATATGTAATTTAAAATTATACTTGTACCAAGAGAGGCTTATGTCTGTAAGAATTGCCATGAATTGGAGACCAGCCTACACTACAAAGTGACATTCTGTCTTTACAAAACAACAACAACAAAACACAAAAACTAAAGAATCCAAGTTTATTCATGAGGGATGGGCTTGAATCTGGAAGCAAACTGCTGATTTTGTAGGGTGTGGTGCTTTTTCATCAGAATCGGTGGTGGTGCACACCTTTATTTCTAGTACTGGTTTACATAGAGAGTTTTGGGACTATACAAGAAAGCCTGTCTCAAACAAGCAGACAACAAACTGAACCAACCAAACAAAATCAGCTCTTTCAGGTGGAAACCTTCAAAAAACAAACAGGAAAACCCTTTGGTTGGAAACTGACAAAGCGTCTTGGAACACCTGGTTGCTGTTCAGGATTGAAAATATAGAAGCTGCCCTCCTTTCTGGACTTCTCTTGGGACTGGGTTATATGCTTTGACATGGTACTGAAAGGGAGACGAAGGAGAGGGTGGGCTGGCCAGGTCCAGGTAGATAGATATGTAAAGCTTAGGACTGACTCAGTTTACTTAGTTCAGAAATGGAGGTAGTGAGAGTGGTGAGCCGTCATATTCCCCTACCTCCCTTCATTCATTGTTGGGAAATTTACCTAAATTGAGCAACTGCCTTTCTTGATTTGAATGAAGAGTATGGTATAAACACATATAGAGCCCCATGTTATTTTAGTTTTTAAAAATTATTTTCATTATGTGATAACATCTTACTATGTAGCTCAGGTTAACCTTAAACTCATGATCATTTTTTTCCTCAGCTTCCCAAGTACTGGGCTTACAGATATGTACTATCATACCATGCCTGGCTCTGTGTTCTTTCTTGAAATTTCTAGTGTGAGTATATATTGAAACAGTCATTTAATTTCAAGAGGGAGAAAATATGCTCTGTAAGGTGTCTTAGTCACTGTTCTGTTGCTGTAAATTTATTCTGTGACCAAAGCAGTTTATAAGAGAAAACATTTAATTGGGGGCTTGCTTACAGTTTCAGAGGGTGAGTCAATGACCATCATAGCAAGTGATATAGCAGCAGCAGGCAAGCTTGGCACTGAAGCAGTAGCTAAGAACTTCCTTTTTATTTTTTATTTTATTTTATTTATTTTTTTTTTTTTGTGACAGACTCTCTGGCTGTTCTGGAACTCACTATGTAGTAGACAAGGCTGTTCTCATACTTACAGAGATCTGCCTGCTAAATGCTGAGATTAAAGATATGTACCACTTATAATACCTGGCAAGAGCTTACATTTTATCCATAAGCAGAAGGCAGAGAGCCTGGACTTGGCTATGGGCTTTTGAAACTTCAAAGTACAAACTCAGGGACATAGCCTTTCTAAGGCTACATCTTCTAATCCTTCCTAAGCAGTCCACGAACTGGGGACCAAACATTCAAATATATGAGCCAATGGAGGACATTCCCAGACCACCACTCAAAGACAGAAGGGGGAAAAAAAAGAAACTTATATAGACTTCAAAGAAGTGATCTAAAATTAGGGTGAAAACGGGGTAAAGCAATTTGAAGTGTTTCCACTTCTTCCCAACAGACTAGACTGAGAATAGAAAGAAGATAAAGATGTCAAAGTCAGACTGCTTGCAACTACATCACAGTGATTTCTCCCTAAAGATCATTTCTTGTAAGATTTGAAACCTTTTAAACAATAATTAAGATGAGCATACTTACAAAGGAAGAAAAGCATTTGAAACAGTAAGAAAATTAGTTACTTTTTCTTTCTTGTCTGAAGCCAGGAACTCTATTTGAAATGGTGCCAGAGTTGACTGGGAACATCTTCTTGACAGACACTCATAAATCAGGCCACTTTTGATTGGTCTCTGTGTGGCTCTAGAACTGTGGAAGATCAATATTTTTTAAAAGGCAAAGATGAAGTGAACCTCTAAGGACAGATTCCAGGGTCTGCTCAGAAAGCAAAAGGAAGCTAGGCAGTAGTTGTACATGCCTTTGATCCTTGCACTTGGAAGGCAGAGGCAGGCAGATCTTGAGAGTCTGAGACCAGCCTGGTCTACAAAGTGAGTCCCAGGACAGCCAGAGTTAGACAGAGAAACCCTGTGTTTGGAAAAGCAAAAATAAAACAAAAACAAAACACAATAAATAAACTAGTTAAAAAAAAAACCCAGAAAGCAAAATGAGATAAACATATAAGAACATTCCAACCTGGTTAAGTAGCAGAAACCTGCTTTCTGTCTGCCTGTATTTTCAGAAGAGAAGTTACTCCTGGCTTGATGTTTTGGGAAACCAAGAAGCAAGAAAGGATGTCACTAGCTCAAAGTTACTTGAGCTGTGGACTTTGCAACAACTCCAAGTAGGACCTACCATGTTCCTAAACAAATCTTTATTTTCGTCTATGAAATGTGAGAAAAAAAACCAAATTGATATTTTTGTTTGTGTTTGTTTGGTTGAGTTGGCTCCAACTCAGAGATCTACCTGCCTCTGCCTTCAGAGTGCTGGGATTAAAGGTGAGCACTACCACTGCCCAGGTTCAGACTGACTTCTTAGGGTGGTATGTTTCTGTTTGCTTTTTTTTTTCTTTTTTTAAATGAGCTCATGCTTGGCTTCATTGCTTTAAGACATTTAAAAAATTACACTTCCTTCATTATGTGTATGTACCAGGGTGCATGTGTGAAAGTTGGACAACCTATAGGAATCAGTTCTTTCCTTTTATTGTGTGGGCCCCAGTGATTGAGATAAGGTTGGTAGGCTTGGTGGCAAGTGGCTTTACTGGCTAAGCCATCTTGACTGCTCAAGGTATGGTTTTTTGTTTTTTTAATACCCACAAGGTTGTAATGGTGACAAAAAGTGGATCTGTTGGCCTTCCTGTTAAAGGGACAAATAGAAACCATAACTTCCCATCTAGACTTTGATGTCAGTCAAGTGCCAATTTGAGATTACCTGGGTTGAGTTTCCTTTTAGATGGTTAATGGCCAGTGGAAAAATCCTTGCATTAGGTGAGTCTAGTTGAATAGTATAACTGAAGGTTAGGGAGATGATTCTGTCAGTAAAGAGCTTCTTTTGTACATT
The DNA here is from genome assembly GCA_021653895.1 of Mastomys natalensis. Taxonomy (NCBI): domain Eukaryota; kingdom Metazoa; phylum Chordata; class Mammalia; order Rodentia; family Muridae; genus Mastomys; species Mastomys natalensis. The sequence continues at coordinate 2,162,571 of JAJTUV010000357.1, forward strand.
TGAGTACCAAGTTCAATCCCAAGAACCCATGTAAAACTGTCAGGTATACAGACATGCACTTCTAATGTCAGAGCTGGGGAGGTATGGACAGGTGGAAACCCTGGGGCTTGTTAGTCCCAGTCTACCCTTAATTGGTAAGAGAGACCCTATCTCAAAGGAGGTCATTATTGTTTTGGGGATGACACCCAAGGCTGTTCTCTGGCCTCCATATACATAAGCACACACATGCACAGGCATTTGTAAACACATATGCATGCACATAAAAGTATAATTGTATCCCCTTATGTTATGGGGGTGATCTCTGTGGTTGAAGAGTGAGTGGGATATGTACATATATGTACATGCTCACATTCACATGAAAATGTGTCCATCTAATGCATGACTTTGACTCTACTATATTTTCCCTCTGCCTATGTTCTGCCTATTAACACTTCAAATTATCAAGGTGTCTTAGTTGGGGTTTTGTTGCTGTGAAGAGACACCATGACCATGGCAACTCTTATAAAGGAAAACATTTAATTGGAGTTGGCTTACAGTTTCAGAGGTTTAGTTCATTATCATTATGATGGGAAGCATGACAGTGTGCAGGCAGATATTAAGCTGGAGGAGCCAAGAGTTCTACATCTTGATTAGCAGTCAACAGAAGGAGACTGTATGTCACACTGGGCATAGCTTAAGCATAGGAGACCTCAAAGCTCACCCCTCACCCCACAGTGACATACTTCCTTAGCTAGGCCACACCTACTCCAACAAGGCCACACCTTCTAGTAGTACCACTTCCTATGGGCCAGGATTTAAACATCTAAGTCTATGGTGGCCATATCTATTCAAACTACCTCATAAGGTTAACCATGTAGTATTTCTCCTGGTAGGGCTATACTAAAGACTTGTCCCTAAAGAACAGGGCATCAAAGCAGATGGGGGCAGTGATAAAACAGCTACATCATTGGCAGCAGCTATCCTTGGCAGAGCTGGGAGGTGGGTGGTGGGCAGGCTAGCTGATGTGGGCCTACCCTGTTCCAACTCTCCTCAGAATACCTTTCCTACTTCTTAGGTCATACTTGACTGTGGACTCTGCCTGAGGGTGACATCCTAGATACATGCTCAGGTTCCTACAGTTTTCTTAATACAGAAGTGGAAGCTAGAGAGGAGATCGGTACCCTCTCTCCTTCCTGAAATTGGAGCATGAACTGGCCTTTCCCCCAGCAAAGTTATTGCAGGGTTAGCCTCCTTTGTGTTCTTCAGCATTAACTTTATGAGTAATTACAACCAGAGTCCTTGACAATCTCTCTCCCTCTCCCTCTGTCTCCCTCTCTCCCTTTCTCCCTCTATTTTTTCTCTGCTTGCATGTATTATTTGTTGCCCTCCTTGGGATTGACTTGGAATCCTAGCAAGAAACAATATGATGTCACTGCTTAATAATGAGGGGACAGGAGGCCATGTCTTTGCCTTTGATTGATATTGAGGTGTAGTTCTGAATTTATTCTCAGGCAAGGGAAAGGTGAGGGATTACCCATGTATAGGACGGAGGGAGCCTGGCCAATGTACTTGGCCTGCATAGTTGATAAAAGGTGTATAGGTCACCTCAGTGTCTTCCTTATCTCAGGGCTTGAGTGTTGGATGTCCATAGGCCTGCATTTGTCTGCATTCTTCATCATGGTGTGTGTGTGTGTGTGTGTGTGTGTGTATAGAGGGGATGATGGTGTCAGAGGAGGGTGTGCTTAAAGCATCATTGGTGTTCAAAAGAATTTCCAGAGTAAGTTATGGTGCCGTGTCTCTGTTATGAGAAGGAGAACTGGATAGTAGAGACCCTAAAGGAAATAGGTGGTGAGAATAGCTTGCTGTACAAGATGAGGATTTCCAGGAATCCATGTGCAAATGGTGAAAAGCTGGGTAACTGGTGAACATACTTGTGCTCACTGATTAGGTCTTAGGCTTACTGGCTGGCCTGCCAAACTTAACTGATGAGTTCCAGGACAGGAAAAGTCCCTGTCACAAAAACAAAAACAAAACAAAAAAGATTGACAGATAGGCATAGTGGCACACACCTTTAATCTCAGCATTTGGGAGGCATCGGCAGGTGGATCTTTATGAGTTCATAGCCAGCTTGCTCCACCACATAGAGAGTTAGTTCCCTGGCATTGAGACCCTGTCTTCAAAACAACAAAAAACAGTGTGGAAATTGAGATTAACCTGATGTACAGGCATGGACACACACATACACACACACACACACACACACACAAACACACACACACACACACACACACACACAAAACAATTCCATGTCATAGCACAGTAAATGATAAATTAGGAAATGTTTCAGCATGGCAAAGAAAGATTACATAAGGGTAGAGGACCAATAGGAAAATGTTTTCCAAATGTTTGTCTTAACTGTGAAAAATGTTTGGCAAACTCACCCTTCCCCCTGAGTTGGAAGTGGTTTGTTTTCGTTGTTTTCCCAGAAATAAATATTTGCATTCGAGCAAATGTTCAAGGCAAATAGTTTTCCTTGTTTCTGAGGCTGTGTTCCTTGAAGATGCTTCACGCTAATCCCATCCCTCTTTTGGCCAGATCAAAGGTAGCCTAGGATGGGTTCATCACATGTTTTTCATGTCACTGAAGAATTGAGATTGAGCAGAAAGAAAAGAAAATAGGAAGTTAGGCAGCAATTCTTCTAGACATAGGATGGCAGGGACCTGGTATTTGAAGGATGCCTTTGTACTCACAGGCTGGGAGGCTGGATCCAATTAAGACAAGAAAAATGTATGCTAACTCAAAGGAAAAAGTTCTAAACAGTCAATTCTGTAATCTCTCTGAAGAGGAGGAGGCCAGCATGATGAAGTTTTATATATGATGCCAAAGCCTGTGATATATAATAATTAGTAACCACCAGTTATTCTACCACATACTCATTCCCCAAACCACTAACCACTGCCTGGGTTGGAGTGCACGGGCCCTGGATACTTGCTCCAGATGTTTTCCCATAAGTAGTACCCAATTAAAGGGAGTAAACAAATAAACAAACACATAAAAAAACAAAGCTGAACCTTGTGGCACACATCTTTAATCCCAAGGTTTGGGAGGCAGAGGTACTCGGATATCTGTAAGTTTGAGGCCAGCTTGGTCTACATAGTTCTAGGACAGCCAGAGCTACATAGTGAGAACCTGTCTTGAACAAACAAATAGAAAACTCAAAACCAAACCAAAGCAAAAACCTAAACCAACTAAACAAACAAAGAACCCCTCCCCCCAAAAAAACTTCAAAGCTTAAAAGGTAGCAAAATGTCAATTCAGGAAGGAGAAGCTGGATATCCTCAGATGACTGAATATGTTACTAAGGGAGGGTGAGTCTTTGGATACCATTGAAATACACCTGTTATGTTACTCTTGAGTAATTTTCAGAATACTGATGCTTGTTTGGTGTTCTTGCTTTTTTGTTGTTGTTGTTGTCAATTTAAAAACATTTTAGGCTGTGTGTATATGTTCTTTGATTGATGGTTCAGTTTCTGATAGCACCTCTGGGTATACCCCCACCCTGGTGCATTAACTTTCTGCAGAATTTGTCACATCCTCTCCCACTGAGGCCAGACATGGCAGCCCTCTGCTACGTAAGTGTTGGGGTTCTGGGACCAGCCTGTGTATGCTCTTTTGTTAGTGGCTCAGTCCTAGGAATTCTCAGGGGTCCAGGTTAGTTGACACTGTTGGTCTTCCTGTAGGGTTGCCATCTCTTTGAGGGTCTTCAGTCTTAACTCTGACTCTTCTATAGGGATCCTTGACCTCTGTCCAATGTTTGTCTGTGGGTATCTGCATCTGTATTAGTCAGCTGCTGGATAGAGCCTCTTAGAGGACTGCTATGCTATGAAAATACAATATAGCATCGTTAATAGTGTGAGGGATTGGTGCCTGCCCATAGGATGGGTCTCAAAATGGGTAGATCATTGGTCAGCCATTCCTTCAGTCTCTACTCCATCTTTTTCCTTGCATTTCTTTAGACAGGAACAATTTTGGGTGGAAAGTTTTGTAGATGGGTTGGTGGCCCCATCCCTCCACTGGGAGTCCTTTCTGACTACTCGAGGTGGTCTTTTCAAGTTCCATATCCCACTGTTGGGTATTTTGGCTAAGGTCACCCACATTGAGTCCTGAGAGCCCCCCTCCCCAACCCCCATCTCAGGTCTCTGAGACTTTCTAGAGGTTTTCCCCAACCCCTACCCCTGGCAGCTGCATATTTCTATTCATCCGTCTGGTCCTCTGGGCCTCTCTCCTGTTTCCCCTCATACTTGATCCTGCTCTTCTTTTCCCCTCCTCCTCTTCTCTCCCGCCCAGGTTCCTCCCTCCCTCTGCCTTCCATGACTATTTTGTTCCCCCTTCTAGGTGGGATTTAAGCATCCTCACTTGGGCCTTCCTTCTTGTTTAACCTCTTTGGGTCTGTGGGGTATAAAGGGCCCTGGAACCTATGTAGCAGATGTGCAGCTCAGTCTCCATGTGGGAACCCAATAACTGGAGCATAGACTCTCCCTAAAGCTGTAGCCTGACTGTGATATCCCTTCCCCAACAGGCCCAACAGGGCTACCTTGTCTGGCCTCAATGGGAGAAGATGTGCCTAACAGAAACATGTTTCCTGCAGAAGAAACATGATGCACCAGGGTGGGGAAATGCCTGTTTGTGTGTGTGCTCTCTCAAAGGTGAAGGGGGGGGGGAGGAACTCTGTGAGGGGGGACCAGGAGGGAGGCAGCATTTGGTATGTAAAGGAAAGAAGGAAAAAAGAGAAAGGAAGGAAGGAAAGAAAAAAGAGAAAGAAAGAAAGAGAAAGAATAAAAGTTTCAGGAATGATTGCCAGAGAGAGAAGATTTGAAAGGCTCAGGCTGAATCAAGTTCTTCCTCATTAAGTGAACCTTGGCTGCTCTGGATGGGCTCTGTACTAAGTACCTTCCTAGAATAGAGAAGCAGGAGGAAGCAGAGTTCTGTGGCCTAGGCATCATATCCTCGCGGGGAAGGCGACAGAGGACAATAGGCATATCCTTTCTAAGAAGTCAACCCAGACATTTATATTATTGTTGTTGTTATTATTATTTGTGGTGTGTATGTGTACCATGTGGAAGTCAGAGGACAACTAATTTAACTGAGTACTCTCCTTCTAACATGTGGGTCCTGGAAATCAAAGTTAAGTTGTCAGGGGTTTTGGTGACCAGTGCATTTACCCATAGAGACATTTCTTTTTTTTTTTTTTTCTTTTCTTTCTTTTTTTGTTTTTTTTGAGACAGGGTTTCTCTGTGTAGCCCTGGCTATCCTGGAACTCACTCTGTAGACCAGGCTGGCCTTGAACTCAGAAATCCGCCTGCCTCTGCCTCCCAAGTGCTGGGATTAAAGGTGCGCCACCACTGCTGGGCCATAGAGACATTTCAAGAGCCCAGTGTTCTTTTTTCTAAAGCAGCCTGTGATGGCTAATGTTTAGTGTCAGCTTGATAGGATGTAGAATCATCTAGGAGACAAATTACTAGGAGTGTCGTAAGACTGTTTCCAGGTTAGATTAATTGAGGTGGCAAGACCTGTCCACTGTGAGTGGATGTCATGGGCTGGGAAAGTGAGCTGAGTACCAGCATTCCTCTCTTGGTTGCCTTACTGCCGTGCACTGTGATCAGCTGCATTATGTTCCTGGTAACTTGACTTACTCCCATGACATACTAGTGAACTATGAGCCAAAATGAATCCTTGCATACACAAAGCTCTGCATTTAATCCCCAGTACCACATAAAATTGGATGTAGTGATATACCCAAAATTCCCCAATTGAGGAGGTAGAGGTTGAAGTTAGTTACACAGCAAGTTTGAGACTAACCTGGACTATGTAAGACCTTCTTCTTCTTTTTTTTCTTTCTTTCTTCTTTCTTTCTTTCTTTCTTTTTTTTTTTTTTAATGTAAGACCTTCTTAACAAACAAGCAAACAACAACAAACCACCAAACTCTCCCTCAAGTTGCTTTTTTAGGTATTTTAATAGCAATGAAAAAGTAATGAGGATACTATTATTTAAAAATCACTAAGCCCAGCTTGGCAGAAATGTTGCATGTATTTAATCCCAGCACTGGGAGTGGTAGGTAAGCAGATGGATCACTGAATAGAGGCCAGCTTGGTCTACAGAGCAAGTTCTAGGATAGCCAGGTCTACACAGAGAAAACTTGTCTTGAAAAAACAACAAACAAACAAATAAACCAAAACAAACACATTTGCCAGGCCCTTTTGAGCTTTTTTGTTGTTGTTGTTCATCTTTCCTGTTTTATGAATCCTGAAATTTACTCTTCTCTGTCCTTACATGTTAAGGTTCTGAGGCTCAAGAGGTAAATTATTTATGCCAGAACGTGCAGCTAGTTTACAGCCTGTGCCTCCATGTCAGATTCTCTTTCAGTATTGTCACAGCTGCTGTCCTCACTTACCTGGCTAGCTGTTCAGGACGTCATTGCTACCTACACGGGGCATTAAACACTGAATGGAGTGTACAGTTGGGACTCATTGTGCAATAGGAGCCATTCCAACTCAGTGTTATGGTTTTGGACAATACTTAAAAATTTAAGTGAGGGAAAACATTGATGAGGAATTAAAATGTCTCTCATGATCTCTGCTGCCAGTCCCATCCACACAAGCCACTCAGAGGTGATACTAGGCAGCTTTTTTATTTATTTATTTATTTTTTATTTATTTTTAAAAATTTTGTATATGTGTACTTGTCTTGTATGAGTGTATATGTAAGTCAGAGGTCATTCTTGAGTGTCATTCTTCAGGCACCATCTACCTTGGTTTTTAAAACAGGGTCTTGAACTAGTTTGGAACTCATTAAGTAGGCTGGCTGGCCCGAAACATGCTAATACCCCTGTCTCTGCTTCCCAAGCCCTGGGATTACTATTATGTGCCACTGTTACTGGCTTGCTATTTATCCGTTTGCCTGTCCATCGTCCGTCCATCCATCCATCCATCATCCATCTGTCCATCCATCCATCCAGGGTCTTTCTATGTGACTTTAGCTGTCTATCCTGAAACTTCTGTGTAGACCAGGCTGCCTCTGGGTCCTCAGTGCCAGAATTAAAATCACATTTGATCATGTCTGGCCTTTACTGGCTTTTTAAAAGATGGAATCTGGGGATTGAATGCCAGTCCTCATATTTGCAAGATAAATACTTTATGGATGAAGTTATCTCTCTGACCCCTTCCCCAAAGGCAGCTTTTAGGTGGCCATGTTCCCAGCCTTGTACGTAGATGTGTGAGTAAGAATATAGAAATATTATTTCATGCAAATGGTTCCTCCCATTCATGCTGTTCTGCAGTTATTTTCAGTCAACAGCATGTTGCAGAGACTTCTTATTCTGTTTTTACAATTTCTCATGAAATGAATGGGTTTGGAAAAATTGTCTTCAGAATCTGAGTGTTTCAATGGAGTGCTGGGTATATTCTAATAGATCCTTAGGGGTTATCCAGTTCTGAAGATGTGTCTTTCACTAATTTTGTATCTAATCCCCAATTTGGATTTTCCAAATTTAAAGTATCAGCACTGTAGGAATAGTTTACCTGTTGTGTCTTTCTGTATTTTAAAGACAGAAATCTGGGATTATTTTCCTCCCTGTGGGAAGATGTGTTGTAATTTCTGTAATGGAGTTAAATGACCTGAGAGTTGTTTGGAGCACATTTTCTTATGAGACAGGAAATGTGATATTTTTGAGAACATTGGGATTTAACATCTTTCTCTTGTGTTTTATCAGTCATCTTTCCTCACAGAATTCAAAGCTTGGATTAGAGAAGAAGTCAAGGTTGAGTTAAAAGACTACTTGTCCATGACTCTGAGTGTGTAAACAGACAGGAAATACAAGCTTGGAAAACAGATCCACAGCTTTTGTTATTTCATTTTATTTGTGTGTGTGTGTGTGAGAGAGAGAGAGAGAGAGAGAGAGAGAGAGAGAGAGAGAGAAGGAAGAAGAGGAGAGGAGGAGGAGGAGGGAGGAGGAGGAGGAGGAGGAGGAGGAGGGAAAAGGAGGAAGAAGAGGAGGGGGAAGAAGAGGAGGGAAGGAGGGGGAGAGGAAGAGGGATAGAGTGCCTATTACAGCAAGTTCTGGTAAGAGGATAATCTTCTCCTACCTTGTTTTTGAGGCCTCTTGTTTTTGCTGCACTGTGTACTCTAGCCTAGCTGGTCCATGAACTTCATCGTTATCTTTCATCTTGCAGTAGGAGTACAGAGATTATAGGTATCTGCCATTGTACCTATCTTTCTTAAGGGAACTCTGAGAATTTGATTGAGACTGCTGTCAGGCTTGTGTTACCTACTAAGTCATCTTCCTGTCCTTGGACCTACAGCTTTTCATGGTGGTCCATCATACATCTTTTATTTACTTATTTAGGCAGAGATTTACTGTGTAGCCCTTGAATTCTATATACAGGCATGTGCTACCACACCCAGTTTGTTTTTCTCACCTTTTGTCATCATGAACATCCTGTGAAGTAGACTTGGGACTTATGTTGGGTTAAAATTCCAAGTTTGGCAGTGTGGTGGTATATGCCTTTAATCCAGCACAAGGGTGAGGGTGGGGTAAGCATGGTAAGAGGTAGTTTGAGTTTGAGGTTACTCTGGTCTACAGAGGGAGTTTCAAGACAGCCAGTGCTACACAGAAACTGTCTCAAAAACCAAAAACAAACAACCCAAGTTAGGAAGGAAACCAAGCTCAGAGAGGTAAAGTGACTTTCTAGGATCACACAGCTGGGATGCCCTCTTCTTCCTCTAGTGCAGAGGTTTTCAACCTGTGGGTTGAGACCCCTTTGAGGGTTGAACAATTTTTCATAGGTTTTTCCTAAGACCGTTTCAGAAAGCACAGATATTTATATTATTGTAGAGGAAAATGTAAACCAATAACATGGCTGCTCTGTCAAGGGATCACATCCAAAGACCTTCTGGTTGGAATGCCACACACCTACAATCCCTGTGGCTGAATGGAGACACACCTTTAGTAGACACCTTTAATCCCAAACAATGATATCTAATTGAGGGGCAGACAATGTGACTAATCAGAAAAATATTTGACAGAATGAGGCAGAGATAGGATACATTCAACTCTCATGGGAACAGCATAGGAGAGAGGCTATTTAAGAGCAGTGCAGGGAGAGTAGGTCTGTTGGGAGTCAGTGCAGTGGAGTAGAGTTTGTGCAGTTTGGTACAGGTCAGCAGACACAGTTGAAGCCTGAGAATAAGAAGGAGCCAGGAGATTAGAACAAATTGCTGTAATTAGTTTGAGGCCAAGCTCAGCAATTCTGTGAGAAGCTGAGAGAAACCAGATCAAATCAGTTAGCTTGAGAGGAGTTCAAGCCAGAACAACTGAGTTGAACCAGCACCCAAAATTCAGAAAGAATTAGAAAGGGTGAGCTTATTCAACAGTAAGCCTCCAAGATGACAATTACGTCTGGAAAAATAAAAGTACATTTACACATTAAGATTCATAACAGCAAAAATTACAGTTATAAAGTAGCAATGAAAATAATTATATGTTTGGGTTACCACAACATGAGGAACTGTATTAAAGTTGCAGTACTAGGAAGGTTGAGAACCACTGCTATAACCTACCCCATGGTCACCCCCCCCACCCCGTGATTGACAGTACAGACGGGGGGTAGGGGGGGATTCGAACTCGGGAGAGACGGCCACCAGAGTGCGGCGACTGCTGCTGGCAGGCTAGGTTCCCACCTCTTAAGACTCTTATTTTGGCTGTATGGTTCATTACTTCTCCTACCATGGGAGTAGAGAGAGAATAAATGTGTCAGACCCAGGATCAGAAACTGTCTCAAGGATTGGGTGCCTTTTCCTAATTCTCTGAGATGTGCATTGGCTGGTTCAGGTCCACTTAGATCTTTTATGTCTGACTTCATCTGTACAGCATTCTCTTCTGTAGGATTTTATGGCTCTTCTGGTAACTACTTTGTTTGTATGTGATTTATCCAAGCAAGGGTGATAAGATTCCCACCAAGAAAATTAAAAGCTTGACATGAGCTGGGCATGGTAGTGTACACCTTTCACCTAGCACTTGGGAGGCAAAGGCAGGCAGATCTCTGAGTTTGAGGCCAGTCTGATCTGCAAAGTGAATTCCAGGGCAGCCAGGGCTACACAGAGAAACCATGACTCAAACAAAAACTAACCAATCAAACAAAAAAGCTTGGTGTGAGGCAGAGGCCAAAGCTTAGGTCTTTGATAACTCTATAGCTGTTGGTAGGAGTGGCACTTTCTTCCTAGAAACATTTCTAGAATTGTGAGTTAGCACTCTGCCACTCAGCAGAGTGAGTATGTGGAGAAAGGCCATGGATTGCTGTGGACCTGATATCACCACTGAAAGCAAGAAGGAGACTGGCACTGTAGCTCGCACCTTTCTTCCCTGGAGAGGAATCGGAGGTACAAAGCAGCTTGTTAAGATACCAATGGCAAGACAGAAGCAATCTTAGGTCTTGAAGCTCAGCATTTATCACCTAACCAATTCCTGGGTTGGACTAGTCCCCCAAGAGCTTCTGGAATACTATACATAAGTAGGCAACTTAGAACAACAGAAATATATTCTCACACAGCTAGCTTTAGAGGCCAGAAGTCCAATATCAAGTGCAGGCAGGCCACCCTCCCTTGGAAGGTGCTAGAAGGCTACACTTTCCTTAGCTTATAGCTGGCCACCTTCTTCATATGACTCTTCTTATGACCACCCTATTTGTGTGTGGTTCTATGTTCAGGTTTCCTCTATTTATAAGTCATAGCTTATCCTGAAGATCTCATTGGGACTTGTTGACCTCACTAAAGGCTCAGTTTCCAAATAAGAATACAGTCTAATGTTCTAGGAGTTAGGACTCTAACACATGAATCTTGTGATAACATAATTGAGCCCTTAACATCTTGCCTTTGATTATTAAGTTAAAAGTATTAGAGAAACCAGGCACCTATGCTTGTGTGCATGTGAATATGTGTACATGTGTGGGTATCTGCAGAGGCCTGAAGAGGTCATTGGATTCCCAGGAGTTGGAGTTACAGGTGGTTGTAAATCACTTAATATGGATGCTGATAATCAAATTCAGATCTGTAAGAATAGCAAGTGTTTATTTTTTTTTTTTTTTTGTTTTTTTCAGACAAAAGTTTATCTGTGTAGTTCTGGCTATCCTGGAACTCACAATGTAGACCATGATGGCCTCAAACTCAGAGATCCTCCTGCCTCTGCTTCCTGAGTGCTGGGATCAAAGATGCCAAGGTTTTCCAACACAGCCCTAATTGTCCTGGAACTTACTATGTAGTCAGATGTGCCTGAGTCTGGGATTAAAGACATGTGCCACACCCAGCTTCAAGCCACTGACAGTTATCTCTTTAGCTCCACACGGCATTTTTAATCCAATCAAGTTGACAGTAGAAATTAATCATTATAAGGACTAAAGCCAGGGTCCCTGTCCCCAGATATCCAGGCTGTGGTTTTATTGGAAAACACTGTTCATTAATAGAACTTTCTTTTTTTTTTTTTTTTGGTTTTAGACAGGGTTTCTGTGTGCCCAGGTGTCTGGAATCACTCTGTAGACCAGGCTGTCTTGAACCGAAATCGCCTGCTCTGCTCCAAGTGGGATTAAAGGGTGCGCCACCGCCCGGCAATAGACATTTCATTTTAGGACCACAATCTGCTGGCAATGGGAATGGTGGTGTCTGGCAAGCTAGGTGTGGGGTTTAATGACATAAGTGGGCTCTAGACACCCACTGTTTTTCTTTTTGAGGTAACTTGATATTTTTTTTCCTGTTAAATATATTTAGCTAATATATTTCAATTCCCACTGAAAGTATTATTGATGACTCTGTGAAAATTTGAATAAGGAGAGAATGTCCTACCGGCATATTGTGTGGCTATAGGCATACAGCTTCAGTTCTCTGAGCCAAACTTGTCCCAGCCCTATAAATGTACAGGTCAGACCTGGTGGTCTCTGGGGCTCATTTCAATCTTCCAGTCTTGATAATTTGTTAGTTCAAATTTACTGTGGGTACTTATAGTAAATAATATTTGTATTAAATCTTAAAACATTTTATTTATTTATTATTACTTTTTTTAAATTTTTTTTACAAAACATCTATTTTATGTATATCTGCCTGGTGCTTTGCCTGGGATGTGTGTCTGAGGAGGCAGAGGAGGGTATTAGATCCCTTGGGGCTGGAGTTATAGACAGATTTGAAGTGCCAAATGGGTACTGAGAATTGAAATGAAATCTTCGAGAAGAACAGCCAGTGATCTTAACCACTGAGACATATCTTCATCCTTCACTGATAGTAATTAAACTATGGGTCTCTACTAATAGAATTTGAAGAGCATGCATTATACATGAAAATGAAAACTATCCCTGAGGCAAAGTTAGAGATAGGAGGAGCTATGTGTATAATAGAAACAAGATAAAATCTGCTACTAATTTAACTGCCACCTTAACTCTAAGAAAGGAATTGTATGGTTCTTGAATTTTCTTTAGTGGATCATAGAAGGGAAAATTAAATAGAAAACAAACAGTTTGATTGCTCTGCAGTACATTATCTTAATATGTCTTCCTAGAAATTTTAAAAATACACAGTCCTTAATCTGGTTAAAGAAAGCTATAAGTACATATTTTTTTATAAAATGCAAGAATTTTCCATCCAGATACAAGCAATAGAAACCTTGCCACAGGGACTTGAAGACATCCCAAAGACTCAGAGATAAATGGTATTACTTGCTTTTCTTGAAGGTATCTGCATCCACAAAAGAACAGAAATCACTTTGAAGGATAAACTGAGGCTTATTACTTGCTTTTCAAGTTGGGTGGGAATCTCTTGTCATCCACAAAAATAAGCAAGTAATTGAATGGTACTACTAACATTCTTGAGCTCCTAGCATTTGCCTCACCCTTCTTGGTTGGTCTAGACAGTGCCTTATCTTGGCAGGTGACCCAGTCTTTAATCACTAACCTAGCACATCAAGAGGCAGAAGCAACTGGAATCTCTGTGAGTTCAGGCCAGCCTGGTCTATAGATAGGACAACCAGGGCTACACAGAGAAACTTGTCTTGAGAAACCAAAACACAAACCAAAACCAAAACCAAACAAAACCAAAACCACATAACCTAAACAAAACCAAACCAAAACAAACCAAAACAAACCAAACCAAACCTAAAACCTAACTAAACAAAAAAAAAACAAAACAAACAAACAAACAAAACAAACAAACAAACAAACAACAAAACAACAAACCAAAAACCCAACCAACCAAACAATCCCTACCCCAAACCCAGAAAACAAAATATTAACCCCGACCCCAACCCGAAATACATTTTGGCAAGTGACACAAATTTCAGTCCAGAGTCTTATGACAACTGCTAATGCTCCTTTGGTTAGTTTTCTGGAGCTGGAAATTGTTAGAAATAACTCAGTTCTGGCTTCCATGATGACATGCCTAAGGAAAACTATAGGTTGAAGGCAAGGCCTCTCTTGTCTTTATCATCACTCAGGGATAATGCTGTGTTGATCGTAGGCATTCAATAACAATAGGAATGAAATCATATGGATTCAGACCCAAATGGGAGTAAAAGTTTAGCATAGAGGAAAGCAAGCATTTTAAATCTTCTAGATGTGAGCAAGGACTGTCTTTTGCATTTACCGTGTAATTGTTATATGATAATTTTATCTCTGCTAAGCCAAAGATCTGGGGAATCTTTCTTTGGTTTTTACTAGCTGGGTTGAAGGAATGTGTGAGCAGGCCTTTACACTTCATTTCAAGTGTTCACTTGAATTTGGGAAAATCCTTTTTTTTTTGGTTTTTCGAGACAGGATTTCTCTGTATAGCCTGGCTGTCCTGGAACTCACTCTGTAGACCAGGCTGGCCTCGAACTTAGAAATCCGCCTGTCTCTGCCTCCCAAGTGCTGGGATTAAAGGTGTGCACCACCATGCCCTGCGGGAAAATCCTTGAATGAATATTTTATGCTTTTGTTAGGTCGGGCTCCTCTTGGTATGATTGTTTTCTTTTCTCTTTTTTATTCACTTTCCAGCCATATACATCACTGCCTCACCTCCTGTTCACTCCCTCCCCCATTCCTCACTTTCCTTCTCTTCTGAGAGGTTGGAAGCCTCTCACCCTCTCCCCTCTAGGTATCCCCTTCCATCCTCCTCCATCCCCCCACCCCCATCACATCAAGTCTCTGTGAGGCTAGGTGCATGAATCTTCTCCCACTGAGCCCAGACAAGGCAGCACAGCTAGAACATAGAACATATCCCACAGATAGGCAACTGCTTTTGGGATAGCCTTCCACTCCAGTTGTTTGGTAACCCACATGAAGACCAAGCTCCATATCTGCTACATATGTGCCAGGACCTAGGTTTAGCCTGTGTATGCTCTTTGGTTGATGGTTCAGTCTTTGAAATCCCCAAGGGTCCAGTTAGTTGCTCAAGCTCCATCCACTGTTGGGCTGTGGATATCTGCATCTAGCCATGCTAGACTCCTGTCTGCAAGCATAGCAGAGTATCAGTAGTGTCAGGGATTGGTGCTTGCTCATGGGATGGGTCTCTAGTTGGGGCAATTATTGCTTGGCCATTCCCTCAGTCTCTGCTCTATTCCCATGCCTGTATTTCTATACCACTCCTGGGCATATACCCAAAAGATGCCCCACTATACCATAGGAACACTTGCTCAACTATATTCATAGCAGTTTTATTTGTAACAGCCAGAGACTGGAAACAACTTAGATGTCCCTCAACTGAGGAATACATAAAGATAATGTGGTACATTTACACAGTGGGATACTATTCAGCTATTAAAACAAAGACATCATGAATTTTGCAGGCAAATGGATGGAACATGAGAATATTAGCTTGAGTGAGGTAACCAAGACCCAAAGAGACATGCATGGTATGTACTTACTTATAAGTGGATATTAACCATAAAATAGAGGATATCCAAGCTACACTCCACAGACCCAAAGGCACTAAAGAAGAAGGATGCCCAAGCAAAGATGTTTGAATCTCACTTAGAAAGGGGAAATAAAATAGTTCTTGTAGGCAGATGGAGGGAGGAAACTGGGTGAGAGAGGGGATGGGGAGGGGAATAGGGTGGTTCAGGGTCAGGAGTGGGGGGGGACAGGAGAGATGGCCAGATGGCCATGAGAATGAGTGGGAATCTGCAACTGGTGGGGGTGGGAGACCTGGGATGGGGGAGGTGCCCAAGAAACAATGGGAGTGACCTTAGCTGTGACTCACTGCACTGGGGATATGGAACTTGAAGAGACCACCTTCTGTAGCCAGACAGGAACCCCAGTGCCATGATAGGGAGGCTAACCTACCCACAAAACTTTCAACTCAAAATTTATCCTGTCTACAAGTAATGCAGGGATGGGGGATGGATTGTTCTTGCTTTTTCTATGACTAACATCACATACTTTATTTTATAATAAAATGACACTTGTTGGGGGGTGAGCAATGACTCTTTCAGTAAAGTTGGGAGCTGATGGAGAATCTAGAACCTAGAATGTGCCATGGAAAATAGGCTCCATGAGTGTTAGCTAGTAAACTCAGGAGTTACTAATGATCAGAGATGTTTGGATATTGAAATGAGATCAGCCCATCATGCTGATAAGATTTAAGACCATCTTAGTGTAAATACTGGGAAAGCACTTTAGGAATGTGAAGACAGATATTGCCCTCCCCTTCAGAACATTCCACTCTAATTGAAGGGAAGGCAACTACTTCATGAAGTCTATTATAGACTCTTGGAGCAAAGGCTGGCTTTTTTTTTTTTTTTTTTTTAAATAGGCAGATCTCTGTGAAACAAAGGCTGACTTGATACAGGATAGTAGTCAACAGAGGCTTCTTCATCAGAGAAATGGACATCAATGGCTAGTGGTAATGATGTACTTACCATATGGACCCTGTGCCAGGTGCACGAGCCAAGCTTAATAGTGATAGGTGTGAATTCCCTACAATTCGATATGTTAGTGAACATTGAAGATCCATCAGAGGCTGAAGTGCTCTCAGGTTTGAGCTTGGCTGTGGCTCTTCAGCTAGTGAATGGGCCGATATATTGAGTAAGTTGACTGGAGTGTGGTGGGTAGAACAATATGGAGGTGATGGGGGAATAGCTTGGGTGACTTGCCCTGGTATGTGGGGATAGTTTAGGGGAGCAGGGAGTGGGCAGGCTGGAGAAGATGAGGCCTTCTGAATGCCAGACTGAGAAGTTGGGAGTTCCTATTTTAGGTAGAAAGGATTCCTTGAGTGGATAAGGGTGATGTTCTCTAAACTTGAAGACAGCAAGGTAGGTAGCAGAGGCTCTGGATTGTAATGGGCAATGAGTTCTGATAAGTAGCTGGAGATTAAGTTCTGCTCAAAAAAAAAAAAAAAAAAAGGAGTAAGCTGCTGGAAATGGTGGTGTGCATATTTACTCCCAGCATTTGGGGGCAGACGCAGGCCAATCTCTGTGAGTTAGAGACCAGCCTGGTCTATGGAGCAAGTCCTAAGATAGCCAAAGCTCCACTGAGAAACCCTGTCTCAAAAAAAAAAAAAAAAAAAAGAAGAAGAAAAAAGGAATGATCCAGTGAGATCATCTTTTAGGGAGGTTGAATCTACAGAATTTGATGCCTTTGGATATGGAGGTAGAAACACTATGTTAGAGATGTTGCTGGCTCTGGGGACAGGTGTAAGGTTATTCTGGGTCTCTGAGTCATATGTTGATTAGCTTATAATGTCGGGGTATTCAGAGCAGAGGCAGGGGCATAACAGCAGCTCTGAAGAATCTGTGAGCAAATGATATCTGCTGTTTCCTTTTCCCCTACCCAGCCTCTACCATTCTGATAATAGAACAATCATTTGGGGGTGGAGGGGGGTCTGTCCTCTACATGATAATATATCCCAGGATTAAGTGGGGGATGACTTCTTATTGGCTCCATCAGTGAGCATGTGAGCAGGCTCTAACCAGTCAGAGCCTTGATTGTTTTCCCATAGGGACTGTTTCAGTATAAGGTATGAATGTGATTTCTGGGCCAGAGGGCTACTCTTCTGCTGAGAACACTGTGCTTTCTTAGGGACATCACAGAACAGAGGCAACACCATAGATGCTGAATCAAAGGCTGAGGGGTTGAGGGAGGTAGGAGGAGAACAAAGAGATGATGATGGTGAGATTCAGACTCCTTGTCATTGTTTGATTTTGGCAGCCAGCTTTTCTAGGGAGCCAGAAGTATGTCCTTGGCTTCCTGTTGGGCCAACTGATGATTTGATTACAGCTGAAGAGTTTTGACTTGAGGTCAGAAGTTACAGGCCAAAGACGGATGCCAGGCCCAGAGGGTCAGTACACAGCTAGGGAAGACAAGGCCTTCAGAGTCCAAAAAGGCTAAGTAAAACATGGGTTTTAGGTTTTGCATAGGTGTAGGTTTATTTTTTTTTCCCCAAACAAATAAATAATGCAGTCCCAACTGGTTGCACTTGTTGGACTTTTGTTGTAGGAAAAAGAAAGAAAGAAAGGAGAAAAGCCTAAAACAGGAAAAGCATTCCAGTTGCTATGGAAATGTTAACCCAAAGTGTTAGGAACTATAGCTGTGTGTTAGTCTGGAAGTTGGTTCTGTCCACACACTGGTCTGATCATAAATTTGTTTCTTCACAGAAGCTTGGACCGGTCCATATTTCATTAGGTAGCCTGCTCCTCCAGGGCTGTGCACTTCCTATCAGCTTCAGTTTTATCATCTCTAGAAGAACCATAAACCAAATCTGCATTTGAGGCTGCTTTCTTCCTCCCTTTGGTCAGATGCTATTTTTATTCCGTCTCTACATATGAGATAATGGAGTGCATAGAGGTTCCTTATCCTTTCCAAAGCCACAGCAAGGAATAGATGAGATGGAGTTTGAACCCAGGCCCTTTCACCATCATGGTTGACTACATCATGTTGATGAGAAAACATAAATAAAAGTAGTTCAGAGCTTGGAAGATGACTCAGTCGGTATTGCCATTGAACTCTGATCCCAAGTTCTCACATGAAAGCCAAAAGCAGAAATGTATGCAACTATAATTCCAGTACACCCCTACAGGGAAACTAGAAGCAGAGACAGGAGACTCTGTGAAAGCTAAAGCAGTACAAGGGAGAACTCTTTTTCAAACAAGATGGAATGTGAGGATCAACAGTCCTTGGACCTTCACAGGTGCACTGGTGCCTGAACTCACACAGAAACACACCTGTATACACATGAGCACACTTGAACACAATTATACACAAACAAGTAATTTAACATTACATGTCTTTTTTATTTAGATGTATTTTTAAAATTTCATGTGAATGTGTCTTTGTGACTGTATGCCATGTGTATGGGTATCCTTGGAGTCCAGAAGAGGCATCAAATCTCATGGAGCTGGAGTTAGAGGCAGTTGTAAGTTGCCCTTTGAAGGTGCAGGGAACAAAATTTGGGTTCTCTGGAAAAACAGAAAATGTTCTCAACTACTGTCCCATTTTTCAGCCCTGCCTTACATGTCTTAATTAATTACTCTGCCATAAACTGTCTAGGTAGTAGGTTCAACTGGTTAATCTCATTTTATAAAAGGAAACTGAGGCACAGATGGTTTAAGAATCTTCCCAGATTCCACTGTGGGTAGAAAGCAGAAGTATATTTTGGATTATCTTTTTCAGCCGGATTTGAAATGCTGAAGTGTCTTCAGCTTAATTTGGAAATCTAGGGTGGGTGATAACTGTGATTTCTAAAGCTGGCGCTCATCAATTTTGGTGTTCTTCATGTGTAGACTTATTGTAAAGTGCCAGATCCACAGAGAGCTGATAGTGGATGCAAAATAATGACAATTTGATCTGTCAGTGTCCTGGAGTTCACCAGGTGTGTAAGGAATTGGACAGTGTTGAAAGCAAAAGGTTTAAGAACAAATTCACACCATTAAGTCTATACAAAGTGGTTCCTAAGTGAAGAAGAAACCAAATGCAGTCCGTGGGCTGTCTGCATGTGTTACAAATGCCTTGCAGTGGGAGAGTGTGGGACTCTTTTTTTTTTTTTTTTTTAAATTAAGGGCTCATTATAAGACATACTTCAGATGATTTAGCTCCTTTAAGCTTATGAATTGATTCAAGGACAAAGGCATGAATCATTTTAAAGTGAAGTTCTGGAATGTCAGCTGGAATACTTTCTAATGCTGTTTTTTCTTTCGTTTTGAAAATGTGTTAAATGTAGGATTTGCTGTTCAAAATAAGCTGGGCTTGGATGGTGATAGTCTATAAGCTTCATGATAACAGTCTATGTGTTCATTGTGTTTTCTTACTTTGTTTTACGATTTAGTGTGTGTGTGTGTCCCCATCCCCACATGTAAGTGCAAGCATCCGTGCAGTTCTGAAGATGCTCTGGAGCTGGAGTTACAGGAGGCTTAATGTTCCTCAATATGGGTAGTGGTAATAGAACTTGAATCCTCTGCAAGAACAATTCATATTTTCAATGTTGAACCATTTGTCCAGCTCTTCATTATTTACTTTATGTCTGTATATAGTAGGCACAAAATAAATGTGTTAAAAATAAACGGTAACCCCAGTGTCACCTATGTTCTTCCCCATAATGCCTTCTCCTTTTCTGGAAGGCTCTGAAGGCCTAGAAGGTAGTCAGGGGCTAATGAGATCTATACTGAGGATCTAGCTGTTGAAGGACTAGACAAGGTGGCCACCATGGAAGCCAAACACGTTCTGCCCCCTTTGTCCTGGTTCTTATCATCTAGACAGAAAGGCCAAAAATTCCTCTCCAGGAAAAATGGGGCCAAGGAGATGCAGGCAGCATACTCCAGTGTCAGGAGCTGTCTTAATAAAAAAACAAAAACAAAAACAAAACAAACAAGCAAACAACACAAAAAATTCCTAACAGACAAAACCCAACCAAACAAAGTGATAATACTGGGCCTTAGTGCTTCCAGAGCTTTGTAGCATTGAGACACTTTTTTTTTTTTTGGATTTTCGAGACAGGGTTTCTCTGTGTAGCCCCGGCTGCCTGGAACTCACTCTGTAGACCAGGCTGGCCTCAAACTCAGAAATCCACCTGCCTCTGCCTCCCAAGTGCTGGGATTAAAGGCGTGCGCCACCACTGCCCGCCTGACACTTTTTAAACTCTAAAGCCTCCTAAGTTCCCCTGGCCCATACTGTACAGGGCTGTATAAATTTGGTCCCAATTTTTAACTGGTTCTCTGTAGAATGTTTGCTGTACAGATTACTTTATTTCCCTCTAAGAGAGTTGGCAGAAGTACTGCAGCCTTTCTCCAGATGGGAGGCTTTATTCTTTCCTTCTAACAGGGGGACTATGTGTTAATGGGATCTTGAAAATGGTTTAGCAGGTTAAATTCTTGCCAAGAAAGTTTGGAGTTCTTGGCATGGATTCTTGGAATTCAATCCCCAGAATCCATGTAATTGAGGAAGGAGAGAACTAACTAACTCCACAGAGTTGTCCTCTGACCTCCACGTGTATATCCCTATCCTGCCCATATCATACATATACACAATAATATATATGGTAAAATAATTTAAGAAATAGACAAGGGGATGATGAGATGGCTCATTGGGTAAGGGTATCTACCACCAAGCCTGACAATCTGAGCTTGATCCCAGTGACCCACATGGTGGAAGGAGAGATTGATTCCCACAAGTTGTTCTCTGATCTCTACATGCATGCTGTGGTTCAAGTACCCATAAAGACTTTAAAGCAAAAATGAAATAGAAATAAAAATGATTGTGTTTACCTCACCCCTATTTTACTTCAGAGGAAACTGAGTTCTAGAGAGGTGGCAAATGGCTCAGTACTGTGAATCTTCTCAGTTGACATAACCCAAGTACAGGTATGTGACTTTGTTCTGGATTTCTAGGCCCAGAGAGGGCTTCCTGGACCAAAACAGAGAACATACTCTAAGAAAAGTTCTGTATGGAAGCATCAGGTCTTTGGGTGGGGGAAAATGTAGAAGAAGGAGGGGACCCTGGCCCTTCAGATCTCAATTAAACTTTAGAAAAGTGGTATCATTTCTTCTGGAGGCTTAAAATAAAGAGAAGTTGGATTCCCTCTGGAGTCAGGGGTGTAGCCTGCCTGGTACTGGGGTAGACCCTGAATCCCCAGTCTTCTTTGTTCTGATGTTAGATACTCCACTCCTCACCCACCTGTGTAGTTGTGTGGGTGTGGTGGGGGACATATTCCAGGACTAAAGGCTCCCTCTTGCCTCTTAAAGCTAGCATCAGCATCCTACTCCTTTGGCATTTGGAGCAGTAGGGTTAGGAGACAGCCCACAATCTGCAAGACTGTACACTTGAGTGTCATTGTCCCAATACAGCAAAGAAACTGTCACTTTTAGCAGCAGCAAGCTGTAGACATCCTAGACCTCAGAGCCACATACCCCCAATTCACTGTCTGACAGTGGTAAATCACACCTGGGCTAGACCAGGAGATAACCCCAGGGCAGGTAGGTGGATTACAATCACACAAAGATTGACAGTGATCCTTTTGCTTTTGAAAGACACTCTGGTTCCCATAGTACATTATGCTGTCACCCCACTATGAAAGAGCTCAGCAGAAAACTTGTTTCTGGTAAAGGGAGGCAGTAAAGCCTTGGCATATGAGAAAACATCATTTTCCATTTCAATGAACATGTATACATTTCTTTTGTGTAATTTAAATGAGCACTGGTAACTTGCAGAACCTCACTCCTTACTGGAAAGAGAGGAAATTTTGCTTTGGAGAAGCTCATTTTAAAAACAAGGTAGAATATGAGCTGTCCCTGTTGACAGAGACTAGTGCGCTTTTGGGATAGAGTCTGAAGCTGATGACAGCATCTCTGGGCCTGGAGAAGGCAGATGTCCAGGCCAAAGGCCTAAGGATGAATGTAACAGGACCATACTAGGCCCTCAGTTTTTGCGTAGGTCCCCTTGGTCAGTCCTACTTGGTCCATTGGTGACTTCAGCTGACTGAAAAGGGGCAGGATTAGGGACTGAAGAAATTCCTCAGCTGTATCTTCTGCACAGCAATTTCCTTTGGAGATCCTATCTATTAAGAACTGAGGTGCTAGCACTTGTTCCCAGGATTTATAAGAACCAGAAGGGGAAACAAAGGACAGCAGTAATTGGGATAAGCCATGCACTAGAAAGGCTTGCTCCCTTGGCCCCTGGTGTTTCTTTTGACTTCCAAGCTCTTTCTAGGCCTGGGTCAGCAACTTATGTGAGCTTAGTCATAAAGTTCAGCTTGCATTTGTTTTTAAATATTTGAACAGATTTTTTTAGGACAAATGTTGAAGGCATATAAGGAAACAGTTACATATACACAAATCCATTATGTATCAAAAAACATATAGAGATTGAGAGATACTAGATCATCCTATATATGTACAGTATACATCTCAGCATGTTAGCAAATTACCTTATTTTCTATATTTTTAATTGCAATGTTTTCCAAATCAAAGATATATGTATATATACATACCCTTTCACTTTGTATATAGTTTTATTGTATCAAGGTGTTTGATTGATTTTACTCATTTTCTATCTTGAAAATTTCCTTTTCTGTTTTTCTTACTAGAATATCAGTTAAGTCTGTTGTTAAACATTAATGTACTTTCCCTTCAGTTCATATGCTAGAGAAAAAAATTATTTCCATATATATAGTGAGTATATAGTCTGCTTAATAGTTTAATAAATAAGACAATCAGGTATATAGAACAACATTAAAAATTACATCTGTAGCGGCGGTGTGGCGCACGCTTTAATCACCTTGGAGAGCAGAGGCAGGCGATTTCGAGTTCAAGCCATTGCTGTCTAGAGTGAGTTCCAGGACAGCCGGGCTTACAGAGAACCCTGTCTCGAAAAACCAAAAAAAAAAAAAAAAAAAAAAAAAATTACATCTGTGTATAAAATCACTTGCATTTTAAGTGGGCTGTCTTTATTCTGCCCATTTATAACCTAGTTCTCCGAACACACATCTTTTGTCAGGATGAAGTTGGCAGAGCTGTGGCAAGTGCCTTGTGGGAGTGTTACATGTAACTTTGAATATGGCACAGTCACTTACCTAATGATGTGTACTGAGACTTCCACTGGGATCTGGGAGGTAAGAGATGCACAGAGATGCTTGGTAGTGGCTTGATTATCTCTCCTTGAGGGGTAGCCTACTAATAGCAGTACAGAGAGAAACTTTGTCTTCTGCCTTCTTAGGTTCAGTGCCTAGAAGCTATATAAATAAAATAACTAAAGGCAGATTAAGGGTGGGAAGGGGAGAGGAGTAGGAGGGAGTTTTTTTTTTTTTTTTTTTAATTCATTTTACATCCAAATCTCAGCCCCTTCTCTCTTCCCAGACCTATCCTTACAAATTCTTCCCCCATTTACCCCCTACGCTTCTCCTGAGATAAAGGGAACCTGCCCTTGGGTACTACTCCACCCTGGGATATCTAGTCCCAGAAAGATTAAGCACATCCTCTCCTACTAAGGCTCAACCAGGTAGGGGGAAAGGGAATCCAGTGGCAGGGAACAGAGACAGACCCACATGAAGACCAAGCTCACATTGCTACAAATCTGTAGGGGGGGGGGGGTCTAGGTCCAGCTCCTGTGTATTCCCTGGTTGGTAGCCCAGACTCTGTGAGGACCCATGGTCCCAGGTTAGTTGACTCTGTGGGTCTTCTTGTGGTGTCCTTGACTCCTCTGACTTGCTCATTTCTAACCCCACTCTTCCAGAAGACTCTCTGGGCTCCACCTGTTGTTTGGCTGTGGTCTTGAATCTGCCATCACCCGCTGCTGATAAAGCCTCTCAGGAGCCGTTTATGCTAGGTTCCTGTTTGCAGGCATAGCAGAGTATCATTAATAATGTCAGAGATGGCTCTCTCACATGGGATGAGTCTCAAGTTGGGCCACTCAGTGGTTGGCTTTTTCCCTCAGTCTGTGCTACATCTTTATCCCTGCAGATCTTGTAGGCAAGAGAAATTTTGGGTTGAAGGTTTTGTGGGTGGATTGATGTCCCCCCTCCCTTCTCTGGAAGTCTTTCCTGGCTACTGGTGGCCACTT
The DNA here is from genome assembly GCA_021653895.1 of Mastomys natalensis. Lineage (NCBI taxonomy): Eukaryota > Metazoa > Chordata > Mammalia > Rodentia > Muridae > Mastomys > Mastomys natalensis. The sequence goes on from JAJTUV010000357.1 coordinate 2,186,601, forward strand.
CAGACCCTATATCCCCCTCTGGTAGCAATCTCAGCTAGGGTCACCCCATAGACTCCCTGTATCCTCTTTTTGTCCCATGCTTCCAGCTAGTTACCAGAGTTGCCCCCCTGCCCCTGACCCCACCAATTTCCACTCTCAGTTCCAGTGCTTCCCTACCTCCCCATATCTGATCCCCATCTCTGTTCCCCTCCTTACCCTTCTCCTATCCAGTTTCCTTTATCCATCTACCCCTGATGACTATTTAGTTTCCCTTCTGAGTGAGATTCCCACATCCTCCCTTGGGGCCTCCTTATTACCTAGTTTCTTTGGGTCTGTGGATTGTAACATGGCTGTCCTGCACTTTAAGGCTAATGTCCACTTACAAATACCATATGTGTCTTTCTGGCCCTGGGTTACCTTACCCATGATCAATTTCTTAAGTTCCATCCATTTGCTTGCAAAATTCATGATGTTTAGTTTACTGATCTTGATGGTATCTGTCTAGAAAATCATCCATTTCATTTAGATTTTCTAATTTTGTGGAGTACATGCTTGGAAAGAAATCAGGAAAACAATACTCATCACAATAACAACAAATAATAAAAGATATCTTGGTGTAACTCTAACCAAGCAAGTGAAAGATGTGAATGACAAGAACTTCAAGTCTCAGAGAAATTGAAGATATCAGAAGATGGAAAGATCTCTCATGCTTATGGATCCTAGGAGTAACATGGAAAAAAATGTCCATCTTACCAAAAGCAATCTACAGATTCAATGGAATTCCTATCAAAATTCCAACACAATTCTTTACAGATCTTAAAAGAGCAATTCTTAGCTTCAAATGAGAGATTTTTATTTAAGTCACATTTAGTCATAGCTCACAAAGAAAACATAGTACAAAGATGTAGCTTAGGTTTTGGA